>VWZK01020218.1:45153-111879 GCA_013396935.1 Baryphthengus martii
TTGAGAGTCTTTAGCTCAATACTATAGGCACTCATGTAAGATGACTTTGGCTTGAATACCCATTGCAACAACTGCTTGGACATCTTATTTTGGGACTACTGATGTAAAGTGTGTTACCTTTCCTGAGACAACAGATCTGAATCCTGCAATGCAATTGAAAACCAGCTCACCAGGATGTATGTGAGATATTATATTAATTCAAGCCACTAAAGTTGCAGCATCACTGGTCTGACCACCCCACAAGCCACCTACTTGAATTAAAAGTTGGTGTCCCACTATTTTCCATAAAAACGTTCTCCTTTAAGTGAGAAGAAATCTCTGGTCATGCTTTATGAGAAGGAAATCAATTTGCATTGCATTTGGGTATAAGGTGCACTGTGCTGCCCAATTCTGCAAAAACTGCAGGAGCAACTGTAGGACTGTACAGAAGAAAATTTTGTACAGTGGGGGTACTGTAAACAGCAACCACCTTTTCCTCCCTTCCAAGTATCAACAGAGACATTCTGGTGTTTCTGTGGGATTAGGTAGGTGTTTCAGAGATTTTACTCTCAGACTGAGGGATCTACACAACCCACATATGATCTAAATCCCATCTTAGATATTCATAACCTCTTTTGGACCTTGATCCAGAGCTAGGTCTTTAATAAGCAACTGGAAGACCTATTGATTACATAAATATATGCAAGCTGCTAAGGGTAAATGTTTCAGAATATCCACAACTGGAGAGCACAGTAACTGAGTTAACATAGACATCGTATACAAAATGAAATGTAAAACTGACTTAGGAAAACACTTAATCTCCAGAGGCAAAAAGCCTAATGAATTCATGAACTTTTACATATGGATCATTTCTCATATAGATGTTTTCTTGCTGGTAGGGTAATGATCTTGCATTTGTAAAAAAGGAAAAAAAATCTACTTTAGAATAGCATGTGAAACACAATGAGCATGAACTCACGCAGTCAGACTTAAAGGCTGAAACTGTTGCTTGGACATAGAAGAGATACCAGAAAATAAGCACCACCCTCCTCAACCTTATGCTTTTGGGTTTCATAATTCAGAAGGTCTGCTCAGATACAGCCACCTGCCTATTGTTTTGCTGTCTACCTCCCTGTTTTTCTATACAGGCAGCAAATCCCAATCAGTCTGTTTTTGCAACACAAATGCATGAGATTAGGGACTGCAGGAGCAAATGGAATCAGTTTAAATCCTGTAAAACAAGTGAATGATATTACTTCACAAGTATGAAATCTGAGATCTCTTTGCCTTTAATTTAAAAAATCTGTACCTAATAATCACATTAAAGTCTGTTTGGCATGCCAGACAGCTTTTACTTCCTCTGTTATTTTTACAATTTGAACATCCTTTGTAGTTACTGAAATTAATTTATGCCTTTCAGCAAATATTTTTTAAAAACTTTTATCTATAAAGGTAGGTATTGTCAAATGAAATATACTTTTATAATTTCCTACCTAAGTGACTTTTCTCTATTTTTGAATTCAGTAAAAACTGACAATCATTATTATAAAGCTTACTAAGGCTTGGTATTTGTCAAATCAAACAATATAATTTTTGTAGAAATAGCAGTCCTAAAACTCCATTCCATTCATTATTTATACCATGTTACAGGGTGTTCACAGTCCTTCGGAAATTCAAACAAACAACTTTTTTTTTGTTTTAAAATGTCAATTATTTCCTTAAGTATTAGAAGACAGGAATGAGAACTAACCCTGGAGCAACAAATTCAGCAAGGAAAATGGGTCAAAGAACAGATGTTTAAAGGATGACGGAGAGTAGTGGTACAGGTAACCAGGTCAGCAGTCAGGAATCCTGATTAGACTCAACCCAACTCCATTTCTCTTTCATAATCAAAATACTTGAAGAATCTAATGTATAACACCAGCCAATTGCAATAAAAATGACTTTAAAAGGTGTAGAAGCATTCAGTTGTAAAAGCAGTAAGAATTTACTATACTAAACCAGATGAAAATTGCCTTTATGGGAAAAGATTGTGAAATTCACAATATGCACATATTAAAATGACAATTAGAAATTTAAATAATCAAATATACTGATAAAATGAGCACAACTTAATCTCATCTATTTTGGGTTGATTATTCATTGGCTGTTAAAAGATGTCTTCCTGAGGAGCAACAAGATAAACATATCCTATATTTAACATGACAAAATTTATAGACCTTCTTCCAGTGTCTGCACCACAGTTGCAAGCTTAATTTAGCTCCGAGTTGAAAAGCATAGGAATATGCTGCAAAGATATTTACGCTAATATTACATGAGGCATCATAAATAGAAACAGTAGAGCTAAATGGGCTCAGGGGCCCTACAGCACGGACATAGCTGTTCATTTCTGGATTTTGGCTGGCACTTTCCCAGTGCTCTGTATCATGCTGTGCGGATGTACCTGTTTGGCCAGAGAATCTGGAAAGACACATCCATATAATGGGCCTTATAGTAATCCTTAAATGTGCGATATTTCGGGAAACAACAGTTAAAAAGCACAAATGTCTACAACCCCCCAATCTTAATAGTAGTAGAAAAGAAAAAAAAAATCTGAAAGAACACTTTGTTAGGAATTACTGAATTTAAGAACAGTCAAGCTAAGATATACGCAGTGATTACTAACCAACTATGGTGACTATCTGGCTTTAATTTTACATTTTTAAAAATGAGTTCACACATGCTTCCAATTGTAGGGAAGGTTTTGTTTCCTCCTCCTTTCCCCCTAGACAGCTTGCACTTGCTTGTCTAATCATAGGCTATATGAAGAGAAGGACCTAACCTCAGGCAGAATCACTACATTGCTGCTGTTTCTTGCAGATGTTTGTGTAACCTCTTCTTAAAGGCCTGCAAATATGGAGACTACACAGCAGTGTATTTCCCTGCTCTATCATCTCCACTGTATTTATTTGCCCCTCAATGTCTAACTCCACAGACTGTGATAAAATTTGAAGTAATTACTCTTTGCCCTATAAAACTAATACAGTCCACAAGCCCCTTTTCATACTTTTCTTTTTATATAGATGAATACTTACATCCTCAGTTCTTATTTTCTTTCAGTTCAACATCATGAATTCCTTCACAACCTTTCCTTGAAGGTCACACTTTAGAAACGTTTTATTCTCTTCATTCTCATCTGGACTCTATATTGAATCATGTGTTTGAGTGCAATACTAGAAAATTAGACAAAATAAGGATGTAGGTGCAGGTTTATCATCCTCCTGTTTGCATATCCCCAGTAAGATGCTTGTCTTTTTTACAACAACTCGCTATTTGTCGACTTGTATCTATCTAGCTCATTATCACCGCAGATGCCCCTGTCCCTAGCCAGCTGTTTGGCATCTTTTGTGAACCCTCATCATCATCATCCTGCTGTGTCCTTGCCTATATTGTCCGTTTAGCTTTACCCTAGGATTTGCATCTTATTTTTCTCATTTGTCCTGACCTTTTTTTGAATTCTACTCATCTTTCAATATACTTTCAGTTCCTCTTAGCCTTGTAACATTTACATGTGCTCACCAGATTCTGGGGTATCAAAGTTATATTCTAGAAAAATCAAGGAAGAATTTTCCAAGCTGAACAAATCTGTCTGGGAATGAGTCGGACGTACAAACTTTTTAGGATTTCTCTGTATGTGAAAAAGCAGCATTAAAATTCCAAGCATTGGAAACTTTGCTTCATACTGCTCCAAAACTCGTTAACATAATGGCAGGAGGAAAATTCAGAAATATATTTTTAAAAAGATCCAAAACAAGTAAACCTTAAAACCTAAGTTAAAACAAAGCCATTAAGCTGAAAGTTCACAAAAGGTGAGAACACTCTCCCTCAAGTCACTTCATCCTGCTTAAGAATTGTCAGTGGAAACGAATAGAGTTTGATGTAGGAATTTACCTTTTTTAAAAAGGAAGGAGTTTAAGACGATTTCATATGGAATTTCTTTGGAGTGGTTAGAGGGAGTAAATTTCACCGATGCTCTTCTGGTACATATGAGTGGTGATAGCTTATTCTTTATAAAGTACTGAAGTATTTTTCTAACCTTTTTTTTTGCTAAGGAATAAAGCTTTGTGACAAAAGCAACAATAGAGAGATCATTTTGGACTGGATTACTTTGTACTGTTTTTATTAACACCTATTTAGCAAATCTACTATAAAAAAAAGAGTTTGAATGTTGAAAAATCACATGTAAACAAGCACCTGGTACCTCGTCAATCCTTTGTATTATAGTTCTCTAACTGTGAAAGGAAAACCAAATCTTACTGCTGTTGATACTTTATAGAAGAAACAAGCGGAAAGTGGTCTCAAGGTTTTAAAAAGTATTTCCCACGTCACAGAAAATGTCAGGAAGACAAACTCAAACTTGCCCTCGAATGTTTTATAAGACCTAGTACACACTTGAAACTCCCTCTGACTTGACTAACACTGAATTAGCTATAAACAAGGGATTCCCAAACTCTGCTACACAAGCTATTTCAAAATAGCACCTCACACACCAAAACTTATCTCCTCACACCTCTCTCAGTGGACAGCGAACAGTTACGTGGGCAGCAAACCCTGCCTCCACATGCAAACACCTCTTTTTCTGTTAACAAAGTTTAACAAAACTACAAGTTTTTCCTGCGGCTTAAGCATACCACTTCTTTCTTTCTTCAAACTATGGTGATGCCTAAGCAAAATCAGAAACCTTGCTGTAAGTTCAGATGCTATTCTATGCCACCTTCAACAAATATGAAGGATAAACTCTACATCTTGTTCAATAGCAGAACAGATATATCTGAAGCAATTCCCAACTTCAACAGTTGTGATACCGATGCAGTAACAGTCTGAAGATCCAGAGAAGTTCCCAGGAAGTTTTTTAAGTGTTTCTTCTTAAAACCTAATCACTGCAACTCTGTGCAATGTGATTATAAAAGCAGCAGAAACTCCTCCACCAGGAAAGCTGACTCAGCATTATCAGCAGTTGAAATTTTTAGAGAAGTAAAAACTTGTGTGGAGAACATTCACATTAATCATATTATTGGAGGCCATTGGAAGTAAAAAGATTATACTCAGACCTTTCTCCACACACAAAAATCCCTGAAAACTCTTTTTCATATAAGAATAAGGTCTTAGAACACAGACTTTTTTTTCATTTCTCTTTCCAGTTCACTGAAAAGAGCATGTTGCTCAAGACTTCTCCCATAATGGAAGAAGAAAGCAAGCTTTGTTTTTCATTTCCAGTACTGGATGTGCACAAGTATAGTGGCCAAATATATTGCAAAGGATTCTTAATAAAGAATATTTTTATATCATCGAGAAATAAAGCAGAAAATGGATGCAAGAGGCAAGATAACATTAGTTTTGTGATGGTTCTATACGGAATCATTCTGCCTGTCTGTATAATCAGTATCAAGCGAATTAATAGTTTTTTTTCCAAAGCAATCTCAAAAGATCCTTCTCATCTACACTGCACACTACCAAGCCAAGTGAAATATTTTTGCTGTTAATATCTGCTCAGTAAAACGTAGAATCTTTTTAATAAAGTCACTCCACTTCAGCAGTATGGATAGTTTGAGGAGTATGATAAACAACACAAAAAAGCCAATTTCATTTGCATAGCAGCTTAGTAACTTCTTGCTTACATCCACTTACATGCAAGTAATGAGTTGTTCTAAAATTATAGGAATGCAAATGTCTTGTTTTCTAGTATATGTAACAGAACTGTCTAGATGCACTCAATCTTCAAAAATAACTTCTAAAAATATCTTTTTTTTGTGATTATACCAACAGGGAAACAAAACATTTAAGATGTCTGCAAATTGCCCAGAAAGCTGTCATGAGTTACGTTTCACTCCAGCTAGAGGCTTTGTTTCCCATTATTTAAGGAAATTCCTGAAATATAATAAAGAAAGAACATCTAATCTAAAACCGCACACCAACAGATTTAAACATTATTCTCATTAACCCCTCCAGAGCCTATAAAATAGGGTCAGCTGAAAGGGCTTTCAAATGGTCCTCAGCAGACACTACATCATGTTCTAGTGATCTATTGCTTGAAAAGGAAAAGTCTTTTATAGCCTCGCCTCTAAGGGCTTTAAGATCATAACACTTACAGTCCATAAGCATAAGCTTTCTTTGATACCTGGTACAATACTATAAAACGTGAATTAACATGGATATTAATCATTTTACGTGATTTAATTATCAACTACACTATAATCCAGAGAAAAGGGACTGAAATAGTATCGTACGTATAACTCGTTCCAAAGTTTGTAAGGATACCGCAGTTTAATTAATGGAAACCACCTGCCTAAACACCACCGGCTCATCTCTGCTTTTTACGGACTGGCTTGAAACACAAATGTAATCTTCAAACAAGTCACACCAGCATTCGCTTGCAGCAAAAGGAGGTTGCTACAAACCCCAAAGCGCATTGTTTTTCGGTTCCTGGGTTACAGTAGCTCAAGTTGTAAGCACCAGAATCCCACATCCAGCTGATCAGTTACAGCTGTTAATTGTGGAGGGAGAGACTGGCTGACATCTGCTTCTTGCATAGCTAGTTAATGGTTCACTTCCAGGTCCTAAAAGGATTGTAGCCTCCCTGAAAAGACAATGTCGGCCCCCTTATACGTCTGCCTTCTACACTGCCTGTCTTGTTCTGGTTTGTCACTCTCTATGCAATGCAAATCTGAGTGAACTCACATCTGCCACTGATCGACCCAATTCGTGAGCAATCTTTTCCCATCGACCTGGAGTCCCCCCTGGGAACTTAACCATACTTCTTGTCAGCTGGCTGAGGTCCTCCTCTGTCCATTCAGGTGCCTGTAAAACATTTGTAAAACATTCATTACACTGGGATATTGGACGTATTTTTCTGAAAAAAAGCTTTCAAATGAATTAATTAAATAATGAAAAAAAAACACTTAAAAAAAATCATCGTTTCAAATATTTGGGTACCGCCTCCCTGTGCTGTTACCAAAAATGCAGAAAAGCAACAGTCAACAGTAAGATACTAAAAAAAAAATGTAACACTCAAAAAATGCATTTTGTATATTGTGCACACTACCATATTTCATTTCTATCAACACTTACAGTGTACATAACACTATAAAATGCACTAAAAGGTAAAAAGCAACAATAGTTCTATTAAAGATCAAACTGCAGTTTAAGATGCAAAACTTCAGCCATTTAACTGCACGTGTAAGACTTCAAAGAAAGAAAATATGCTCTTTTTTACATTTTTAAAAAGTCTCTAAATAAAACAGAACAGGTCATTTTAGCTTTTTGTCACTGTAATCATCCTGTGTTGTAGCATTCTGAGATGATTCAGGACTGAAATCTGTTGATTCTAATATCCCATTAAGACGATTAGACAACAGCCCTCCCCCCAGCAAACCCTACAGTTATGCCACAAAACCAAACCGGATGCTTCTACTACCGGCTAACCAAAAGACATAAAAATGTTTTGCTTTAATTATGTAAGTCAATCTGTTAAAGTTAACTGTCTTCATAACAGCCAAATAAAAGCAAACAAAGCAAGGAACACACAATTATGTCAGTTTAAGGTATGAAATTGCGCTTGCAACAGAAGGCAAGACACAGGAACCAGCTTTGACATTTGCAGCATCTTTGGCAACGACCGCAGAGCCAAATTTTTGTTACCATCAGCGGTTGGCCATTTTATTTATTTTTAAGGAATTCTTTATGACATACCTCTTCTAATCACCGTTTCCGATAATGAACAGGCACATATCAAGCGGTTTGCATTACAGAGCCATCAGCACAGAACAACAGTCAGAGGTGAGTGACCCCAGGGACCATCTCCACAACTACAGCAAAGCTTCTCCCTGACACTAATCCTGCCTGTCATTCTCCCACTGTGCTCTAACCACACTGACATCCGCCTGCCGCACTGCAAGCTTAACGGGGCCCTTCCTGACTTTTTACTGTCTCCCCCAATCAATGGTTCCAGCGTGCTCTTTTCACCATGTCCAAATGGCAGCTTCACTCATAATCAAAGTGCATTGCTCCTGTTAAAGGGCTTCCCGAAAGGCTCCACCATTTGCATTCATTTGCAAAGCAAACTACTTTTATTCACTTTGTTCTGCTATCAAGAGTGTTCCCTGAAGCAGATAAATTGGCATAAATACAACCTGCCACTTAAAAGACAGTAAATAATAGCCAATAGTAGCAAGGATTTCATCAATCGTCCTAGTTTGGATCCATGTAGTCCTTTATTCAAAGCTGAAAGCCTCAGACATTCATATTCGGATAGTTTTTAATACAATTATAAAATGAATTATCTATGGTGATTCAAACGCAAAGCGCTTAAATAATGTGTGTGTATGCCAAGAGATCTGGCACATACATCACAGGCATTATTGTACAATTACACTCTGGCCTACAGATGAAATGACAAATACATAGAAAAACTCCACATTGGACAATAACCTTATTACTTCTACCGTATTAAACAAGTTAATACACTCCATATATCTATTCATTATATTACTCTCCATATATATATTTGATACTAAAATATTTCTCAGAGATTCTTAGAAGGGAAGATTTGGGGTATTTAATGTTCTACTTTAAAAATTTTTCATCATTGTAGTTTAAATAATGAATTCTTCTAAGTTTTTTGGTTAAAAGACTTTAAAAAAAACAAAACCAAAACAAAAAACCAAACCAGTCAAATTTCATAACTCAAAATTAGCCTCAATATGCAGCCTGCTGTAATTTTCTATTTAATTTGTATTAAAACCTTGTGGGGTTCTTCTGTCGGTGTGGTTTGGGGGTTTTGGTTGGTTAGGTTTTTTTTTTGTTTTCTGTTTTGTTTGCTTTTATTCTGATTTGATAGGTTTGTTTTTTTTTCAAAAAGTACTTTCACAGCTATCCTCTCTTGCCATATCCAAAGCATATAATAAGCAACTACACACAGAAATCAAGATGATCTTTGCAGTGATTAACGCACATCGGAAGCTTTCTGGTAAGTTTTATTTTCTGACTTTTTCAGTAAGCTTTGGTTTTCCTATAATCTTACGACTTTACTAACCGTTTGTAAATATTACAGAGCTCCATAAGGTTATCTTCCCAACAACAGACAAAACTACAATCGTTCTGCAGATTTGTAGCTAATTACATAGCTAATTCACTGCACTAGAATTCATTAGCTTCATAAAATATCCACTTGTTAATCTTATTTCAAGCTGACAATCTTAGAATGTGAAGATCTAAAACATTTATAAATCTGGAAAATCTTTGAAAAAGCTTTTAGAAAATCCACTCTCAACCACTAAAGCTGTAAAAGAGCTTTTGTGAATTTGCAGTTCCTCAGCAACAGTTAATTGTGTCTTTAGATGCAACAGCGCCTACTGTGATTCAACTACTACAAGCAGCTATGAGGGTGGTCATGGTGTGAATGTATTCTCCCCGTTCTAATCTGTAGCCAACTGTAACTGCGAGAGTCAAATGAATGCATAAACATACTGCTTTGTCACCTAAAACCATGTGTGTCCAATATTACTGAAACGCTGGGCCAAAATTCATCTCTACAGTACAGCGATGGAAGACACCACATGGTGAGGGGACAGCTGTTGTTACTACACAAGCATTCAGATTTTGCATCAAAAAGCCCCATTCTGGGATTAACTCCCCATACTGAATACAAAATTAAAAGTACAGAGTTATGCTCTACAGTCTTTAAAATGAAAATAAGCTACAAGAGCAGACATAAAAACCCCACAGCATTCCCATAAATAATAATCCTTGAACGTTGTTTATCATCCATAGCTGGCAATATTGAAGGATTAGCTCGCCCAAACCACTACACACTTTCTATAGAGAAGAAATGTGAACGTGGTTTATTGTTTAGCATCGCTTTGATGAGTGCATTTTCACTCAGCAATTCCATACCACCTCTTTCACCATGACAGTTTCACACTATTAAGATTTTTTAAAAATACAAGCAACTCTATTTTCAGTAACACTAGAAGCAAATTCTTAAACAACAAAACATTTCAAGAAAACGGACTTGTTTAGATCTGTTAACATTAAATATAATAATTAAGTAATAAACTTTTCAAGTTATTTATATTGACTTGACAATGACATAATTTTATTTTTAGATTAAATTTTAGCTTTAGACTGTTTCTTCCCATCATCAATATATTGTAGATTCAATTAAAATCCAGTTGTATGGAAGTCTGGCTAGGACTTTGCGCTACGCTACACCTGATTTTGGTAATTTACCGATTTGAGCATGTCTAGTCCATGATTTTGCAAATAAACCCTGAGGCAGCATCTATTTAAAAAACACTTGTGCAAATATTTGTAGAACAAGAGTTCCAGTAAAATCCCAGGCAGTTTTGCAAATCGAGAAACATCTACTCTACAAGAAGGTGGCGTTTTTATCCTGTAACTGTAAGAATAGAATGTAAAAGTTTTCCTTATTTAATTTCTTGTCCACATTGTCTTATTTTTCTTGTAATATTATAGTCTTACAGTTTCTTGCTCTACCTGTAACAAGTCTAAAGTCAGTCTTACTTCATCAAGTCTAATACGCATCTGTGCTACAGTTCTAAAGATCTCTTGTGAAGCTCTAAAGAAACTGCTAAAGAGTATTAATGATACAAACTCATATTCAAAGACCCATGTTTACACAACCCTTTGGTCCTTCAAAGCTCTTACTCAAATCCGACTTCCTCTAGTGCCCTTTTCTTTAAGTGAGCTGATGAACCCAAAGACAGCTACACTGTTTTGGAGCAATAGCCCAGGTAGGTCAGTAAGCTCATCAGGTGTGCTCAGGGAGTACAGCTGCAGAAAACTTTACTCCATACTTTGTGATAACAAGAAAGATTACGTTTATCAATCATCCTTTCCACTTCCACTCTGCTCTGAAAAAACAGGGACCATATGCAGATAGCAAGCATACAGGTTCTCTATAATTCCCCGAGTATTTCCTTAGATTCTCAGCTCAAGGAATTTCTCTAAAATGATATATTTTATCTATTTATTAACTCCCATGAATCTGTCTTTCGATGTTTTTTCCAGTCTCCCCTGAAGCTATGTAAACTTCCTGGATTTGCAACATCATCGTCCGGAATTGCACACATCTGCTACCCATTATACAAGGCATCACTCCATTTTTTTCTATTTTCAAGCTGGCTTCTGCAAGCTTTGATGACGCCTAGCTCTTGGCTTTCAGTGAAGAGCCAGCAAATAGTCTACTTCTACTGACTTCCATGTCACAACTCTGTTCAAAATATCTCTTCATAGTATTTCCCCATAAATTTTCTCTTCCTGGCTAAAGAGTACTAATTTACTCAGCTGGTTTCTCATGCATAATACTGTTCATGATGCTTTTTTTGAAACGACCTGCAATTCCATTATAACCAAGCTCTTCAAAATGAGGTACCACACTGCACACAGCAGGATTAATCATAAGTTTATACAGTGGAATCAGAATTCTTCTGTTTTGCTCTTTATTCCTTTCCTAACATTTCTAACATTTGCATTGGGTTTTGGAATGATCCTCAGCTATGTTTTCAATGAAGACACCACTCATAACTTCTAAAATATCATTCCTCAAGGATCATGGCCAGCTCAGAGCTCATCTTGTGCATGAAGTCACGCCAGTCACCCACTGTATCAACATATGCATCACTTCGTATTACATATACTGTGAAATTTTTCTGCTATTTTATTGCCCAAGCAATCAAACTTGTAAGATCACTCTGCAGTTCTTCAGTGCCTGTTCTTGTCTTCTCTATTCCAAATAATACTACCACTGATCATACACTCTCTCACCTTTTAACCATATTATCATGTTCACTATGCTTTATGAATACACTACACAGTAGAACTCCTAGTAGAAACTCAGCTGAACTCCACTGCTAACCTTGCTCTACTGAAAGAGCTCTTTATTTCTATCCTTCATTTCCCATCTTTCAACTAGTTATTTACCTAGGAAACTATCTTTCCTCTTAGCCCAGGACTGCTTTCTTTTCCTAAAAGCCTACAAATCTTGTTAAACCTTTCTGGAAGATCAAGTGGACTTTTATCAATCAGATCACCTTCTCCCTGCATATTTGTTAATCCTTCTATGAAGGTCAGAGGGTTTAAGGCAGGACTTCCCTTCATAGAAGTGACGTTCAGGACTCCACGCAGGTCACATTTACCTGGTGCTCACTAATTCTATTCTTTATTTCAGTTTTTGGTAGTTTTCCCCTGAAGAGATGTCAGACGCACAGGCTTCTAAAGGCCCCTGAATTCCACCAACAATTTAATGAATAAATAGAATGACACATTTGCCATTTCAATCCTCATGCACCCGAAAAAATAAATTGTTAATTAAATTATTTAATCCTTAAATTTTCTTTGAACTCCTGGTTGCATATCTTTTGGTTCCAGTAACTTGAATAATTTAATCTTACACAAGACATTACATAGGTCTAAAAGACAATTAAGGAATAATTTTAGAATTTTTCAAAGCAACATGTAAATATGAAGACGCGACTCATTACCTTCAATTACATTATAAGCTTGTCAAAATGATAACCTAACCATAAAAACTTTTGTTTATACTGTTCCTCACACACGAATGCCTTCAGCATTAAAAGCATTAAAATATTAAACAATATACACAAGTAGACAATGGCTCTTGGAGAAGAGTGAGAACCTGAGAAGTGTGAAGTTTCATCTCTCTCAGCATCACAGTAGAAATGGTTCCCCTTTAAACCACTTGTTGCAGAATCCAGGTTAGGATTCTGCTTGCCGTGACCTTACTCAATAAGAAGGCAGCAATATGGTTTAACAATGCAGATTAATAATTTGACAAAGCTTAAATGAATTTGATAGAATTTAGCAAAATTCAAAGGTTAATCAAGATTTGATAAGGTCAATACATTACTTACTATAAAGACAATTGATTCAAATGATTGGATTAGAATAGTTGTGCCAAAAATATATAGTGGGAAAGTGATTTGGAGTTGGGCTAGGGTGATTTTAACGGAAATTAGGAATAGAAAGGGGAAAGGTAGACCACCTATTCAGTCACTAGTTGTCAGAATGGATCCCCTTGCTTTCTAAACTCCTTCTCAAAGAGGAGCCTAGGTGCAGCAGTTGCAGGTGGGTTTAGGGGGTGCCTAACCGTTCCTACTCACTGAACCTGTACCCAAGATGTGTCAAATTGTTTCAACGCGCTGCCCCCCTTGGCAGGATCAAAAGGTACCAAGCCATCCCAGCCTCCTGCATTTTGTAATAAACAATAGCACAATGGCTGGTATTGATTTCCCAAAGCAACCCAGGAGCCAGCATCAGAAAGTGGCCCAGGGAGCAGGCAGGTCTGTACCACCACACTCAGTAACAGCTCTTCTACCATGTGCAGCAGCAAATGTTTTGGGACAGAGAGATGCTTTCCCTCACAGCTGCCCCCAACCCAGATTAGTGATTTCCTAAGCACAAAGTCGAATGAGTTTCTGTTGCAAAGCCAATGATGAAGTTGTCCGCTCTTCTCATCACATTTTTCCTCTTAATCAACATCATAAGCTGGCTTTCTACACACATCGATTTTCTTACTTCTCACCACACCCTGCTGCCTTTTCATTTCCCTGTCCAATATATTTCTGCCTTGCTCTACAGCTCTATATGTAACATACGAGGGAGAAAGTAAAACAAATAAACAGTCAAGACCAAAACACTACCAGTGCGGTTTCTTTAATTTCTAAACACACAGCTGAAGACAATTTTTCTGTAATAGTAGAGTCCATGGGAAAAGATCGGACTCCTCAGGAGAGATTTTTCTAAACCTTGCCTGTTTCAGAATGGGGATTTCATAGACACTTCAATTAGCGCTGCCCTGAATAATTCTGCATCGTCCCTTTCTATCCACCACACTACAGACCATCTTCAGTACTGAAGAGATCCTTGCAGATATACAGGAAAATCCTATAGTGACATTTTGCAATAGCAATAATGTATCTGGTTCCCATTCTTTAACTAAGCATTACTCTAAAGATTGTCCCTTTCATCTTATCACTTCTTTGCCTCTATAAGAAGTCTTGCTGACAGAACCTGTCAAAAGCTTTATAAAATCCAAGTACACTGTAAAGCTCTAATAATAAGGCATAACTTTTCTTTAAATTCACACTGTCTTTTTGCTATTATTTTAAAATTGGTGCATGCATGGTATCATGCATTTCATAATTTCAAAAAACTACCCAGTATGGAATTCATGCTAACCAGTCTGTACTTCCTAGAATCCTCAATGAATCTCAGGAACTAGTATCCTATTTCCATCTCTCATTTCAAGGCTCATTTAAGTAATTGCTAAAATATTAACAGCAGTATTAAATGGATTTAATATTAAGAGTTTTTAGGGCAACTAATGGTGAAGATCATTGTTCCAAGCAATTTTTTATTTTTCAGATTCAGATGAATGCTCCAATCTACAACACTCCCTCCCCACTTGCCTTCAATACACGATGTCAAAACCTACCCAAACTCCTTTGCAGTAAACATGGGTGAAAAGGATTGTTAGCCTCAGTATCTTCTTGAAACTGCTTTATATTTTGATCGTTCGCTACTTCAACAAAATCCTTGGCAATGTTACTTCATCTATTTTCTTTGGAAAAGAAAAGTAGTAATTTTTTTTTTCTTGGGCTTACCTTATTTTGGATTTGCATTTGACTTGCAAATCTTACGCTCTTTTGTGTAAGCCTTTCTCTTTCTGAAGCTTTTTTCCCCCCCAATTAAGCAGCTATCTTAATTTTTTAGTCTGAGACATGAGTAGCTTAATTCAGGCAAAATGGGTAGATTTGAGATTCTTCCACTGGCTACCATATTGATTATATATTACTTGAAAATTTTTATTTTTTTTTTTTAAATTCAAGCTGTCTGTTAACGCATCTTAACTACACATTAATAGATTATTTTTAAACATTAAAAAAAAAATTAAACATAGGCTTACTTTGAGATTTTAAGCATATTAGAAACAAAAATGAAAGTATGCGGATAACTGTTTATTATCAATGTAGCTGCTCCCCTATGTTTTTGGGAAAGCAAAACCAGTTGCCATCTATTCAGAAACATTAGTTAGAAGTCTTTGCTTACATTGCACAGCTCATGCAGGCCAAAAAGGAATTATTACTCAGCTTTCTCATTTCTAAGCTGTGCATCCATATGTACTTACATATATGTATTTATATATATACATAGTTTACTTAACCTCAGCAGGAAGTTTGAGTGAGTAATATTCTACTGACACATCACTAAGAGCATGGAGGAGGTAGAAGAATGGGGAAAGGAGGAGTGAAGTGGAGCCTTCAAGGGGAGTGGGAGAAAGGTGTCTTAGGTTTTGTCTTTCTCATCATGCAACTCTATTTTAAATTAGTTTTCCCCAAGTCGAATCTGTTTTGTCTGTGACAGTAATTGATTATTTATCTCCGTGCCTTTACCTCGACCTACGAGCTTTTTCATTTTATTTTCTCCTCCAGTACGCTTCAGGAGAGAAAGTGAAAGAGTGGCTGGGTGGGGATCTGGAAGTCAGGCACAGTAAACCCACAAAAGAATTAAGTAGTAACAAATTACAACATCCTGGTTTATATTTAGAAGTTTTGAGGGAGAATTATTTGGTGATCTCCCCTCAAAACTGCAGAAGTAGATTACCAGCATCTACTATTGCTGTTGTTGGCTACACCACCACAAACGTCAGATTTAAAGTAAAATTCTGCTAGCAATACAGCAGCCTGCAAATCTACCTCCACAAGAAATAAAGAAAAAAATTGTTATCTATTGGGTATAACAAAAAAATTGGTTGAATTTCCTACTCCAACCAATGTTAATTTTAGGTAAAAGTTGCTGACTTCTAATCAAAAGTTACTCCTCAGTGATTAAAGCACTTCTGAAAAAATTATTTAAATTTTTTTTTTTTTTTTTTTTTACTAATTTATATATAAAAAAAGGAATATCTTTCATGGGTGTCTGCATTCTAAAGATGATATTGTCACCACTTTTAAATGTCAGCATGTACTGGTTGCATTCACTGAAATACTGCAGCCCTTTCACAATCACAGAAGTTCAAAGAGATCACAGATATAAACGACAAATCCAAAAAACACAGATAAAATGAAAATATATGGAATGGACACAAAATCAAGAACAAAGTTACTAAAAAGTACATGTCCTAATTTAAAGTTAAAGAATAATTACTCCCTACACAATCCTCAAATAGTATCCGAAGCCTAAATCAATGAATGAACTTTCTACCCCCAGCTTTCTTTAATGAGTGGTGTGTTAAAGAAACAGTTTTCAGTTTTCCTTCATCACGAAAGACATAACTGATATTTGATGAATAAGATGCTTCTCTTGGAATGCTTTCTTTTAGCTCATTAAAACTGACATTACCCTTGCATTCTTTGAGAACGGAGCTGATGCCAACTAGTAACCGCATACCACTTAGTTCAGAATCACAGAATGGTTGAGGTTGGAAGGGACCTCTGGAGGTCATCTGGTCCAACACTTTAACACAGAATGATTTTCTGATCATGTTCACACCCCTACATCTAGTTACATGAACGTAACAGACTAGCGCATCATGGAAGTGGGACATGAGCAGTCAGGTGCTAAATTTACCGTAACTTTAGGCTGGAAGTTAGAGAATGCTCCAAACAGTGATTTTCAGCATACTAAAAGGACCTGGAGGGACTTGGGTTCAGAGGCGAAAATCCTAATTCATTCTAATATGGAGCTTGTTCCATAGCAAGCTCCCTCTAGTATTAACATAAAAATACATTAACTAGTTATTTGCAATGCATCAACTCAAATACTGTCTTCCGTTTAAAAAAAAGGACCTAAAGCCAAAAAGTAGTAGCGCATCTGCCTCTAGCAATACACATCTGAAAAATGTTTTCACACTTCAGGTTCTACCAGGCTTTAATTCTAGACTTAATACAAAGCCTTCTGATAGCCATTTATATAACCAAATACATGCAAGAATGTTTCAAATATCTATCTGCATTACCATAAAGCAATCTGAATATTCCTCCTGTGAAGAAGACTTTTTTTCAAATTACAATATATTTTTATCACTTTTGAAATGAAATTGTTCTCTCATATTTACACAAAACCCAGCTAATTTTGTCTTTTGCTGTTTAACATTACAGTAAACCATGTCAGGAAGCAGGTTATTTCTTGATGCATTCTCAAAATCAAACCTACCTTTCCATCATGCAAACCAAAGGAAAAATGTCACAATTAAATCATTCATAAATATAACACTAAAAGTACTATATAAGTAAATAGAACAGAAATTAAAATGTTGTTTTTAATTGCATATTTCATCTTAAGCAGTAGCACTTAGTAGAAAGTGTTAACTCATTTAATTTTTAATTGTTAGCTGCTTGATGGCAATTGTTTTAATACAGAAAAAAAGTGAGAAGCTCTTCTGTAAATCTGATTGTAAGACACTCAGGACTGCAGATCAAAAACTATAGGTTGAATAGGCAATTAAGTTTGGCCTGTGATACATTTATGTGGAGACAAGTTCACAAAGAAGGGGAATAAATGTATTGTATAGTATCCACTCTATCTGGATTTTTAAATGCAGTTGGAGAAGCATTTCCATTTGACAGAGAACATGAAATTGCAAATCTTCTAGAGTACACAGGCTAATGAAATCTTTAGGAAAAAAAAATCTGTGACTTTCATAAATTTCAGTGAATAAATGCATAAGGTAGCATGTCCTCAAGAGACTGCAGGTGGCAACTTTTTTCATAATTACTCGATACATTAAAAATCTTTGGTGACGCTGTTAAATTCACTAGAGAAGATTAGCCCAAAAGCATGCAGATACATTAAAGCGTATGATTAGTCTTTATTAGTAAGGAGTGTTTTTCCTTGCAAGGTTAGTATTTGTCGCGTGAATTACTAAGTAGACTAAGAAAATGTCAAATATTTAACAGCATTGGACTGTTATATATTGGGCTGTATACTCTTTAATTCACTTCAGTATAACATGGCATGTTATGGACATTTTGAAAATATTACCATATGGTATTAAAAAATACTCAATACACTAAATAATCCTCCATCTCACAGGCTATGTCATAATGGACAAGATATTCCTACACAGCTAATCCTGCTGACTACTCTGCAGTGCTGTCATCTTCTGTCTCTTCTGTCCTTTATTCAGCTTTTCTGTCTTGCTTCTTGGTGCACTTTATCACATAGAGATCTTACCTCAACAATTTTCAGATTCGTTTATTTTTACCTTCATCTGTTGCTGACAACCTACTTCTCCTACCTTTGTTCACCTTAAATAGCTTTCGCAAAATCAGGGCTTCCCCCCCCCCTGCCCCTTGTCTTCCTTCATAATATAGTTTCAACTGTCTGCATCGGAAGTATTGCAACACCACAGCAAATGTCTAAATAACATTCTTCCTTTCACATCAAATGCAACAAAATTCTCCCACTGGCAATGCTATCTTGCTCTGCTAGTAATCAGTTATTCCCTAAAACAGTCTGGGTATTCCGATCTCTTCATTTTTAACTCAAATGCAGCAAGTACTCTGCATCCCAAAAATGCACAAACATACTTACTGCACAATCACAGAGTAATTACCTCCACCAGAGGTATTTGAGTATTTCTTCTACATTAAGTATTCCTCATCAAATTAGGTCTATCAGTACACTAAAACCAAAAGGAAAAATCCAGCACCCTCTCAAAATGGACAAGATGTTCAACGATGAGAAAATTCTGCTAAGCAGAATACCAAAAATTAGACATTTCGTTTCAATATACAAGTTCTCTTTGGGAGAGAACAAAAATAAGAGAATGGTGTCTAGCCTAGAACCTAACAGATGTTTTGACATGCTCAAGGCAGCTGTGAATTTTGGCAATGAAGGGGGAAACAATAAAATAAAATTTAAAGAAAAATATCTATTGTCCCACAAGAATATGCCTGCAAGAATCAGAAATAACACATATTTAGGACGCTAAGTGGGCTACATGGAAAATGGCCTAAAACATGGCCTCTACTAAACTAAATTTTCAGTTCCATTTTCCAACAGTCCAAGTTGATAGGTAATAACATGGCGGGGTGTGTGTGTGTAATCTGAGAAATTTTCATGAATTCATTAAACACAGATCTGTGACAGCCACCTCAGGCAACTGCACTTCCAAAAGAACCCCAAATTTCAAAATCACTAATTATCATGAAACAGTATACATACAATTAAAAATAAGGACAACAGTACTTAAACAGCTTTACATATAAATATCAAATCTGTCAGATTCCCAAATATAACCACAAAGTCTGGGCTAATTAAAAATCAGAGCCAGCCTTCGCTCTTCTCATACGTGCAGCTTTTCCTTCCCATAATTTGTGACCATTTGAAAATGTACCATTAATGTTAGTCTCATCATTCTGGCACTCACTTTCTCATTACTTGGCAAGTCTTCCAAACAAGGACAATAAAGAAAAAGCCCAAGGCAGCAAAATATTGCTGATAACAGCAGATATCCAGTTGAGACCAAAATTGTTAAAAAATACCCCTAAATGCACACACACTAGAAGTTACTAACTTACTACCAAGACTATCTGTTGATGTTATTTTCTTTATAGAGCTGCTGCAATCCAGATTTCCAATGTGAATTAAAAGTATCATCAAGTAAACAGTAGAAATTGAAGTATTATGTTTTCTGGGTTCAAGTGTGTGTGTTTTAACTAAATGACAAATCCAAGTACGCAGTTTATCTCATTATTAAAAAAACAACACCAGTACGAGGCCTTTGGATGGTCAGAACGCTGATGTTCCTAAAGAGGCCTATGAAAAAAATCTGATGCTATACAACATATCAAATCTGCTACATTTGTAAGTAAATGCGTGCTTAGTTTGTGACAGTCCACCAGCTGCAGCAAAACACCGAATTTCCTTTCACAGAACAATACTCAATTGCAAATGATGGAAGAACCTCCACTCCACAATTTAAATCTCAAGGATCGTCACCATATTTAGATTCTATCTTCTGGAAATCAGGAGAAGTACCACTACCAATATGGAAAACAAACCTCAACTGCAACATATCACTTCTCATACCAAGCCACCATTAACAGGACCCTCCTCTTTTCAGGTTTGGGTAACTAATATATTACCCAGCAGCATTTATTAAGTGCTTCAGGCTAAATAATTTGCATCCCAATTTAGATACTTTAAGTGTACTTATGTGGTGAGCTGACCCTGGCTGAATGCCAAGTGCCCACCAAAGCCACTCTATCACTGCCCTTCTCAGTTGGACAGAGGAGACAAAATATAACAGGAGGCTTGTGGGCCGAGATAAGGACAGGGGAGATAACTCACCAATTACTGTCATGGGCAAAATAGACTCAACTTGGGAATAATTAATGTAATTTATTATCAATAAAAGCAGAAAACAAAATTTAAAAACCAAAATCTTAACACCCTTCTCCCACCCCTCCTTTCTTCCTGGGCTAAACTTCACTCCTGAATTCTCTACCTCCTACTCCTGAGTGGCACAGGGGAATGGAGGCTACGGTTACTTTGTCACATGTTGTCTCTGCTGCTCCTTCCTACTCACAGGAAGGACTCCTCGCACACTTACCCTGCTCCCGTGTGGGGTCCCTCCCACAGGAGACAGCTCCCCATGAACTTCTGCAGTGTGAGCCCTTCCCACGGGCTTCAGTTCTTCACAACTTGCTCCAGCATGTGGCTCTTCCACAGGGTACATTCCTTCAGGAACAGACTGCTCAGAGTGGGTCCCCCACAGGGTCAAAAGTGCTGCCAGCAAACCTACTCCAGTGTGGACTCTTCTCTCTCCACACGTTCAGAGGTGCTGCCCGGAGCCCGTTGCAGTGCAGGCTTGACATTGCGTCACAGCCTCCTCTGGGCATCTACCTGCTCTGGTGTGGGGTACACCATGGGCTGCAGGTAGACATCTGCCCCTCTGTGGGCTGCAGGGGGACAGCCTGCCTCACTATGGTCTGCACCATGGGCGGCAGGGGAATCTCTGCTCTGGCACCTGGAGCAACTCTACCTCATTCTTCACCAGCCTTGGTGTCTGCAGAGTCACTGCTCTCACATTCTCACTCCTCTCTCTGGCTGCCATTTTCTTTCTCCCCCTTATCTGTTATCCCAGAGGTGCTATCACGATCACTGACTGGCTCGGCCTTGTCCAGTGGCAGACCTGTCTTGGAGCAGGCTGGCATTGGCTCTATCAGACAGAGGGGAAGCTTCCAGCAGCTTCCCACAGAAGCCACCTCCGCAGCCCCCACCCCCACTACCAAAATCTTGCCACACAACCCCAGTACAACGTAACTTCAAATACGGACACAAGTCCTGTTTATTTAAACAGAACACAATTGCATGCTCAGGTGTTCTGAACTGAGGGCTTGAAGGCTAAAGGTGGTATTTTCAAGACTGTCAAAGCCTATACAGAAAACAGCTAATAACTAGACTGAGATTCTCTGAAAAGTCTTAAGTGGTAAGATGCTTATGTCAGTAGTATTGAATCATTCCTTGGCACGGTAGGACTACATTTTTATCTTTACTGGGAAAACAAGCCAAACATCTCTCATGCTGTTCAGTTTATTTTTAGTTGCTGGAGTTTACCCTAGATTATAATTTCTGGGCAATTTCTATAAATAAATTTCACCAAACCCCACCATATTAATGGCCTCAGGACAAAAAGAAAAGCAGCAGCACTGTGCATCGTGAAAGAAGGTAAGATATTGAATCTAACCAGATTTTAACTGGTTTGTCTGAAAAATCAGATACAGAAGCATCGATATTTATTTACACTTATAAATTAAAATTAGATTTATTTGAAGCTAACTTCATTCTTCAGTTTAAAGATAGCTAAACTCATATGAAAGGTAAGCAACTATTTTGCAACAGCTCGCACTTTTCAAATTTACATTGAGAAGTGGAAAAGAGCAGTAATGAACTGCGCTACAGAAGTTGGTGCCATAAACCACAAATTCTTTCTGAACCCCAAGATGTGGATCTTGTGAAAACCCCTCATCAAGGATATTTATCATCCTTGCCTCTCATTTATTGGCAAAATTCCAAGGATACACTGTGTCAAAGCTGGACTGCTCCCTCTCCCTTCTGTTAGAGGGGCAGGAGAAAGCAGAGCAAGGTCACAGTGATTAACCAGCTTTCACCTCTTCTTCCAGCTTCTACCTTTTACATGTGCAACTACAGCTCCTTCTGCTTCTCTACTCTTCATTTTGTAGTTGAGATGTGACTGATTTTACTTTGGAAGGAGATAGGGAGGCAGCACCGCCAAGAAAATCAGGATTTTCCACCACCTCTTGACCCCAATGGGGCTAAATTGGAGCAGTCCCGCTGGATGTTTTTCTACATTTGTCATAGGCTGAGAGGAAGATAAAAACAGTGCAACAAAGACTGGTATTTACAAAGGCTCTGCACAGCTTCTTGCAAATTAATGTAAAATGGGTATCAGCTTCAGGATAAGAGAGAGACTCCCCATGATGAAAGTCAGATTTTCAGAGGTTGACTGGGAAACATCGAGTTTCTGTTTCTCCTCAGAGGTATGAGGTTTCTCTTATGTCAACAACTGTGTCTTTCTGTGACAGACACTATAACATCAATCTCAGAAAAGAAACAGGACTTGAAACCTGAGGTAAATTAAGAAGTCTAATCTGAGCTATAAAAGTTAATGTAACAGAAGCTATATAGCCCTAGCACTGGACCCAGGCAGGTATCTAAACAGAGGTTCTAGTGCTGCCCGGTGCAGACATCAAGCCGCATTTTAAAAACGCTGTGTGTCTGTCCACACAGATCAAAACTTCGCACAACTAACTTCAGTTGTTGGGTAGTTTTCAACAGAGGGCATCAAAAAACTGGGGACTACACATAGAGAACACTCATGTAAAACTAGTCAGACTGAATTATGGCAGCAAGACAGATCAATCACTTTTTCTGGAATACAGATTCAGTTGAAAAACTACTGAAAGCCAGAATTTGACACCACAGCATCTATAGCAAGGTGTCAACGTCAGGGCATCATTCTTCTTGTCTGTACAAGACAAGAACCTATGTTACTATACTTAATTAGACATAAAGTTTAAAAACCCAGTCAAGATCTGGAAATATCAAGCATGTCAACCATGTGGCCTTAATCCAATACATCTACATGGTGGTGTTTTTTTTTTAAACTACTGTATAAGTGTTTATATAGCATATTATTACTATCTTTAGGAAATGTCCTTAGGGAAACATATCTTTTGGCTGTTCGGCTCCTTTGCAAACTAGACTGAATTTTGGTTATGCTGTGAAACATACTGTTGTTTCAAAAAAAATAATTTTCCCTGGTTGTCATATCAAATAATTTCTCTGTATTATTTACATGCTTTTTAATATTCTCCTTAGAGGCTCATTGCATGATTTTCCTGCTTGCATAGATTACTACACCTCTCCACCTAGACTAGTTCTAGCCAGCCTGAGCATGCCACGTTTGAGTGTAGAATACTACTGAACTACATATTCTATAAATACATCATTACTTTCTATAAATACAAGAATAAGTAAGGTTTCCTATGCTTTGTTAACCTATCCAACCTAACAGGTCAAAGAGAGAAAGTCAGAAAAGGAAATACATGAATCCCACGTTCTTACATAGCAGGCAGTGTTCAGGTAGTATTTGTTCAGGTAGTGTTTTTTCATAGTCTTTTTATATTCCTGACCTATTCAGGCAGAACTTTGTAACTCTTGGTTCGATCCTTACTAGTTCTGGCATTTGTTCTAGTCCTAACAACCCTTTTCTCTGAATCAATCAATAGCAGAATTTATTTTCTTCACTTTGTATTTACAAATACGATTTGTTCTTTGATAAATATCTGCCATCACACTGAAAATATCAACTTGATATGCTAGTGGAAGAATATATCATCATCATCATCCTATAACTTCATCCTTCCTTAAGAAAGACTGAAGATCAAAAACATTGCATGTTTAATACTGCAGATAAAATTAGATTTCTGACCCTAATGATTTAATATTCACAGCTCAAAAGCAGAGATGTCTTATTCTAGATTTAAAGATGTGGGTCATCCTCTCCAAGGAAAACTCAATAACTAAAAATATGTTTCTAAAAAAATCACATTTATTCTCTCCTCAAAGCTATTCAAGTCCAAAGAAAAGTCCATAGAGGCTTAAATATTTAAGATAGCAAAATGAAAAGGTTATTGTCTGCATCTAAAGAAAGATGACTCAAAGTGTGCAAAAATCTACTGTTTGTAAACAAAATTTAAAAAGCATAACATTAACTGACTAGAAATATGCTAAAGAGAGTAATCTGCTAGAAACAGACTGCTCTGGTTCAACAGTCACATAAAGAAACAAAAAGATAAGTCATAAAATCAATAAAAACATTGGCTGTTAAGTATGATACTTGAAAAATTCAGTTTTTCTAGTTTTCATTTGCCCATTAGGCTGACTGACTTGGTAGCTTGCAAAAAGGAAGAGAAAAGGGAATAAAATCATTAATAGGTATGTATGGAACAAAAAAATTACACAAACATTTTTGAATAACCAAGGTGCCCACCAACTGTTTTGGTAAATGAAGTCCCATTCCCTGCTTCACAAACATAGAATGTAACAAAAGGGTACCTTCTCCACACTATCATCAATATTTTATCAATACCATTCTGCTGCACTGAAGAAAGATGTATACATTGTTCTGTATTTGTTCACCGACCTCAGGCAGAAGCCCGAGTATATTATACAGGTAGATTTAGACATCTGTTTTTAAAAGTACATGCATAGGACAAAAGTAGCTTTTTAATAAACACCAATAACTAACGTAAGTATGGTAACTGTAGGAGTTATCTATAGGATAAACTGTAGAGTTATTTCAAAACATAAAACAACATTCTACTCTGGCTGAGTCTGAGAAATTTGCAATAAACCAAAACATAATAAACCACAGGAAATCCCAGAGTCTTCTGACTTAACATCTCAGTACCACTCTAATGCAGATTTTGGGGTGGGTTGTTTTTTTTTTTTTTTGAAATGACACTACATTGCTTAAGAGTTTTGTAATAGAATACCGAGTTTTCACCTCAAGGTTACTAAATTCAATATGGCCCAGATCAATAGTGACTCGAAGTCATTACCATTCAATGGGAGTTTGGAGCTTAAGTTGAAATGTATTATGAGCTTAGATTAGCTCCTAGTGAATAGCTTCATAACTGACACTAACAGGTATGGTTGCTGGCAGTCTCAATATAGCACCTTAAATTCAACGGGCACGCAGAGTGATTTGCTTTCTTGACCTATAGCAAACCTCAGACTGCTAGTTGCTCACTTGTACCTGTTCCAGGAATATAAGAAATTCAGAAGACGCACACAATTTTCAGATACCATGTTTGTTTCACTGCTTAGAAAAGAAAGAAAATTAAGTTATTTTATTTTAAGTTAGACGACCTCAGATAGAACACTAAAACAGAATAACCCTTCCCCTTGAAGATCAATTTATTAAAACATCTGGTTAACACAGCACCTTAATCCTGCTAAGATAGAAACTGCTTGCCTATGGAATTAACATTTTTTAAAAGCCTGGAAACTGTATTCAGGTAATCTGTCCTATGATGTCTGATTAGAAGACACACCATGTCATTTGCTACTAAAGAAAAAGCATACTCAGATTTCAAAGCAGCACAGATGTGGGAAGATTCAAGGCAGAAGAGAGCAGGTGGCAGGCTAGCTGGCAATTAGGAAATGTGCAAGATTATACGATGACCAAAATCTAATTGTCAAAACTATACTTTTAAAACTAACAAAATAATAATAATTTCACAGTTTATAGCATTTTGAGAGACCCTCTTTGTACATTTAAAGTTAAGTTATTTTATATCACTGTTCCACAGCCAGTTTTCAAATAAAACCTTCATGATTAAAAAGTTCATTCAGTTACCAATAACCTATCTATGAAACACAGCGCTATGACGGCCCAGGCTGAGAAACATAAAATCCCTAACCTCATTTTAACCAGAAAAGTGTTCAGTACAAGATGAACACAGCCTTAACAACTAGAAAAAATATGGTAAACACTGTTTCCAGCATCTACCAATAAATTGTGTAGAAACAATTTTTATGTATACTTTTGTTGCATAGTATTTTTAATAATCTTCATTTAAAGGTAAATAGTACAGTGCAGCAAATGCAGGAGACCCATGTTATCTAAGCTCCCCCAGCTTTATGCACAAAAATTGTTTTTAGTACTTCTCCTTTAGTAAAAATAAGCCAGGTGCTGCTGCAATGTCAAAACCACAATGTCAAGAAGCGCCACAGGATAACACGAAAAATGAAAATAATGAGAAATGTGATTTTCTCTCCATACATCTGGTTCACCTGGAAGGGATCAGGCTCTGTCTTTCTCCACCTTTACCTCTCCTTTACAGAGCAAGCAAGTATCAAAAGGTCAAAAGTATCCACCTCTCACTGAGATGGAACTTGGAACTCTCTCTTCAGAGACAAATGAGTCAAATAATGATATGGAACGAAGAGAAGATTCCATTGGGAGAAGATGAGGAATCTGTAAACCAAGAGGAATTATAATCCTGGTCCCAGTGAAGACAATGATAAATCTCCAACTGATTTCTCAAGGGCCAAGATTTTCATGCAACAACAACATTATTCACATAAACAATGAACTCTCACGAAAACGATGTGTGTTACAAATCACGTAAAATCAAACCAGAGCAAAGGATGAGATAAATCCTCTTGGGAGAGAAATTACTTGGCAATGATTCATTAGAATGATTCCAGAAATAGTAAATATATATATTTGTGTGTGAACATTTGCAGAAAAAAACCAAACCAAACAGAACAAGATCAGATGTAACAAAACATCCTCTGATAAGTTGCTCTTTTTTCCCTTCCAGCTCCACATAACACGCTGCCCAACAGAAAAGTAAAAGGTTACAAAACAATGCAATAGTGTCTTAACAATATAGGCAGGCCACAAAATAACGCAACTTTGAAGAAAGCCCAGAGTAACATTCCCTCTAAATTTCCCTCAATTCCTAACCAAGCATCCACAGAACAGTCCTTTCAGTCAGTTTTTGGTGACAGATAAAGGAAAAAAAAAAAGCGCACCCCTAACAGAAGCTGCAGCTAAGTAAATTAAGATTCTTATCTCCTCTTAACAACCTGAAAGAAGATCTAATCTGGGAGTAGAAACAGCCAGTGGCAAGAGAAAAAACAATTTTAGAAATAAACTTTTTTGTACATGAAGAGCTTTGTTACTAGCACTAGGAACCTTTAGTATGTTTAGTGTAATCTTTTAGTAATTCCACTCAGCTTCACAGTCATACGCATTTTGCATGAATAGTGCATGCAGCGCTAGATGAATAATTACCTAAGCACTGAATTGCATATATGATTTCTTACACAGAAAAAGCTTTTGAGTCTAATTTCTTCATTTCCATGCTCTCAACTGAGTCTGCTCACACTGTTTTCAACAGATGGAGTTTAAGAACAGGATAGATGGTCAAAGAAAGGTTTCATAAATTGGCTTAGGTAACATGGTCTAGTTATGCGTTCCTTCCTACATGTGTTCCCAATCTTAATTTAAACATCCTGGTTGCAAATTAAATTTAGTATTTCTTTCTCTGAAATTTATGAAAGGTAGGACATCATAATAATCATTTTACCGAAAACAGCTTGGAACGGACTGGAAAAACAATGCATCCAGTTATTCCCCAACAGCTTCCCTCTTCTGGCCTAAAACTCCTATCTATTTAACGCTTCCTCATGTGTATTATTTTCTGAATTTCTTTTTGCGGCTGATACAATCTTTCTTTTAATTTATCTTTCCTTCTGAAAAGTGCAACAATCAAAACTATACAAAAAGTCCTAAAGGTGGATGGATCACTGCTGCAGAAAAGTGCAGAAAAATAATCTCTCAGCTCTGTAATACTAAATATTACCTGAATATCTCCCAATAGCTCACTTTCTTATAATACTGAGTTCTAAGTAGAGAGTAACAACATAGCAAGACAAGCTCCTTATGGACATAAACTTAGCATGTTTTCCAACTGAGATGGAAAAATAACTTGACTATGCTATAAGCATGTTTTCAGCCAGCTATGTAACCTTATGGAAAAACAGAGGAACAGGAGTCTTTCCACATCCCTCAGTAGATCTTTTCTTCCTCCCTAAGAAGAAAACTATTTTCTTTTTTATAACCTGTTCCTTACCTACTTTGATACTTAAACCTCTATGGAAACAGTAATCAACACCACTTCAATAGCTTCAATATCATACTCGGACATGAGACAGAAAACCCCCATATGTTTCTAAGCCACTAACAATTAAAATTAGCAGATCAAGCCAAAACATACATTGGTACTCCAAATAGCATTTTATAATATTTTCCATGTACTTTTTACAACACTGCTATTTCATTTCGAACTGAGAGGTCACTTAGCAGGGTGACAATTGCATATATTTTTCCCTTCTTCAAAAGAACAATGTCTGCTCTTAAGTAAGGATGATACTTTAGATGAATTCTGAGGTGAGGACTAGCCTACAAAATCTTCTGAATTTGAGATTAGAACTTGAAAACTCCATTAGAGACAGTAATTCTCATTGCCAAGTAATTTTCATTAGTCTTTACTTTCAATATAATCTTCAACAAACACTGAAGCAAATTATTCTCTGTACTTGAAGGCCAACTGTATCCTCGGCTGCAGTAAAAGTGGCCAGCAGGTCAAAGAAGGCACTTCTCCCCCTCTACTCAGCTCTCATGAGACCCCACCAGGAGTACTGTGTCCAGCACTGGAGTCCTCAGCACAAGGAGTACATGGACCTTCTTGGAGCGAGTCCAGAGGAGGGCCGTGAAGACGATCAGAGGTCTGGAACACCTCTCTTACGAGAACAGGCTGAGAGAGCTAGGGTTGTTCAGCCTGGAGAAGAAAGGGCTGCGGGGAGACCTTATTGTGGCCTTTCAGTACCTACAGGAGCCTTATAGGAAAGATGGGAACAAACTTTTTAGCAGGGCCTGTTGTGATAGGACATGGGATAACCGTTTTAAACTGAAAGAGGGTAGATTTAGACAACACATAAGGAAAAAATTTTTTACAATGACAGTGATTAAACACCAGAACAAGTTGTCCAGAGAGGTGGTGCATGACCTACCCTTGGAAACACTCAAGGTCAGGTTGGACGGGGCCCTGAGCAACCTGGTCTAGTTAAAGATGTCCCTGCTCATTGCATGGGGGTTGGACCAGATGGCCCTTAAAGGTCCCCTGCCAACCTAAACCATTCCATGATTCTATTCCAAGTCTATCCTCAGATCATGATTCATCTTAATTCCAGCCTCTATGCCCAATTCCTCTTGACCCATTTCTTTATATAAACATCTTTTTTTCTTCTATTCAGTTGTAATGTCCAACAGCTTAACTTTCACCAATTTGCACTTTATTCCTATACCTCAGCAAAAACATATGTCTTTCTAGGGTACCAAACAAAAGTGATGTTTTGGGGGTTTTTTTGGAAGCCCAGGACACTGTCCTCTGAAACCATCGATTTTAAATCCCTCAAACTCTTGACAGAAAAAAACAAATACCTTTTTTCTTTACAAAGTTTCATTTATCATCAATAATTAGTAGTATTTATTTTACGAAGAAAATCGTAATTTCATTTTTCTGCAGTGCCAAAATCACACTCTTGCTCTACAAATAAAACGTAGAGCTCATATGTAACCTTAAGAAACAGCAAGTCAGATAATTCCAAAAGTCATTATCTTCTCCATTTTGGCAAATCTACTTTACAGAGCTATTTAGTCTATGATATTACTTCCTAGATTAATATCTGTCAGAAAAATATCCTGATTCCTGGTGCAGATTACAGCAAGAATATTTTTTGAGAGCAATAAAAAGATGAACTTTTCTTTTATACAGCTTTGATGCATCTAAATTCATAACCCTAGACTTCCAAATTCACTCTTCCAAAGAGCACAAATGTACTCCTCCAGATTGGAAGAAACAGTAGTAAACAGCTTACAGGACCTTTATCTTGAGTCCTTAAACCAGCTTTCAAAAAAAAAAACCCAAGGACAAAAAAAACACCCCAAAATAAATCAAAAAAATAACTTCAAAATGAAAGGGACCTATGTGTTCAAATATCATCATATATTAAAACAAATAAATAATCATCACAGGAATTGACTTCAACCTAACAACCGAATATATTTTATATTGTTATAAAACTGGGCACTCTGCATGATACAGCACTTCCAAAACACTAGCCTATAGATTACAGGCGCCCCCTGAAGCACAAAAGTCAACAGTACAAAGCGGTGCATGAATCATGTGAAATGAATTGTAATCATCTACACTTGGGACATCAACATTAGGGACAGTAACTCCACTTCCTTATTTCTGGACGGATGGCATAGTAATACACATATTGAGCTACTTTGATCTTTCCACACAGATAACTGCTCTCAAGACTGGTTGGCTGTACGTGGGCCATATCCCTGAGCTGTCATGAAAGAAAAGGGAAGAAAAGCCAACAAGTGTTCTGATGAGTGAAGTATGACAATCCCAAGAAACAGTCTGATGCTAAAATGACTTCTGAAAGAGTAGTTTTTTCCTAAGACAAGCAGAACTGAGAGGTGAATGTTACACATCACTTCATTGCACGTCCATGCAAGAAGCAGAAGAGGGAGGTAGAAGAGGGATGGTGTCCCAGTTCACATCTATGATGTGTAGTGGAGGAAAATACATTTTTCTAAAACAGAAGGTGTGTCAGGTGACAGTCAGGAGCAATTCACTGGTGGTACAACCATTTTCCAAGTGAGCTTACTACAAATCATACGACACGGATGACATAAATGGCTCCTACAAGCTACTAGAGTCAGTAACAGATATTCTCCAGTTCATGAATCTGTTTCTCTCCAATATCATATAAATGTCAATGTTGCATTGTGGTAACATATCAGCTGTCAAGGAAAGGAAGCACACCTCATCCATCACAGTTTGTTCAGGTCAAGCCTGGAAAGCTAAACTGGTTCACAGAGATGCAACTAAGAGGAAACTAATCCATAGGCACTTCTTGAGTTAGTGTAGACAACGTAAAGCTCTTAACTAAAAAGCAAAGGTTCCTTCTTTCTTCCTTCTTTTTTTTTAAAAATAGAGAAGAATCTATTCTTACAAGCAAAATGTTATTAACTGCAATTAAGAAAAAGAACCATGCCTCATAAAACGCGACTGAATTACGTTCTACCACTTTCTAGTGAACAAGCATAGTATTTACATTAGAAACCACTGACAGCTTTCATATATTTTAATCAGCAACATCCTGTTACAACAACATTTCCAGTATCATTACACAAATTACACTGAACATCAATACAATCTTTTCCATTATGTCTCTGCCTGACAACAAATGGCTCTCTAGACTTCAACGCTATACGAATATTGCAGTGATATACATACGATATTTGATTTTCTTAAGAGGCAATCAAATAACTCAACACGTAAAATATATAACAACATGAAAGATTTTGAACTTACCTTCTTTTTTTGTGTTCTGTTCCTGCCTCCCAACCAATCATCCATCTGTTCCTCAATCTCTTCAATTGAAGCTCCATGATCATATGACGGTACATACGCATTTAACTCCAGAACTGGGTATACAGGGAATTCTGGTTTTGGTTTCTTGACTTTAGGCTTCTTCTCCTCTATACAAAAGTAAAAAAAAGAAGAAGAAAAAGTAATGCTAGTAATACTGCGGAGAAGGATAATTCAGAAGCAGGCTTAGCTCCTCAACAATGCTGTATTAAAATTTTCACTGATGAAGAGGCTTTAATTTCTTTGTTAAAAAGAGAATTTAGAGTTTTGCATAATAATTTTAATTTATGAAAACTAAATAGCAATGCAACCCCTCAGCCACTCTATCTGAACTATGCCTTTCAGGGTCAAATGCAGAGCCCCTCAAAATCACAGTTAGCTCTTGTCACTGCTACACCACCTGGCAATTAAGATTAGTACAGGCGAAAGCATAGGGAGCTGTTAAAAGATTTTGGAAGGCCAGCTGGCTTCAAAGAAACCGGCAATGGCAGAAAGGTCAGTTTTAGAAAATATTTTATTACTTTATGGTCAGCTGTGCTGAGTAAAAGCTTCCGAGTTAATAGATTCCTCTCTGTTCTCAGATTTCTGAAACTACTGCTCTGTTCTAGCAGCTACACATTTAGAAAGATTTAAATGTTGGACCTCATTTCTTCTCAAACTGATCACTGTTTTCTGCTCTCTCTGTTCTTTAAATGGAATTAAATGGGAGCAGCACACTTGGGAAGGAGGGACAACAACAATCACCACCTAAATCCCAGCAACCAAAAACATATCCACTACACAAGATGATCTCAAAAGAAAGATTTAAGATTGACTGAAAATTGCCAGAACTTCAGGAAAGACAGAAGAATGAGGATCAGAAAAGGAAGCTTGAACACTCAGAATGCATTCAGAAACCTTGGATATCCCAAGCAGGACTCTTCTGCTTTTTCTTCATTTTTTTAAAAGTATGCTGTAATCACAAGAACTAGATGCTCTTAATGATGTTACTAAATTGACAAAGCTGATCTAATGGCTGGCTGTCAAAAGAGGCAAGTTCTACTCTGCCTCCACCCTTCCACTCTACACTGTGTGCTTATTGAAGCACAAATCAAAGAGAGAGGAGCACATAGTCATCCAACCAGCAAACCAATTCACTAATCCAATAGAAAATTACTCTTTTACACTCAAAAGCAGATTCTAAAAATCCAAGTAATTTGAAGGTAGTGAGCAAGGAACAGGAGAATCACACTTCTCCCCAGCAGTGGGCCATTAGATCACCTTTGCAGTCTGTTTTTCATGAAAACCATCTTAAAAAAAAGTAATGAAGAGGACAGAGGACAGTTCCCTACAGACTCTGATGCAGAATTCCTTTTTGTAACAGTGTTTGTGCAGGAACAGCAGAGTGAAAAGACTCTGCGGACTTCACAAACTCCAAGGAACTGAGTGTTTAATAATAATAATAATAATAATAGGAGAGAGAATTGTTTCATGGCACCTTTCAGAAGTTCAAAAAGAACAGGAAATTCATACAGATCTTGGACATTAGCAGAATTACTAAAGATCTTTTAAACTTTTACATGTATGTTGTTCAGAAACTTGGTTTTGTGACAAATCTCTAACTTTGCAATAGACAAATTACTCTTAATATATTAAATATTACGTAAAAACTTGTATTTGTAATTTTTTTAGCATCCTTCTACAGGTATGCACAGCAAATATAATGAAAATATAACTACTCTCCCCGTAAATCCCCAAACAATACTAAAAGAAAGCCCAGAAGTGTTAATTGGCATTTCTCTAATTGTTCCAAGATGTTAGTAAAGACGATATTGATGCAAAATTCTTTTTTTACCTATTCCAAAAGGTAATTTTTATAATCAAATCACATATATTAACTATTATCTCGTTTTTTTCCAAAGCTGCCATATGTAACAGCTTCTAGAGTCAGAGTTAAGGTTTGCATGAGTAAGTAACAATGGCTTCACCTGATATTTACTGCAAACATGTATACTGGTAAAAATATTCTAGGAAGTTACCTTAAATGACAATTTCCACTACTGTATTTCAATCCTGCAAAGAAACAATGACACTGTGTCTTCATTTGGAATTACAGAATGGTGGAGACACACCAAGATAGTTGGATATTCCTGCATCTTGCACCCCATCAGCTACTCTTTGCTAATTTTCCCTCTCAAAATATGCGAACAGTTAAAGCCTGAATGCATCTAACATTGAAGGATGAAGAGCCTAGCCTGCAAATAGGTCACCTAGACTCTTCCTGTAGTTTTAAGAAATAGTTTTGTAACAGTATTTCCAGAAAACACTGCACCTCACGTTAAATGAGGTACCAAAGACAGTATTCAGGCTTTCTTCAGGAAGTGAGAGAGGGAGACCTAACACAGATAGGACACCCTGCTGTTCATTTGACTGTCAAAGGAATGAGAAAGCCTACCTAAAGCAGATGGCTGTACAATCTCAAACAAGCACTCAAATAGAATTTAAAAAAAACAAACAAACTTGTCTCTATTGTCTCCCATGCCTATATAAAAAGATGGAGTTCAGCATATCCCTTACATACCACAGTGGCTGTCATATTGATTAAAAAAAAAAATAAATAGAACTGATGACACAGCACCTTTGACATAGGTCTCCCAATAACCCATTGAGAACAGTTTCACCTCAGAATTTGCAAAGCCACTTTTTAGAATAGGAAAGCACAGGGAAAAAATGGTTTAACAGTAACATCATCAAGTATTTGAGATAAGGGAAGTTCAGAAGTTAGTGATACACACTATGAAGCCTCAATCTAAGGCTGCCAAGCACTCTTTTCCTTTCAGGTGAAGATGGAGAAAGCAAAATAGATCACTGAAATTATTTCATCCAAACAACAGAAGACCACAACAGATACCTAGGAAGAAAACCTCTTTTTCGTGTTATCTTTTCATTATCAGCAATTCAACTGGCAGCCCAAAAGCCATTTACAACCTGATCCGGTACTTCCCCTGAACAGAACAAGGAACAGGTTTTCCAAATAGTAGATGATGCCTGGACAGCCAAATCCTACATCTGCAAAGGCTTGACAGACAGACAACTAGCTGATGCTGCCACCACCATCACCACAACCTAAACCAAGGATGTGTTTGATGGTGCTGACAGTAGTGACAACTGCAGCTGAGATTCAGAGTTCTGAAACACAAGCGATACCTTAATACTTCATGTGATCCTCTAATGGTGCTGGGTTTAAAGTATGTGGCCATCCAATATAACAGAATAGGCTTTTAAAATGGGCTTTTTCTCCTCCATTCTCAAATACTGTTGCATATAAACCTAACTGAAATGCAGGAAAAACAGAAAAATATTTCAGAGGTTCCACCCAGTTTTGTGACAGTCTACTCATTGATTATGAGTATATATATGAATAGGAGATCCAATCAGACCAGTGAGCCCTATATGGGCACCACTATCCAGCAGACCTTCCTTAACTATGTCCAGTGCTGCTACAAATGCAGAGGACAGAAACAGTCCTGGTGAAACTAGACTGAATTTGAGCACAATAGTGCAAATGAATGACTTACTCTCACTACTGTTTACTGGGAACATTATGTATTTTAACTGCCAGATTAGAGGCCAGAAACATTCTGGTTTATGAAATAGAATTTAAGAACTCGAAAACATCAAAAAACAGGCAACAGCAGAAAGTAAATGGATAATTCAAGACCACAAGCACTACAGAAATTTTTCAAAAATCTACCACTCCAATGTAAAATGATCAATTTTACATGATCCATGACTTCTACAAAGTTCTAGTCCTTCTGCAGCAGAACAAATTTTGTTTTGTCATTTATGAATTCATACTGCAAGGCTACTAATTTTTCATGAGTGTTTTTCACCTTTAGAACTATCTAGTTCTTTATCAGAAGACTAAATTTGACTGTGTGTTTAACAACTTAATAGTTAAAAAAAGAGATATAATTTGTCCCATATATTTGAACACCACAAAGATATCCATCACGGGGATCCCTAAACTTTAAATGATAATATACTATTAATTCTCTTAAAAGTACAGTACTTTGTTTCTAAAGGCCCCCAGCACTGTTCCAACACTGGCTACATATTTTACTAGTTTATGGTGCCATGATGCAGGTTTTGAAGTTCGATGAATTATTTGCACATAAACAGATAACTTTGACCTTCCTTGTTACCCCTTCTATCTTGTGCAACATTAATTACATCAGTGGCAGCATTAATAGTATCTAGCTAATGGTTATTTGCTTTAAGCTATCTTTTTTAAATGACAGCTGATAGAAGATACCAGCTAGCGTTTCGGATTAAGTGCCTTGTAATAAAACAATGGTGTTTTTTCCATAATACCAGAGGTATTTTGAAGTTTTCAGAAAAGTATACCGTGATTTCACTTGACAGCTCATGTAAATATAAGGAATTTAGAAAATTTTTCACAGAAAAAATGACCACTTCATATAGAAAGAAACAAAACAAAAAACAAGTGCTGTACTTCGGCAAAGAAAGTATGACACATCAAGCTAGAGCTCCCTCTCTCTGCAAAGTTTCTAAACTTTGACTTGAAGAATGAACAAGAATTCACAGAAAAGATGGTCAGAGAAGACAGTGATGTCTTGAAAATCACAGAAAGAAAAGAGACAGGCCAACTGATATCTCATGTAGTATCTCAAGCAAGAAATATGGCCACGCAGAGGTAGACAGCAAACATCTTTTTGGAAATTCAGCAAGATACTGCACTGAGACATCCTTTTCTCTCAACATTGTTCGCTTATCTACATAATTATGCAAGACAATCAAAGCATTTACAGTATTAAAACTTTTAAAACATGATAGAGAAAAATTTACTTGCACCACAGTCATATAGAATATAATAGTCTCAAAAGTCTGGAAAAAATTGAACTAAGGTTTTGACAGTCTATTGAAAAAATGGAGCAAACTATATTCAACACTAATGCAAATATGGGGTAAGCACTCATATGTTTAAAACGTATATATTTCCATACTCATAATAAAGTCAATGGGATTATACGAATGCATCACAAGTCAGAGGCAAATGTATACATTTGCAGTACTGAGACCTAGAGGCTAGTTTATTTTTGAACAAACTGAGTGAGAACATGCTCAGTGATGAATATATTCTCAACTCGTCGTCTTCTCCAAGTATCTATACTTCCCAATACTCTCCATTCCTCCAAAATACCTCATCCCTATAATATGAAAGGGTTAGAAATCTCCAGTGTTTGAGAGCTAATTTGCCTTCCAACAAACATATAATGAAACATGCCTCTTTCAAATGAGCCTCATAACACTGTATGTCAGTGGAGTATTTTCCATAAAATCTGAAAGTTTTGTAGGTGAAGGCATCATATAGCCTAGTTGAAGCAATTGGAAAAAGCACAAAAACTTGCAAGCTCTAAATCCTTTCAGCAAGCCTGCCAAAACAATCAGTGAAACAGATGATACTTAGTTTGCCATAATTAGTCTTCAGAGGTAACAATTAAGTGATCAGAACATTCACACCCACTCTAACCAAAAAAGCATGCATTATATGAATTAATTTTCTCTGAACCTGCCTGTCAGTAAATCACTACTGAGCACGTACGCGAACACTGCATTTTGGCAGGGATAATTACTAAACAAAATTATTCAAGGTATTTGTCAATTATTTGGAAGTAAAGTCACCTTCACTACAGTGCTAGATTACATAAATTTGGCCAAAACTGTTTACAGTAAAGAGGAAAGTATAGGAAGAAGCAAGAATATGGACTGGCTGGGTAGTCTGGAACAAAGCAAATCAAAAGTATTCTTGAAAATTACACAGTTCAGGTCCTCATGCTGTATCTGCACTTAAGAGGGAGTATGTGCAAGGAATCTTTGATGTAAGAGCTTGGAGTTATGATGGACAAGTGATCTGAAATGAGCTAGCAGAGCAATGGAAACTAAGGTATTCTGTGATTCTGTAAATAGAACAGTAACAACAGAAAGATAGGTGATTTTTGTCATCCTCTGATTATAACTTTAGAACACTATAGACAAACCCAGGGTCCAACATTTACAATTGCGATTGGGGTTGGTACTGGGACCAGTACTATTCAATACATTCATCAACGACCTGGATGAGAGAACAGAGGGCACTGTCAGCAAGGTTGCTGAAGGCACAGAACTGGGAGGAGTGGCTGACACACCAGAAGGCTGTGCTGCCATTCAGCAAGACTTCAACAGGCTGGAGAGCTAGGCAGGGAGAAATTAAGTGAAATACAAGGGCAAGTGTAGAGTCTTGCATCTGGGAAAGAACAACCCCAAGTACCAGTACAGACTAGGGGCTGACCTGCTGGAGAGCAGCGTAGGGGAAAGGGACCTGGGAGTCCAGGTGGACAGCAGGATGCCCATGAGTCAGTAATGTGCCCTTGTCACCAATGCCAATGGCATCCTGGGGTCTTTTAGAAGGGGTGTGGTGAGTAGATCAAGAGAGGTTCTCTTCCCCCCTCTACTCTGCCCTGGTGAGACTGCATCTGGAATATTGTGTCCATTTCTGCACCTCTCAGTTCAAGAAGGACTGGGAAACTGCTTGAAAGAGTCCAGCGCAGTGCCACAAAGGGAGCACAACATCTCCCTTATGAGGAAAGGCTGAGAGAGCTGGGTCTCTCTAGCTTGGAGAAGAGGAGACTGAGGGGGGACCTCATTAATGTTTATAAATATATAAAGAGTGAGTGTCAGGAGGACGGACCCAGGCTCTTCTCAGTGACAACTAATAATAGGACAAGGGGCAATGGGTGCAAGCTGGAACATAGGAGGTTCCAAGTAAACATAAAAGAAAAACTTTTTTACATTGAGGATGACAGAGCACTGGAACAGGCTGCCCAGACAGGTTGTGGAGTCTCCCTCTCTGCAGACATTCAAAACCCACCTGGATGCGTTCTTGTGTGATTTAATCTAGGTGATCCTGTTCTAGCAGGGGGGCTGGACTAGATGATCTTTTGAGGTCCCTTCCAACCCCTAACATTCTGTGATTCTTTGTGACTATGAAAGCTAAACAGTACAGAAAATCCACAGAAATTAAGGACTACATAATTTTTTTTAATAAAGAAAACTTGTATATAAATACAACTTTTTAAAGCATCAAAAAATGTCAGTAATAACCAACTGAAAGCTAAAGCTACAGATACCCATACTGAAATTAAGATATAACTATATAAAAGTAAAACTGTTTGAACAAACCATGAAGAACAGAAGGCATCTCAAGGTTTTCAGATCAATACTGTAACTTGCATAAGATGATGCTAAAAGCTAAAGTGCATAACCGGTACAAGTAGAACAAGACAAGTCATGAGAATGAGTATTTTTCACTGACTTTTTGCCTCTATGAATCTGAAATAAACATACCATTCTAAATTATCTAGTGCTGCCTTCTATCCCTAAGTTTCATGAAACAATATGAAATGCTTCTCAAGAAATATGCTATATTCTAAGCTGTTTGGAAAGGGAGAACCACCAAGCCTAACCAAATGTAATCAAGTATATTAAAGGTTTCACTAACCACTCCGGATTTTTCACAGCAGGCACTCAGATAAGATAAGTCTTACTATAAAGCCCTATAGAGAGATATAAATACCACTACAGATACTATCATAAAGCCCCAAAACAGAAAGGACAGTCATGCTGCATAGCTTTGTAGTTTAGTTAAAGCTTGAATGATGAGAAAGTAAGCAAAAAACAAACAAACAAGAAAAAAAATACCCTAAGTACTGTTCAATATGGTTTATAACAAGAAATCAAATAGTTTCTTGACATGGATTGCTCCAGATGCCTTGTACATCAGGACAAGAATTCTAGATTTACAATGTAAATATGCTTGGTAACCGGGATGCCAGCAAAGAGTTCACCTGCAATATTTAGCAGGTGCTATTTCTTTAAAAAGGCATATTTTAAAAATGAATTTAAGTCTTCATATTGAAGGTTGGGGAAAACAAGAAGAACAGAAAGTAAGAGAAATACCAAACCTAAGTATAAACCAAGAAAAATAGATGTGTTATTCCCTCAAATGAACATGGTTGAAAGAAGTACTCCATGCAAGCAGAGGACCAGTGGAGCTGCTAGAATTTGTCTTGGTAACTACTGAAGCCTTGCAATTTAAGTTTAAAAAATGGCAAAGTCATCTGTCCTGACAACGTATGCCTATGTCTTCTCAGCTTAGTGACTACTCAGTGCAGTTAATACATACTCTGTTTTAGATCCCATGACTATAATGATCAGGGCTATCTATTGTTACAGAATCATGCCCTACTACAGGCATTATATGCATGTGTGACACTACAGGATGGGAAGAAGTTAAAAAAAGTTTGTTAATTTAAGTACTTTCATTTTAAAATAAATTTTGTGTTCTCATATCTAACTGTGAAAAGGGCATCAGAAGAATGCAAGGCAAGCCATTTCTGTTACATTCAGTTATCTGTAATTCCATACAAACCCACATTTCCTTGAAACATAAGGTCTATATTGTAAGTTGCTATATTTTTGTAAGGTAAAGTTGCTATCTCTTACTAAGGTAGTAATGACAGTGGAATAGACTGAGAAGTGATAAGAAACACTGTAAAAGTGTCAGAAAAATAAATCAAAATTATGCATAATACTGATTTACCAAGAAATTACTTTTTTCACACTCCTTACCAAATGTAGCACTTCAATGACATCTCAATACTGTCCTCTCTTTTCTATTCTGCAAATTACATTTCCCTCCTCCAGTACCCTTCCTTCTCTGGTTTTAGTTAAAATCGCCTACAGAATACTGCACAATTTCAGCAGGAAAGCAGATAGACGTGGGGTTAAACTAGCCATTAAGTAATGAAAAAACAGGCACTATAAATGAGGTATTGCTAATCTGCATGAGAAACATTTACTCATTTAGGTAGATGGAAGTGTTATTATGAACTCACATTCTATGGATGGTCCCTAAACTTAAGAAGAATGAGGGCAAACATGATGCACATTTGGTGTTGTCCAAACTTTCCACGCTAACTGTGATGTGACAATGCAGAACATTGTAACGAAATAAGTAAATTCAACAGATGCTTAGCATGCAAGCTTCAGGAAAAAGATAGATCATTTTTTTTTGCTTACAGTAACATAAATATGCCTCTTGTTCTTCTCTTAGTTCTTTTTAAAAAAAGCTAAGTGACAGATCATTCTTGTCCCAGCAACAGCACTTCCATGGCTGACCAAATCAATTCCATGCCAAATTGCAAACTCTGCTAATTACAACTGGTGACGCTCTCCTCTTGCTCCTTGCCAGCAAGCCTACCATGGCAGGGCAGCATGCCAACCAGTGAGACCGGACTCCGCTCACCGGAGTGACATTAGGTCACCTGGCAGATGTGTGGGTCACACGCCGTGTCACACCCAGCAGCATGACAGGAGACAGGGTGGTGCTTCTGTGAGAGGTCAGGGGTGACCTGGAGGGGGAAGTGCACCAAACCCGCACCTCTTACCTTCAATAGCAACGCCCACCCCGGATGGAAAACAAAACTAAACAGACAAGACTCAGGTGACAGCTGGCAGAGAAGAAATACCAAAAAGCTCACTGTGCACTCTCTCTTGCACTTCTGTTTTCACAAACTAGTCCTTTCAAAACAGTAGTTCACAATGAAGGCTGTAAGCCAGCTACTTTGAACAATGGCAATATGTTACTAGCTGACAATTTAACTAGTTTTTAATAACTCAAGTCAAGACTCTTTTCAAGTGCCCACTTTGTCATAGATACTTCAAACAAAATTGCAGGCCTCCTTAACAAGAATTAAATACGCTATTCTGCTAGATCTGGCCTGGGTCCACAATGCTCACCGAGGTGCTGAATGTTACCTTTTTCCTCAAAACAGATTCAGCTACAGATAAGTTGTGAACCATCACTGGAACTGGATCTCTGCTGATTTTACAAAATCCAGCTATTTTATGAAATACACCTGCATTAATTGTATTTAAGTGCCTAAAGGGTTATACATTCTCAAAGTTAGAAAATTATAGAGCAACTCAATGTACTTGTCAGAATAAAGGAATTTAAAAGCATGCACTTAAGTACAGTAAATAGAGCAAACATGCACATACATATAAAAAAACATCAGAAGAGGGTAGGTTTTAATTGTTGTCAAAAGTAAATAACAGACAGAAAAAAAGGAAAAGCGACTTAAAATTATTCTGAATACTTTAAGGGGAATGCTAATTGTCTTTTGTAGGAGTGTAAAGATTATAAGGCATTTATTTCAACAACAGCATGAACACAACTCTGAAGTCTGCATCCATGCTTTTGGAAACTTAAATTATGTCCAATTTCTATCACAAAAATTAACTCAACATGCAGAAAAGAATTATTAAACATTATTTAAAAAAACACAAAGACAAAACAAGAATGCTCAGAACACAAGAGGTCACTTCTGAAAATGTATACTTCTGAGATTTCGTTCTTCTGTACAGAAGCATTTCTAGCAAAGTATGCTTTTGTTGCCACAATATAACTATCACCTGAGTTTTACACTTCTATAGGAACAAACCAGAAGCCTACTGCAAAATTAATCACAAAATTACAAGCTTACATAAATTTAACAGCAGTACAGATATACATAAAGTACATATTTTAGAAGATTATAAAAATGCTGGTCATACATGTGTTGTGTAGTAGGTATATCATATTACATCTTTGTTTTTTAAGACAGTGGTAAAAACTCACTCTGAAGTGTTTCAAGTTCAGCCTTAGCCAGGGCATCTTCTTTCGCCTTCATTTTTGATTCTTTATATTCTATATATAATTGTCTGGCATCCTTTAAGAAAATGTTGCAATGGCATTAGCATCCTTATACAAACAAGTTATTGCAATGGCTCTGCTTTAAGTTTTCAAGTAACCTCACAAAAAAAATGTAAGATACATTCATTTCCTTGAGATACAGCAATTTTCAGTATAGAAAGTATTTGTTTAGAATGTAGAATTTTTATATAATAAAGGTTCAAATGTAACAGCATTGATATTATAAAATACGATGCTCATTGACAACCTGAAAAGCAAAATGGTTAGAAAAACATTTCTGATCACTACCTACAGCTTTGGAAGAGGCCACATACTCACTTTGCTCACATCAGCAATCTGAAAGTTCAAGGAAGAACAAAAAGTTTTTAATTAGAGTAGTGCATGCAAGGACAAAGGCAATTGCTAGGCAGCATCCTAGTAATAGTGTACTCATTACGGTTAACACTACCTGCATGGTTTTTTCTTTTTGTTTTTTTTTTTTAAATCAATTTCTACACCACTATTAAAGTGCTGAAAATATGTATTGTTTTTTCTTCAAAGATGAGATTAGATTCTAATCTGGAAACTATTTGGCAAATTTACATATAAAACCAGAAGTCCCGTTACTAATCGCACAATGAGGTATAAATTTCAGAAATCTGGTGAATTAGTAATTATAGATTTGTGTTGAAAGCTTTCCATTGTTTACAAACAAATTGCTGAAGTAAGAGGCATGGAAAGTCTTCTTACTCTCACTTAGCAGTTTAAGAGATTTCTATATTCATTAAAAAACAATGAATCTCTAATAGAAATGCTGAAAGACTAATTATTATTTATCATTTCCAAGCATGCAGAACATCTATTGTATTAAATCAAAATTATAGTATTAGAGAAATCTAATTTTAGTTTTTTATAGCCAAAAATAATTTTATTCTTGTTTTTAGGTTAACACTAAAATTTAAATCACCCTTTATATATAAACATGTAACGTAGAATGTATTGTAAAACTTCAGTAGATATTTTTATCATTTCAACTGTAGTCCCACAAATCTGAACAAAACCTGGTCTTGCTAAAAATTAAATAAGACGTCTTAATAAATTTTGACAATAAGAACCTGAGTTAAGCAGTTGTCATTGCTGCCTTTAATGGTAGAAGTAATCCAAACCTGCTGGTTTCTGCAAAGATACTACAATACAACCATTGTTCTTTGCATTATACTGGCATCTACCCCTCCAAAGATACTTGAGGAAGGTAGGAAAACACAGGACAGAACCATGATCCAGCGCTGTGCAGAACCCCATAATACCTTGGAGACACTGCACCAAAACCAGTCAGTACACCTGAAGAACAACTTCGACAAATTCTCACAAAAACATCATTAAGTTCTCATCTCCTTCCAAAACACCTCTTCTTATACTCTATTTGTCTTTACATTTGGGTATGGGAAGTGGGAAGATAAATTTCTCTGCGAGTTTTACAGTCTCTGTGAGTTTTATAGTCTCTGTGAGTGTTAAGAACAGATAGGAAGGCTTTGAGGAAACATACTCAATTTCTATGTTAGAACACTGAATTACAAAATTAGGATGAACCCTGATTCTCTTTTCAGTTTACCTGAAATATGAATTCCCTATACATATGGAAAATTTCCTTGTACTCTTCAGATTGGGACTATAGCATCATTAAGAAAGAGAAAGCACCGTAAATGTAACGGTGAACTTTTGCTATAAGTTTGAGACATTTGGGTTGCATGGCATACACAGGACTCACTCAGACATACTGATACCCAAAAAGTGCTTTTGTTTAAGGCTATGATTTGAAAACGGCTACAATTAACAGGCATTGAAATTTAACCCATTTGACACTGATAGCCAATATTTGATGCTAAATTCCGGTGTAAAATCCATTATTGCTTGTGGGATCTCCAGACAGCAGGCACTAGGGGGTAACTGTCAATCTCTCCAGCATGTCAATCACGGAACAATTGGAAATGTGGCTCAGATGAAAATGAGACACAATAGCTGAACAACAAAGAAAACTAGTCAGAAGCACGTAAACGAAATTTAGTAGTACTGTTGCTTTATAGATATAAAATGGATTATCACTGCAAATGGAGTAATATGCAGGTAACAAAGGCAACATTAGTCTTCTATTAATCACAGTTTATTTTGGTTGGTACCATAATTTCACCAAAAAGGAGAGACCGCACAAATTTAAGTACACATAAAAATGTATGCATATAAAGGAAAGACAAAAAACAGCACAAAAAATAATCAAAATGGATTTTTAAGATTTGAAAATCAAATCCTTCTAACAAACGCATAAGAAATGGCTCCACAGGTTGTAAAGAGAAATTAAAGGACATACCTGAGGAAAGATTTTAGCCACAGACACAAACTATATGGGCATTAGACCTTATAAGTCAAAATGAAAAAAAAGACAACAACATTTTAAAACAGTTTAAAATTGGAAGTTCTCTGAAGAAAACTTCTACTTTAACATAATTAAGCACATAGCAATTTATTCCTCATTAGTTTTCAAAAGTAGCAGTCTGACAGGAATATTTGTCTTCAAGCACATTCAGTTTTGGTACTAAGAGTATTTCAAAATAGATTTTTTTGTTTAGTTTTTTTACTTTTCCAAAGTAACAAAATTTAAACAGTCATCTTGTCTCAATATAAAAATTTTAGGACTCTAAGATGACCGGCAATACAGATACAGCCTCTTCCAATCTAATGCTCCTTCCCCGAGATTCAGTAATGATTTTTCTGTTAGAGGATCTTTCCCCGTACAGCTCAAAATGCACACAACATCAAAATTTTACACCTGATATAAACTTCACCTTCAACAGGTAACAAGCATAAGAAAAGCAACATTTTTGTCCTTCTAGGGGTGGAAAGTACAGAAGAGACACACAAATAGAAAGCTTGGAATTGTTCTAATTAAAAGCTCCAATTCAACCCAATCAGGAATATTTTCTTCTCATTTGCAGAAGTTTGAGAAGTTTTCAAAGAAGAACATCAACACAAATAGATTACATTTTTTCACCAGAGTTGTACTATGCATGTTGTTAAGCAAGAAGAATAATGAAGAGGGCTAATATATTCTGGTTTATTATACTATGACTCCAAATACACACTTTCCAAAAAGGAACAGAAATTAAAAAGAGCATTTCAGAAATGTAAGATTCTGCCACTTGTATTTCTAAATTATATTTCAACTGCCGTGTATAGCAAGTTCCTGCCATTATTCTCACATTTAACCAAAATTTCAAAAACTGTTGAAGAAAATTAAATGGACTAACACTTAATGTATTTTCAGTATTTTAACCACAAACGAGAAAACTGAAAAAATCCTGTATTTCAGTTATTCTTTGTATCAGTATCATCTTGTGTCAATAAATTTGAGACTGCCAAGACAAAGTTGTACTTGAAGTTATAGAGAAATATAGAAATTATACTGGATTTTTAAGAGTTTTTTTTCTTTGTTTTTTTGGGGTTTTGGTTGAGATTTTCAGGGGGTTTTATTTTGCTTGTTTGATGGTTTTGAATAAATACTGCATCTATTGATATAATCTACTAATTCCAGAACTAAAAAATTCAGTTCTGAGTAAGATTCAGTCACTCTGGAGTCTCCTTGACTTTTGGGGGGGAGGTGATGAGGTTTTGTTTGTTTGCTTTGTGTTTTTTTTTTCCCCCTTCAGTTAATCTTCCTGGCTTTCTGGTCTACCTCAGAAAGACTAGAGATTAGGAGAAAAGGCAAACACTGGAAACAGCTTGCTGTATTGGCCAGATGTGAATCTTCATTACAGATTTTGTGATACAGTCAGCTTCACATTTTAGTCCTCTGTGTGAGGGACTGATTCAAACAAAATGCATCCTCTCAGAATTTACAATTAACTGAAAACTCTTCCACAAGCATACTTAAAATCAGCATAATGAAATAATTTTCTTTGCATTAACCCTTATTAAATCCATTTATAAACTTGAAGAAATATTTGTGAAAAGTTCCTGAACTTGTTTTTGAGTACAGTGCTCTTGTACAATTTGTACCAAAAAAAAAATAAACAACAAACCAAAACCCAGAGGAAAAGGAGTCAAAATTATCACAACATCTGACACTCAGTGTGCTATTTCTATGCAACAAAAAATAGGACAGGCATTATACCACAGCAAAAATATTCTTTCAATGGTTTTATAAACTAGTGATATCAACGTGTTATAGTAAGAAGTAATATTTAAGAAGTGAAACATAATGATTTGTATTTCTCTGGCATTTTTCACATCTACTCAGAGGTAAACTAGTAAGTAAATAGAAATTGCATTACTTCCTCCTTTCTAATCAGAAAATCTTGCTTTGACCTTGGAATAATACTAGGTGTGGACAGGCTCTTCAGACTGTGGGTAATCGAAGGGTGGTTCCCAAGCCTTGGATGCACCAGGATACCAGCAGCAGGCTGTGCTACTACAGTAGATGTTGGATATTCCACATCCACAGCAGTGAAAGAAACACAGCCAGAAGGGGGAACTGAGGCCCATGCTGCAAGGCCTCCCTGGGAGCCATTCACACCCTTTGAAGCCTTGTACCACAACAGAACAGTACCACTGATTAAGAGCCAGTATCATCTTGTACATACGAGCTACGTTCCTCTCATGTCTGTGCTGGGATGTGCAGACATATAGTAAAGTTATTTGAGGGAGCAGAAGAAAATTAACTGCCAGAGAACAGAAAGCAAATAAAGGCAAATTTCTTTAGCATCTTATGTTTACTTAAAACTCTCACTCTGCAGCAAAGCACATGTCGTCTCTAGAGCCTCAGAGGGTACCCTGTTAGACACAAATTATTTTTGCTCACCCAGTATACTTTTTTTTTTTTTTTTTTTTAAAAACCATCCACTCTCCTCTGACCTGCTTCTAAGCTTCTAATTGACCTCAAGGTCAAGAGCTTCATCCCTACTTTGGTTCTCCCAACAGCTGCGAAATAGCAAGAAACAGAGCAAATTGGCAATCACTCGTGCCACACATCCTGCAATTGCTCACTCCCCACAACTTGTATCAACATTGGTGCTGTACAGAAGTTGGAACACGTCAAAACCCTGTAAATCTGGGAATTATGGAGCTATTTAACCTTACTGACTTGAATAAATCCCTTCCAAAAATCTATTTTTCTAAGGCATACATTATTAAATGCAATAAATTTTATTTTAATCTCACACGATAACTTCATGTAAAGTCATATGTGAAGACAAAACCAACCCATACAAATGTTTGCTGAACTAATCAAACCTTGCTTAAAAGCTAACTTTGCCACAGGAGATGCTCTGCTGGCAAAGCCTCTTGAGTTTAATGACACATTGCCAATCCGTTTAAGGCCAAAGCTGAACCATCTCTAAACAGGTGTTGAAATGTAATCACGGATTAAAAGAAAACCTGAGGACAAAAATGCCAAGAAATTAAACACCTCTGGGTCACCAGTTTGAATCTATTCCAGGCTACTAAATCAGCTACAGTAATTACCATCTGGTAGTCTACATAAAAAATAAATTACTGACCTTTTTGTTTTAATTGGCTTCGTGCTACACAAAGGTCTTTATAAACAAAAGTTTCAATTGTAATTGAAAGCTTTGTTGATAATCTCACTCGGCTATACCCAGCGCAACTACATATTGAGCTTGAATTGCCTTCTCATTACTGGTGAGCTAGCAGAAGTTCTTTAGAACGGTTCACTGCTCGGGTGTATGCACTACACCTACACTATCATACACAGAAGATAATAGGAAACTTTATTTTCTTAATAAGGATCCATTTCTGTCTGAAACAAACAAAAATGCATTCTGCTTCATTACACTTGGGACAACGGCAGGCTTATATTTTAACTAAAAAATATTTCCTAGTGCTGACTGGCATTAATGAAGCTAGCGTTAAAATAAAGACATCCATTGCTAAGCTTCAACACATCAACGTGGAGGAAAAGTAGTTGACAGGAACACTAACAAACACTCCTATCTTTAGTTTTCTGAAGGAAATATTTTGTGAAGAATAATTAACAATATATTTAAGACCACTTTTCTTAAATTGTATGTCAGCATATCCAAATAAAAAACCTCTAATCAGCAGGTCTAGGAATAAATTGCAATTCACATATGACTCTCCTCCAATAAAAGAAACGTACACTTAGCAAAACTGTCTGTTCTGTATTATATTCACCATTTGAACTGAAATTCTTGTACACTAAATTTAGCTGGTTTGTTTCTTTGTCAGAACAAGTTTCAGTTTCAATGAGCATTTTAAATGAGTTCATTTTTTTTTCTTTCTCTTCTTCTATTTATTTTTTTAAATACATAGCTTTCTTCCAGGTTACTCTCATGAAAGAATAAATTATAAATGACCTTAGAAATAATGCGCATTCTTTTCCTATCTTTTTCTGGAGCCTACATTACAAGAATTAAACTTGGTAATAGTCAACGTAATTTACACTCCACTTAATGTCTCTTTCGCACCACAGAGATTTGATTTATGATACATTTCATATATTCTTTTCCCTTCACTTCTTCATACAAGCTTAAAGACGTTGTTTTCACCCCCAAATTTAACTCAATGAAAGGTGTGCATATAAAAACCTAGGTAGTGTCTCTCAAAACACAACTGGCAACAGTTTAAAAAAAAATCCCACAATCTTTTTAGTTTCTTTCATCCACCTCTCACCCATTTTTCTTACAGTTTCTTGACATAAAATGCAGGCTACAATAAAATGGCATAGGCCATCACAAGGGCATGCAAACAAAGCATTTTTCTTCAGTAAAGGCCCACCTTAATTATTTTAAGTGCCTCCTTCTGAAATCTTGACATTTTGAGGGAGGAGGGGAAGTAGGAGAAAGACACTCAATTCGATAAATGAGAGCCAGGCATGAGCAGAAGCTCAGCAGCCTGAATCCTCAGACAGAGCTGTTGTAAGTAGAATATTCACATTAACTAATGGGGAGAGAGATGGATGCTAGGCAATAGAAATCAATACAAGAACCGGCAAAAAGTTTAAATTGACCTCTCCTTGTGTTTGTTTTGTTGGAGATTTTCTTTTTTTGTCATTAGCTTGGTTTTGTGTTGTTTGGCTTATTTTGTTTGGTTGTATTTTTTAATAAAGTTTCCTTTGAGGAAGAACTTGTGTACACAGGCAGGTGGCTTTGTTTCCTTAATTTGAGAAAGCAGTTTGACAATTTCAGTGATGGGGCTTTGAAAAACTCAGTGGCTGAAGCAACATTTAATTAAAGTATTACTAACGCTTAGCCTTTTCTGTCTCAAATGGAGCTTATTTAAACATGGATACACTTTTAGACATTAATCTACAAAAGTATTAATTGTAGATGAAAGACAGCCAACTTTGAAAACAATTTGTTGGCTCTTATATAAATGATTTCTTCAGTCATTTTAAACAACTAAAATCTGTAGCAGCCATCCTTATGTCAACCACTGTAGCACCTTGTTAAATAACTTGCATATGTAACACTATTCAGCATCTGCAGGAGTCTTATCTTCTAGATAAGCTGCTCTAGTGATTCTTCTTACACTAAAAGCCTGAAATACTCTGAAATCAAGCCTATGTATGTGTACTATTGAAGCAGGATCAAAACAGGATCTCTGTACACCAAGGTATAATAATTTAAGTACAGTTACTTTTTTACTATATGTTGGTAATTGCAATGAAGGTAGAAGTTGGTAGAACCCTAAATACAACTCAAATAGAGCCCAGAGGTGTCTCTGTCCAGCTAGCTACAAAGCACAAGGTATCTTTTGCACTGTCATTTCAGAAAACATCTCCATTGTGAGGTCATTGCTGCTCTTGGGCTCTTCAGAAGATGTGATCTTTAAGTACGGGTAACTAACGAGCTACAGGAATTTATTTCAGTTACCTAAAGTCTTGAATATTCTTAATATTGAAGATAACATATTTTACTGCATTGTAACTTACACAATTGGCAGGTCATCTTAAACAACAACAAAATAAACCCTGGAGATAAGCAGCAATGTATTTTACATATGGGACAATTTACTCTAGAACCTCATCTCTTCACTTTCACCTTACTTCAAAGCCTTCCTGCTCTGACTTCCCTTATATCATGCTTCCCCTGCCACCAAATCCCTGCTTGTTAGTCTTCAGTTTTCCATGAATTATGGTATAGTGTTTTTTCCACTACCATTAATTTAATAGATTTTAGATGCACAGCAAGAGGAATTGGCTAGGCATCTGCAAAGTGCAAAACACCACTTTCGTTGTATTCATCTTTTCTGCCTATTCTTGTAGAAATAGGAGCTGCTTTTCGAGCAGACTACCTCGAAGTTATAAAAATGAGAAAATTACATCTTAGGAAATTATAAAAAATCCTAATGTAAAATTCTTCATGAATCTTATTATAGTCTGTAATATTTTGAATATTTTGCAATTAAGGCAAAAGGGAAAGTATTATAATTATAAAGGAAGTTTCAAAAACGCAGCAACAGCAATTGCTGAACTTAATTCTTTTTCACCCGAATCGCCTCAATGAGCGATGAACATCAAAGCTTAATCTGGACAGAATGACTGATATAAGCAGCAGCATCTTTGCTTTAAAAACTTGCAAATAGAAAGGTTTTTTTAAATAAACTAGCCATACAGTTCTGATGAAAATTTAAAAGAGGAAGTAATATTAACTTTTGCATCTCTTTGTAGGAAGAATTAAAGGCTATAAAAATGGATGCTGAAAGACTATACTTTATTGCATTTATAACTCTTACAAGCCTTTTGCTAACAGATTGGGTATTATGAATTATATGCTTTTTTCCAGCTTGAATATAGACAGACATTGAGCACTGATGCCATTTATACTATCTATACTTCAGAATTAACACTCACTATGTCTGTAAACAAAACTAAAATCACCTTGCCTACCCTGATGCTTATTTACTAGCGGCGACAAGGGTATTAAAAATAAATGGGTCTACTGAAGGGAAATGAAAAGAAAGAGCATATGATATTTAAAAAGTTATTCTGATAACTGATCTGACAATACTTACACTGGCTGAATATCAGCTAAATTTTACAGCTTATAGTATTAGATTGAAAAAACCACACAATCAAACCAGTCTGGGCAAGTCTGACATATTTATGTACCTTTTTTCACTTTACCTTAGTAATTTCAGGTATCAATTTATATCATTATTCAGTGCGTTTAAAAGAAAAGTAAATCACTAGATCAGAAAAAGTAAATTCACTGTCCCCTGAAATTTAAATGACATCAATATTTGCTCTAAAAATGCAGTATTTACCAATTTGAGATAAAAATACTTTTGTTAACAGATCACTTAAGACATTGCTATTCCCAACTGAATGTGTTTATATATCATCTCGCTCCCATCATTTATTCTTGTAGTTTTGCCTAATAGGAATCGCTGCCTATTTCCCTAGCACGTTAAGATTAATAGCCATTTAAAATAAATTCACATTTTGATGAACCTATAACATTAAGTTTCCCTGTGCTTGAGCCAAAAAATTTAAGAACAAGTGCCGCACATCTGATTATGTATAATAACACCATCAAGAAAAATAAAGTAATAAAACTCAAAATCATTACTATTACCTGGAATAGCTGAGGTAAAGCTTTCACAGTGAGACAGAACCATATTCCCAGCTTGCACGGAAGTAAGTCATGCCACTGTGGTTTGTCCAGAACTCTGCAATCAAATAAAATGGGAAGATTTTCATTACTTCTACACAATCTCAAAGTCAGAACTTTCCCATTATCCTTTAGGATGATTAGCACTTCTCAACTCCTACAAAAACGTGTAACTGCACAGTATTAAAGAAAAATTTTAAGTATTTAATTCAAAATATGTAACAGCTAAATTCCAATGATCGCTGCATTTTAATCTCTTAAAAAGGATTTTTTTTCAAGAAAATAAATTTTTAAGCCACATAATCACTTCAGTTTAAAAAAAAACAAAAACAAATTCAAAAAAAACCTGAAGCCTTAACCAAGTGTTCACAAGTGCTGACAACCAGATATGAAGACTGTAGCATAAACAAAACAATACATAAAAATTAATGTCATTTGCAGTTCACTGGAGCATTACTCACTGATGTCATCAGGAAAGACGACAGGCAGAATGGTCTCTGATCTCCTTCCTGCATTGATTCAGTTCATGCCCCTGCTGTGTGAACTATTTAAACCTTTTATTTCTTTCTATGAATCAATAGAAGAAATGGTGGTATCTTTTGGAGTGTCCTAAAAGTAACTATTTCCCTAAGGTTCTTAACAAACAATGATGTTAGAAGTCTTTACGAACATACTTGTTTTTAAGTTAATCAGATAAAAAGCATTAAATCAAACAAGCATTAAACCCCATAAAAACTCCTTGCTTGGTATGATAATAAACTAAAGCTTAAGTAAATTGAAATTCTTAACTGTAATCAAAGTCAAAAATCTTCAAAGAGAAAAAAGTTGTAATAGCTTCTAAAATCAACTTTCAGAAATAATACCCTTCTATAAACTAGGTATCATTAATTCAGCCTTAATCTTTCAATTACTGTTGATCTGCTGAATAAACACCACACATTTATTTACAAATCAAAACCTGAAAACACATCTACACTGACACAGTTTATACCAGCAACGGCCGTTACTACAAATACAGTTATTTTTCTCCTAAAATATCTCAAAGATGCAAGGAAAAAATGGTAGAACTAAACCAGTATCTGATAAAATATTTTTTAAATGCAGAAAACAAGAGAGTTCCTTCCCACCTTTCATTTTTGTCTAGAGCAGCAAGTTTGCCTTCATCGGTACTCCTGCTGCCTGCTTTTTTCTTCTTCTCCCTCTTTTTTCTGCTAAGCAGTTCATCCTTGATGGAGAAAGAACTGCGGTTACAGGTTATCATTAACATGTAAACCACAAATGTTACTGGGACTCTTCTATGAAGGGTAAACAGTAGAGTAGCATTTATGCAAATATATCTAGGGGTCCTACATGATTAAGTAAAATGATCTATCTTAACAATAACTGTTGCCATGGTATCCAGTCTTTAAACACACATGAAGTCCAGTTCTGTCACTCATGTGTATCTCCATAGCAATCAAAGTTTTCTAAGAGGAGAAAGCATTCAACTTGCCTCCTTTCTCATTCATCAACTTCAATAATGCAGCGGAAAATAAAAAAAGCAAATAGATGCTAATGTATGAATATTTTTCAAGTTATGCTTTTTTTCTAGTCTACTAAGTGCAACAGATTTTTATATGACAAAAAATAATCAAAAAAATAATATGGTTTATAATGCTTACCCATGCCTATCCTGTTAACAAAAACCCAAAAGAAAAGAGCATTTAACAAAGAACAAAGGGAAAGCAAGTATGACTTTTAAATGAATAAAAACCGATTCCTTTTAAAACACATTTAGGAAAACCCTAGACAACTATTGCAACATATGATTCTGTACCAGTAGATGACAGAAGGTTTTATTTCTCTTCTTCCTTCCTGTTAAAAACCAAAGATCAATCTCTTGCTATTATAATTTCTAGAAAATTTAAGTAGGTTTTAGATTACTATTTCTGATACGTTGAATATCTCATGCTGTAATTATCACATTCTAAATATAATCATTTTAAAATACGAAAAATCCAATTTTGAAACAGGGGAAGTGGTAAAGATCCCTATAATATGCAAACTTCTGCAGGGAATTTGATACTAATAATTGAAGCAAGATTGATTTATTGCCAATACTTACCAGCTGTTTTTCCAGGTAGATTGACCAAACCACAGCATAATGACCCACTGTGAGTATAATGAACAAGAGTAATGCCAGCTCAGCATTGCTCATTTTTCTCACCCGCCTGTAGTAGTACACAGGCTGTCGCCAATCTGGTAGTCCATTGATCAGAATATCATCATACCTACAGTAGCAAATAGAACAGGCTTTCACGGAGAGTTAAAAATGAAATAAGCCAAACCACCCAACTATAAAACAAAACAAATTATAAACCACACACTGCTTGAATAATACTCACAAAAAAATCATTTAGGGGTTTTTTGTTGGCTTTTTTGTTTGGTTGGTTGTTGTTTTGTTGTGGTTTGTTTTGTTTTTTTTAATAGAGCAACGTCCTGTTTTATCAGCTGCTAGGCCTGCATCTGGAAACAAACATCAAGAACCAACTGCTGGGGAAATGTATCTAGTCTTTTAGAGAAAAAAAACAAACAAACAGGAAAAAAAAAAAAAAAAAAAAAAAAAAAAAAAAAAAANNNNAAAAAAAAAAGAAACATAATTGATTGCTCCTTCAACAGCCCCTCCCCCAGTTCATTCATTCTGAAGTAACATACTTCTAGAAATGTAGATATGTTCTACCTGCCTAGTAATCAGAGGGAAAGGTCTCCATAATAGAAGTAAATACCAAACCACAAATTGCTAAATAGGTAGGCAAGGAACAAAAGTCTCAAGCCCTAGAAACCTTTTTTCGTCTTACAAATTAAAAGTGCAAGTGTTAGGGGGAGGGCAGAAGTATCTTTGCTTTTGTTTTGTCCTTTAGTAGCACGATATCCATCAGGTAAAAATGCTGCCAGACTTAACATCCATTCTGTGTCAGATGAATTTAAGTTAAAGGCTTGATTTTGATGTTAGAAAACAAAGCTCACCACTGCTATACAACTTTGATTTCCTATTTGAAAAGCTGTCTTCAAAATCAATCTGTTTTAAAGCTGTTTAGTTTTACTAATACTATTGACTGTACAGAAACCATTTTAAGATAATTCGTGTTTCTTTACATAAATGTCTTGAAAAATCTTAGTATGTCTGAGGTCTTTTATTTACAGTATGTTATTAACAATTTAAAAACAAACAAACCACAGATGCACAAAACAGATTTTTCTATTTGTTAACTTTTCAGAGTAAAGTTTCAAACAAAAATCTCTACAGTAAACTCGAAAACCTGTAAATTCAAGATGCACAACCTGTTAATCTTAAATTGAACAGCACTCATTACATATTCTAATCACACCATTTCTAGAATTAAATCTGCACTGAAAGGCCTAATTTGGGGCAACACATTGACCAAAATATTTTAATTAAAAATATTCTGAGTTAGTCGCAGGCCTAATTACAGGAATAGAAATAGGGCCTATATTGTCATGCAGGTCAGTAGAACTCAGTAGTAGGTTTTTCTCAAGTAAATTGACCGATCCAGGAATAATAGCGCAGCTGCTAAACTGCCAGTCTTGACATGTAAATCAATTTAAATGCAACAACTGCACTAGCTACTTTGATAGTTATTAAATTGATACCTTGGAGATGTACTAAAAAAAAAATTTCCACAAGTAAATTCATTTTTTTAAGCAGAAAAAGAGGCAATGGTTTTCAATTGGAAAAAAATATACTTTAATACAGCATATATAGAAAAGCTGACTTCTAATAAAACATTTGTTCAAGTTGGCATTGTTATTTCTATGCAAAAGATTTAACACCTCCGGATTCCACAGTGTTCTGAACACTACCAGGAGTAAAATTCCTATTTTGAAATTCTATCTTCCTTAACAATTATGAAAATACAAAGATTAATATCCTTTATTGCAAAATCTGAAATAACTTTTTTCTTTTCCTAATTTATTAGAATGAAATAACTACTGATGCTTTAACATAAAATCTGTTCAGGATGTTATTTCAAAACTAAAGGATCTACTTAAATTTTGTTTAAGAATTAAGTATAAGTTATAGCATTTTAAAATAATAATGCATTTAATAAACATTTTATTGTTAGTATACAAGAAAATATTTCAGAAACAAAACCTATTTTAAAACAATCAGATTAATCGGATTTCACAAAATACGTTCTTCTTTTGAAAGCTTCAGAGAACTATCTGTAGAATCAAGAAAGAATTTTTTTTAATACTATTACAAATTTATTAAGCATTTGCCTTTCTTATATGTTAAGGCTTGTTAACTGAAGTACAGAAAATGTGACTACTGATTAAGGAAGGTCCATACATGTTAATGGTCACAATATAGTATTATGTGAAACAAGATTGCAAACTAATTTTGTCAACCACGTTCTGTTATAAATTATCAGTTAAGAAAAAATAAATTAAGACAGCAGAATCTCTTGCATTAAACACTTTAAACAGCACTCTGTATTTACTAGGCTATGTCCGCTGTTCTGAACAACAGTCTCCAAGGATTAAGTCCCAGAATCAATGCTCTATTGATTTTACTATCAATGAGCATTATGGCTCACACGACTGGCCATTTTAAGGGAAGATAGCTTCTATTATAACCCACTTTTTAGAATATATACTGTTAAAAGATAAATCACTGCTTTCAATAGTAATTATACTCTGTATTTGAAAAATAAAGTATCAATGATTTTTAGGTTTTCAACTGGAAAATGATCCTACTGAAACTCTGAGGCTTCCCATAGTTTTTAAATCTTGATTTTGAAATTAAGGATGTGGTTTAATTAAAAGCAAGTTTCTCACGAAAGAATTTTGTTATAGAAACGTATATTAAATATGAAAGATCGTTAGTTAATCTATGTGCATCAAAAACTACATTCAAAATTTAACTACAAAGCATTCTTTTGGCAACTTGTATTAATTCTTACTCTATTCAAGGGAAAAAAAAAACAAAAAACCAACCAAACAAAAAAAAAACAACCAAAACAAAAAAACAAACAAAAAAATAAAAACTCAAAAAAACCAAACACACACACAAAAAACACGAAACCAAGAAAACCAACAAGCTGAAAAGGAAAAATACATCTGCAGTATTTTTTTTCAGACATATGTAAACAGAATGCAGCAAATCTTTGATATATGAGTATGCCTGCCAGTTGTCTCTGAAATGTAGCAGTCAGCAAGCTAAAAAACACCAAAACACAACAAAAAAAAAAACAAAAAACCCAACAAACAACAAAACACCAGTACAGAAATAAAAAGACAGGAAAAAAAAAAATTTAATCCCCACTTATAAATTGAATCTTTATTTTAAAACTCAGGATTCTACAGAGACTTGGTTACTTGCTAGTACAAAACCAACCGCAAGATTGTTAACATTTCATTCCTCTGTAAAGCTTCATGAAATAGTTTTTAGAGCCCTTTGTAGAGACGATTACATTGCAAAAAAAAAAAAATTCATTAACTGTAGTAGCTATTTACAGTATAATCTACTTATTAAGATTATCATTTACTTCTCCCTTTAAAAGAGCCACTGTATTTCATATTTCAAATAATTTCAGAGCTCTGATACAGTTTATACACTATAACCTCGAATTAATGAGATCTACAGGAAGACTGCACTGGTATTTTTTATTTTGAGGGCCTGTTTTCCTCAAGCTGTCAAAGACATCCAGTGCAATATCAACCAGAACAATTTATACCTCTGAATACAGACATTTAATTATAATGAGCACTAAGATAAACACCTTTCTTACTCTCAACAAGTAAATCTTGATTCCTTTACAAATGCTTCCTGTAATCAAGGCCACATTGTTAGAGGATAGGCTCGGTAGGTAAAAAAATCCTCCTTAAAATGGTAACAAACAGTGAAATTAAAATCTAAACATTTTTGTCCAATTACAATTAATAGAAGTCCATAAAGCTATCTACTTTTTCATAAATTAAAAATAATCAAAAGCTACTAGCATTTATCATTGTCTAGTTGATTTACAAATAAATGGCCTAAAGTAAAGAGTATTTCAGGAGATGTACCTATCTCTACTTACTCTAAAGAGAAACTTTTCCGTAGAATTTCACACACTCTGCAGCAGTGTGTATGCAAAACATAATATTTTATGTTCTGCCATAGGTATGTTTAATTTAACGCTAAACACTTCTACATTAAATAATGCTGCATTTACATTTAATGTCAGAATATTAGAATGTTTTGATTATGTATCAAAGAGCGTGAGAGAAAGTACTAACACCGTAATAGCAGTATACTTCAAAAGCAACTGCAAATCTTTTTCAAAAAAGCAAACAACTTTTTAATTATAAAGCCCTGTATTGTAATTGTCAGTAGAGGAACTATAATATTTTAAGAAAGGCTCTGGCCATCAGATAAAGTAAAACTAACTGATAAATACAAAAATGCAAAGATTTTAGAAAATTAATTACATATATCTGGTCAACGGATCTGCTCTTTTAGAGCACTGTTTCTCTACATGCACACAAACAATTAACAGAACCACAGGCTGAAAAGATCTCTAGGATCATCAAGCGCAAACACCCACCTAACACTACCATCACCACTAGAGCATGTCCTGAAGCGTCATGTCTACAAGTTTTTTGAACATCTCCAGGAATAGTGACTCCATCACCTCCCTGGGCAGCCTGTTCCAATGCCTCACTATTCTTTCAGTATGTAATTTTTTCCTATTGTCTATTCCAAACCTCTCCTGGTGCAGTTTAAGCCCATTACCTCTCAACCTATCGCTTGTTACTTGGGAGATGACACCAACGTCCACCTCACCACACCCTCCTTCAGGTAGCTGTAGAGAGCAATAAGGTCTCCCCTCGGCCTCCTTTTCTCCAGACTAAACAACCCCAGTTCCCTCAGCCGCTCCTCACAAGATGTGTTCTCCAGACTCCTCACCAGCTTGGCTGCCCTTGTCTGGGCACACTACAGCACCTCAATGTATTCTTTATACTGCAGCTCCCAAAACTGAACACAACACTCAAGCTGTGGCCTCACCAGTGACAAGCACAGGAGCACAGTCACTTCCCTTCTGCTGCTGGACACACTACTTTTGATACAGACCAGGATGTGGAGAAAGGGTGTAACTGTTTATTGTTTAAAAATGAGTTAATCACTCACTCATAGAGTGCAGGACCTTGTTGCTACCTTTACTCGCTACACTCTGTAGGCACACTAGGCCCAATGCTGGATTAAATCACTTTTAAGATCGAACAGTAATAAGCAGGCACGGCTGACTTCACTGTACAGAAGCAGAAGCCTGCAGCTCACTCTTCTCGAGGTGGTGTAATCCCATGTCCCAGTCATTCAGGCATCCGGTTGTGAAGGGATTCCCAGTTAAACCGCCAAAATTCCTCACCAACTAATTTGTAAGAAATTGAACTAATTTCCACCTCATCACATCAGGTCTGATTTATTTCAGAAATAAACCACCACACTGCCAAGAGAATTTAAAAAAAAAAATTATATAAAAAATTCATGCAGAAGGCCTTGTTACAGCAAACCCAAATAACTGTCTCTGGAATCAGGATAACACTGGATTGATAAGCCCTGAGAGACAAAGGGTGCAGCAGCACAGATTCTCCCCAGTGCATGGGCTTGACAATAAACTTTGAGCCAATGTTCCACTATGTCCATTACTTCACACAATGCATCGCCAAACATCAACCTCTAAAGCAGGAAGATCCCAAAAAGCAACAACTCCCCTTTCCTTTCCCATACAGCTGTAAGAAAGCCACAAGTTACTTTACAACAGAACCAGTATTACAGGGGAGAGCAGCTCCCAGTACACTCACTTATGACCTGTTTTAAAGTTTTGAAGTTTTGAAGTGAGCTGCAATAACGATGTACAGGATACAGGACAGACCACTCTCCATTTACAATCTCATCTGAGAGGCTATCATTAGACTGTGTAAAAAATCTGATCAATAAAGGTTTTCGCAAAGCACTGAGACCATATTGCTCTGTTACTCTAATATGTTGTTTTTAAACTCTGCATATTATTTCCTGAAAATTCTTTGAAGGCAAACACTATTTAATCCACTACATTTATACACAATCAACTATAGAGGCAATATCAACCATACAACCTCACTGTGCACGAAAAATAATGACACTATGTACAAAACAAGTTGTTGGCAATGAAACCAATCTAAGCTAGAACAATCTACTGTGGCTTCAAATTCTCATTTGTAATCACTGTGCTGCGCTAACTAACAATATTCTCACAAACTAGGTAAGCTGGTCACATTTGTAATGTACACAGGACTTAAAAGCATAATTTGTACAAGCTACTGCATCACACAGCTGCAAGGAAATTCCTAGAAGTTCCATGCTGGAGCCAAGTTCCAGAGAGACATACAAAAGGTATACGTAAACAATGTTATAAACAAAAAGGTGGGAAAATTTTGGGGATAACTCGCTCTTCAAGTGGTCTGAAACCACTTAACCAATAATTTAATTTTTTTTACTTTCCTTGAGTAGAACTTCACAATTAAATTCTCTTGTGGGAGCGGAATTTTTTAATTATTTTTTTTTTCAGTTTCCAAAAGTACATTTTCATAAAACTTCACAAGAGAATTATCAAAAAAGTAGATAAAATCTGTACTATAAAACCTGGACTCCTGCCAAGATATCTATAAAGCCAAAAACCCTTCAAGAAATGTCTTATGAAACCCTGTTTAAAGATTTGTAAACCAAAAGATAACTTCTTAAAACTCTATCCTAAAAGCAAAACCCTTTTGGTGTCCCAGTTTTCCTGACAATTGTTAGTTTAAGCGGTCCACTTAAGGAGGGGGGAAGTTCAGAATAGTCTTCCAGAAAGCAGATCAGCCCTAGGTTTTCAGTTCTTAATCCCATCTCTTCCAGGTACTGCTGGACCTGGTCCTGAAGCAGTAAGGACAACTATCATTTATTTTAAAAAAATTATGCTATGTATAACGATCTTTACAGTCTTATAGATAACACACCTGAAAAAAAAAAAACAACGAACTAAGCAACCAAAGACAATGTTGAAGAAGATACACACAGGAAATAATCCCTAAATATCATGCAGCAAACCTTTTATTGACATAGTGAGATACAACTGACAGTTGAATCTGTGGCCTACATTTTCAACCAGCTTTAATAAAACAAGGAATGATAACTGACACAATTCAAAGTGAAATAATTGTCAAGTGTTAAAAAAATGGCTTCAAGTAACAGCTAGCTTTTGAAGTTCTTTCACATACTAGTTTTAAAGGAGAATAACAAGTATCTCACACAAAAATACATACCAACTTCACCTTTGAGCCACATACAATCTTTAATTGAACAGCTACAAAGGAACTACAAACTTAAGTTATGCAAAAAATCACCTGAAGACTTACAGTTAAGTCAAATATGACTTCAATCGATCACTGGCATAAATACTTTATTTAAGAAGCTGTGCTAATTAACTCACCTCTGCCTCTTGTCTTCATCCTTTAAAACTTCATATATGGCCACCAACTACAATAAAAACAGCAAAAAGAAAAAAAAAAAACGCACAAAAGAGTTTACTTTAGAATCAAGTTTATAAAGTTGGAACAGTAGTATCCTATCTTCCATTTGCCAACTAATGAATGACCTTCGCTAGTTTTCACTTTTCCCTACAACACTAAGAAGCAAACTCAGTATGGAAAAGAAAGTGTCATATTCCTATACAACATATCGTCATATACACAAACAAGCAATGCCTACAAAAGACCGTTTTTGTCCCTCCTCACATCCGCCAAACTAAGTCTTGTCGCAGCTAAGCCTTAAAAATAAAAGGCGTAATTTGTTTTATCCGAAAGATCTTACGGAAATTAAGCCTGCATATAGTCAATCAGAACTGTGTTTTAAAGGTAGAGCTAACTATAGCAGTCTGATAGTTTCAATCTGTAAAGATTCAAAAGAAAAAAATTCAAAAATAAAATTAATTCTTTTCATTAAATCATGGCTACATATTACTTGCGTTGAGAATTGACCAGAAATTTTCCCTACCGCTTTTGAGGACTATAAAGTCTTACATAAAGTGCAAAACTTAGTTATACTCTCAGAAGAAAAATATTACATTCAAATTATTTTTAATATACAGATAAATACTAATTCTGAGTTACTCAACAATTCCAAAAAAGTGTACTTGTTTTTAATCTAGCTACATCAGGGAAAATATCATTCAATGATCAACTAAGTAACTTCAAAGGTGTATCACTGTTCTTACTAAACATTACAACATTATTATGAAAAAAATTCTGATTCTGTCTTCCCTAAAACTTTCACTGCCACACATTGCACTTACTTGCCTAAACTGTGTTTCTGCGTTTTCATCTTTATTCTTGTCTGGGTGTAAAATTAGTGAAAGCTTTCGATATGCTTTCCGAACGTCTGCAGACGAAGCATCCTGAAAAAGGAAAACAAAGCAAACTGTCAGAAACTAATTCCCAGAACTTTAAGATGTGAAGACTGCCAACCCAGAGCAGGAACTCAGGCAATGTAATTTGAGACACCCAACGACCAAACCGTGCAACCGGCCAAGGCTAAGCGACTGAACACTCATTCAGTCCAACTCATCTTTCATCTTAACTTCCTTCATTCCCATACATCCATTACTAGGATATGTGCCAAAACGTTCAAACACCGTCTTGCTTAAAAACTAACCTCAGCACCTTCTGCACCATCTAAAAAAAGTTCAAATACAAACTGGAAATTATTGTATCTGCATATCTTCAAGACAGATATCACTTCAGCAAATTATCATGCTCAATATTCCAACTGAGGACTAGGAACGAACGCTTCCCTTATTAGTATTTGCATGTAATTCACCACTTACAGGACTTCCATTCAGCTTTAGCTCCACCATATCTAAATAACTGCATTTTTCTAAAGTAGCTTCAAATTGCAGTCTTGAAGCTAATACGGTGTAGCACTGACATCAATCTCTACCTTAATCATTGTAAGAACTACACACATTTTCAGAGAAAAAAATAAAAATCAAGATGTAAAATGCATCAATAATGTACCAACTTCGCTGTAAAATGCACAAACTTCTGAATTAATGGCTGTTATACATGCTATAAAGGTATCCAGAAATGGAAGGTTTTTCAAGAGTTTTATTATATAGTATATAGGTGTTATACTCACCAGAAGATCTACAAAGCATTATCTTTAAACAGAACTACCTGCATTCTGCTTCTAACACATCTAAGGCAACATTTTAGAAATCGACTGTTTATCTAACAATTTCTATTTCTGGATTTTATATATGTTCCCCAGTATATTCTCTCTCTCAAAATCACAGTGTCAATAGGGATTAAAACCCACCAAAACCTGGATCTGAATTAGCTGTGAGAGGAACTGAGATGAAATAAGATAATAATTAATGCAATACTGTAATTAGTCTGTCAGGCTTTTTATTACAAATCATTATTTTCATTTTCAAATTTTCAGTTTTATAACACGAGGCTGTAATAACACTGTATACAAGTTTGGACCAGGAGTAAATACTAGAGAAAAACTGGAGAAGGGGAAGTGAAAAAGGATAAAGCGGGGAGAAATGCAGAACTTGAGAAAATTGTATTTTAAGGAAGCTGGTATTATCCTCTAATGCAAGACCAAAGTTTCCATAGTCCCTCGTCTGTCAAAGGAAGGTGCTTTTATTACTCACAGAGAGGATTCCTCCTAAAAAGATTACGCATGCATTTTTTCATTTTTAAGTTTTCCAACAGCTACTTCTAAGGCGTGTGCACATCAAAGCAGAATTCCTCTGGTTAAGTACCATCTTGCTTCCAGCTTGATTACTTCTCCCGAGTTGTTTCATAATTCCATTGTTTTATACGTTTATTTTTAACTTTCAGTTAAGGGGAAGGAAGAGGCAGTGACAGATATACATTCTAAGTACAAAGAACCATTAAATTCTTGAGACGTAGACTCAATGGAATTATAGAAAATAAACGTAAAAATGCAATGTAAAGAAATCTTTTTTAAAATAGCTATTAAGACAATAAAAACCTCAAGAAATGCATACCTCCAGACCATGCATTGGACGTAAACTGCAGTTTATTCCTTCTCTAGCACACATTCAGATGTGCTTGGTAATATTTTTGGAATACTCCTGATGAACAGTTAAAAATCTGATAAATGCATATTAAAGAGTCTAACTTCAGTTTTATTTGGGACCAGCACAATTATTTGTGTAAAGGATCAGGATAAGTACCTGCTTCACACTTAAGCAGAACAAGATATCCCAAATGAACTCTGAAGGAATAAAGTATCTTAAACATTTATATTGAGAAGACGAAACAAAAATTTACATATTTACAAAAACAGATTGTTCATCTTGGTTGCCAGAAATAATTTAGAGATTATTTCGTTTACCCTCATCTACCAACCCAGTCAGACACTTCATAAACAATGTGGGCTTGTCTTCAAAACAAAATATAATATTTCAACACTACTACAGCAAATAAAAATCAGGAAGTAGTTTTCTGGCCATGGTTTTAGCTAAACCATGGAAGTGATCTTTATGAACGTATCAGCTAACGGTAATTAAGCTCCTAAAAGGTTGAAAAGGGGACAATCAATAATTAAATAAGGGATGTTGCTGCAAATTATTTAATTACAACTGGTTCATATAAATTTCTAAAGCAACAGTAAGTCTGCCTGCTAAGCGATTCTTCACAACACCGTCAAACACAACACAGGAAGATGTTATATGTCCCATTTTGCTAATTATTACTACCTACGGGTAGCACCAGGCATCTTCAGGCAAGGTTCCAGATGATCTAGGAGCTGCCCTGAACAAAAGCGATTGGTTTTTGAGATAAGCCTCTCATGACTCCAGAACTTCCTAGCAGCATATAGCCCTAAATAAGTTACAAAGAATGATTATTTTGAAACTAATAAAGAAACATCTACCATAATGAAGTCAGGTTTTCTAAAAGACTTTCATTTCTAACTGATTGACTTGTTGGCCACCTTTGGTAACATTTCCACAAAGGCTGAGCAACAAAACACTGAGTTAACAGCCAGCGGTTTCCACAGACTAAGATACTATTTCACATACTAGGGTAGAAGACGGAAGATTTGAGAGACAAAGCCATGACCACACTAAGATTTTGTTTTAAAGAAAAAAAAAAAACAAACACCTTAAAAGACTTGTTGGATAGCTTCATTTACAATTCAGAAATCTCTATCTCAGTTTCATGTAAAGAGGGAAACATAAAATCTGTAAAGGCGTATCAACTAACAGCAGAAGGAGCTGGTAACATTACAGACAGCTAGTGCATTCAGTGATTTCTCCAACCCTGCTTCAGACTGGCAAGTTCTGCCACCAATTAAGGCAAATGAGCCTGTCACACTGTCTCCCTCATGTGGATATAAACATCAAAAGCATCCCTCTATTTCCTGGTAACTACCTTTTCAAAGCAATATTGTCCCATCATACTTCCAAGGTTGAACGTCTCTTTACACACCCGTTTCCAGTTAAAGGATTTTACAAGCTGAGAACTACTGTCAGTGCAACAACAGCACACAATTCCACGTACAGCATCTACGGGCACTTTCATGAGAGTCACTGCTGTTCAGAAGGAAGAAAAGCAATACTCCCATCATGTATAATTTGAAAAATAAAGCATAATATAAGCACTCATATTAAAAGATAATGCAAAATGAATGCTCTAAGCGAAAATAAAAACTGCTCAGCTGTCAGCTGCATAACTGGAAAAAGTGCACATAGACAAGTCAATGGAGGAAGAGACAGCTTGTGCTAGAATTACTGCTCAGAAATGCAAACTACAAGTCTATATTTAGGAAGGGCACAGTTTAGTCTCTTATGCATGCAAATATGCAAGTATTCATGTGGGAATTTTTTAATTGCTAACGCTGTATTAACAAGCGGAGTGTCCATGTGTCTGGTTACATGACCTCTATGTAGAAGTTCAATCTTTTTCACTTTTCCGCATAATCCCTTACACTACAAACAAATATTTTAGCAGACAACCAAACATTTTAGTACACAAACTTGCCATTTGAAGGAATCAACAGAATGTCAAAAGTTAAACACATTTCTTAAGGTATTCTGTTGAAATTTTTATGTTGTTTTGGGTTTTGTTTTTTTTGTCTGAAGGGTGATATACATCAGATTCCCTTGATGGGGAAGAGCAAACATTCTTTTATTTCTGTTTTTATTTTTGGCTGCTTGTTCAATTCAGACAATGAAAAACACATTACTAGATTTTAATCTACTCAGTATAATTTTCATATTCCCTAGTATTACTAAGAGGAGTTCTGTCATTAGACTACAAATACACAAGAAAAAACAAAGAAAAGATTTTTTTCACAACATTTTTATATATATTTTAAAATATATAAATAGGCATTTGATTTCCATTTTCTTAAAATAAAATTCTTGCTGAGAATGCACAAATATTCACACTTGGTCTCCTTTTCTGTTCATATAAGTTCAGACTCCCACCTACAGAGTTCAGTTCCACCTTTAAAATAAATAGAAAAACTGGTGTAGTAGAGTACGAGCATATTACTCCACTGCCTCCTATTCCTAATATAACCATGATTACTAATGAAGCTAAAAAAAAAAAAAAAAAAGCCTCATTGTGGTCCCAAGAAAATTCTTGGTGA
>VWZK01020218.1:111897-146773 GCA_013396935.1 Baryphthengus martii
AAGACAATTCTTGGTGAACACATAACATATCAGATATTGCCATAGGCAAACAGTGATTAGGTCAAGGGGAAAAAAAAAAAATAATCAATGTCTACATAGTTTTCACTTACCAACATATACAATTCAAAACCTAAATTGTTCCCTTGAGTGCAATGCAGTTATACAACAAGACTTAGTTACTTACAATTTAGCAACTGCTTCTAACGCAGTAAATGTACTCAATTCATCTTAGGTTTTAAATATGCTTGCCGATGTCTTCAAATAGGTGGCATTATCTTTATTAGCAATGGGAAGGAACGTGGTCCAGAGCACCAAGTATGCAGCTAGAAATCATATTTCCATTCACTTGCAGTTTGCCCAATCACTTGTTAATGGATGAAAAGAGAATGACATCAGTATATCTATTTCATTGCAGCGCTGCTAAATAACTGTGTACAATTTTCAACAGTGTGCGTTACTGAAGCTATACAGCAACCAAAAATGATGACTGTGTAGAGCACCAGCTGATTGCATTTTGAGTGGGAGCCTTTTACCTATAAAAAAACCCCAAACACCTCAGTGGAGGCAGGCCTTCATGAGGCCTTTTTCAGCCTTCCCAAATTATAAATCGAAAAATTACATAACTCTTGTGTTCCAAGGTTTGGTTTGTTTTTTTTTTTTAAAGTCAAAAGCAATTAAAATGCATACAGTTTCCTCAATAATACATTCCATTCAGAATTTCTGTGTAGAAGAAGGGGTATATAAGTCACTACTTTCCTTTTGGTAACCGTCAGGTATAGAAGTTGAAGCAGAACAGTACAGAAAAAGAAACAAAAGGTAAACTTTGTAAATTCACAATCACATATTTTTTGTCTGTGATTCAAAACAGCAGGATGCACAGGTTGGCCCTCAAAAACGCACCGAACAAGTAGGGGCAGATAACTGGACAGAAGCTACAGCTGTCTATTAAACATTGTGTTAGCAATGCTACTTTCTACCTGCAGTTTTCCTGTGAAGTCCACTAAAAACTAATATCTGTAAGTGTCAGACACCAAATGAACACGACTGTAGGCCAACAATTAAATATCCATAGCCCTCATTCCGTGAGCAACATCAAGGACGCTGTGTGATCCCTTTCAAGTGTCTCATTCTCATATGGGGACAGAACAGCAACCACTGTTGCTCCACAACCCTTCTCTAAGTAATTCTTAGGACAGAAACCATATAGCAATGACCTTTCTTCCAAGCCGATACTCATCCCCACTTCGGTTCAGCAGAGGCTGACACAAACCTATTCAACCTGCTTGAAGGCCATTGTGACTCTGGAAGCTTACCACCAAAACTACATCATTCAGTCGCTTGCATTCATTCTAGACTTTGTACCTTTCTTTACAAAATAAAATAAAAAAAATAAAAAAAAAAGAACTCATCAACCCAAAAGACACCCCACCATCAGTACCAACAACGTAAAATGTCACAATATATATCCTGTGTGCAGAATCACAATCATCCCTGTTTCCTCAATATCCCTTTAATAACATGGGGGTGGGTAGTAATAAATTCACAGCTGCACGCTGTTTCTACACACAGAAACTGTTGCTTTCCCTCCTGATGCTACTGAGCAGCTACATAAAGCAGGCATATCCGTATCCAACATGGTTGCTCTTCTAACAGCAGCAACAGCACAAGACTAGGAAATAAATTAATCTTCACCCATATCAAACCTTACTAAAACACCACTCCCATATTTGCTTCACATGCATCAACTGCAACCTGGTCCTAATTTAAGCTCCCATGACCAGATTAGTTCCAAGAAGTACACCTGAGTTTGCCAAGTTTGCACTTGGAAAAACATCTATGAAGGAAATAGAGTCTTGTAGCAAATTCCAGAGGTGGGAAGGACCTTCTGGCAATTCTGAAGAATATAACTCTAGGAAAGAAAAGCAAGTGTCTCCCAGAAGACCAAGCATTATCTGTGAACTTTTAAAGTTAACAGACGCCAGCTGAGTTTTGGCTTAAATTTCTTGCTCTATAACCTTGGTTCAATTCACCCTTTATTTTCGCTACACTTCTTTCTAAGACTCATCTGTTTCAAGGATGTAAAATAGTTAAACTCAAATTTGCTACTTCTCTACAGATGAATGCTCCAAGTATATCCAGGCAGGAGGAGAGATCTGCTCCGCTGCAAACTGAGCCATGTGTCTCACAACATTCCGCTGATTTAAACTGAATAACAGCACAGCAGGAAAATATGTAGGAACTAAAAATAATGCTAAAAAAGTGGTTTTATGCTTTTTTATGTTGCTAAATTTTAAAGCAATTCATGAAATGAGAATGAATACAAACCAGCACAATGTATTCCTGTGAGCTTCTGATAACTGGCACAATCCCTTCGCTGGCATGTTTGTTTCCAGGGGAGTGTGTCAAATGAAAGAAGACTCTGTTTTCAGCCTAGCATGCCAAATGAATGAAAATTCTGCTGCCTCATGCTTGAGAAACCAAAAAAAAAAAGTGTTCTCCTCAGCACATGTGCACAATTACATGGGCCTGGCTTTTCTTCATCAATTTGAATGACAGGATTTACATTAAATTTTTCAGTTGAAACTATTTTAGTCTTTTATCTTGTTACTTACAGTTTTTTGTAGTGTTTTTTTTTTTTTGTTTGGGTTTTTGTTTTTTTTTTACTTTGACAGGTTTTTTTGGAGGAAGATTACTAATGATCACATTTAGGTCTTAAAGAACACCAGAGATCAAAATAAATTTAAAAAATAATGCCCCAGAAAAATGTCTGAGCTACCAGTTACTGAATTCCTGTGTCACCTGAACTGTCGATACTACTCATGTGACCTCATCTTTAATTGACCGGTACATCCTAAAACTTTTCATATTTTTGAAAGCTGTTTTATTACCCTCCCTTCTGATGTCCAAAAAAATAAGGCAAGGGCATACAAAACACAGTATGTATGGCTGAGAAGAAAATATTATAAAGCCATACAAAAAAAAAACAACAGAGGGTAATCATCTGCAACGCAGAAGTTTTCAAAGACCAACCCAGCATCTTATGCATCAACGTAACACTTACATGGTGTGTAATTCCCACAGGCATCAACTTTCAGAATCCACAATAATGATTTATTAGCAATTTCCTCAGCCCTATCAGCAGTGAAGAACACCAATTTATATGCCCACATGAATCCATCACATGTATTTTCATACACACACACGCGCGCTAATATAAAAACATGTGTAAACAAATGTACCTCCCCAGCAGTCCTTGATGTTTATACAATGCTCTAATTTATATTTGTAATTGTTACTTAACTTCAAAGCATTTTAAGAACATGGTTAAGTAGCTGTTACATAAGCTTGGAATGAATAGACAGTGATCGTTTTCATATCTTGACTTAAGTGATGTTTTTATTGCAAAACGGATTTTAAACAAATGACAAAAACATAGGTGTCATGAAGTTTCTTTGCAGGTGTAAAAGCAACTGTAAAGAAAATAAATCGTATCTTGAGTAGTTAAGGGATCTAACTGTCAAAAATGAAAAGGTATATTGAACAGCATTTTGAGGACTGTCCCAGGTCCACCGATACTCTGTATTTTAACTGGCAAGTTGAATTACAGAATCACTCTCAAACTGGTACTTAACACCAACCTGAGAAAGCCTACAAAGATGCTGTCAAAGAGAATGAGAATTTTAAGAGATCCAGACAAATCGGAGAATTGCTCTAAAAAAAAAAAAAAAAAAAAGAAAAATTAAAAAAAAAAAAAAAAAAAAAAAAAAAATAGTATTTTGCAAGTGAAAGACTAATGGTCTACATCTGGACAGAATTCATCAACTACACAAACACAGGAGAGAAAAAAGCAGTTAGGCAGAAATGATCAGTGAATCACAAGCTGAGCATGAGTCAGTGGCATGATGCTGCCTTTCTGTGCAACAGCCCACCGTGACGCGGGCAACCGTGCCATTTTGATGCAGCAATTGTAAGACCTCAGCAGATTGCTGCATTAGTTCAAACAACACAGTTAAATAAAGCTATAAGCCTGTGAGGGAGATAAGCAAATGTGAGTAATAAGAGGTCTAGGAGAAAAAATAAAACAAAACATTAGTGACTTGTTCAGAGAAAGAACAAGAGTGACTTAAACCTAAAGAAAAGGCAGCTGACAGAAGAAAACTAGTAGCTTCAAATACGTAAAAGGCAGCTTAAAAGAAAAATGGAATAATTGCCTTGTCTGATCTATCAGGGCTAAGCAGTAACAGCCTGATGACAGTACAGGAAGACGCAAGCTAGGTACCAGAAAAACTTCCTAGAAGCATCACTAGCCTATCACTGGAACAGACCACTGAAGGCTCCTTTACAAGCAAGTCTTGCGAACATTTATCAGGCATGACTTAGATTTAACTGGTTCTGTCACAGCAGGATACAGTAGGTCACTAACAGTCCTATAATTTAGAATTTAAATATCCCTTTGATGATTGATTTAATAATTACTCTGAAAATATTCCAACTGGATTTACTGCATCTGTTTATGTAGTTTAAAAGGTCCTGGCTGAAAGACAGTATTCTTGTCACACTTAAAATGACAGATGCTTATGCTGGAAGGGAAAGAGTCAACGAGATTTTCACAAAACCTAAAAGGGCTTTGAAAGGAGTGGTCAGTATCAAGAGGCGGCAGGAAAGGAAGCACTTCTTTGCTACGAATTCAAATTCACGGTGCTCTGCTGCCTAACTTAGACCACTAAGATTACTTTTTCCTGTTTCATAGCAGTTACTCTGAACTACTAAGAAAGTCATCCTGTAGTAAATGATCCCTAATAAGTGACCCACATAATTTCAGTTTTTAACACTTGTTCCATCCCTTATTGCCTTTAGCCATGAAAGATAATACAGAGCAGATATTATCAGCGAGATTGCTCGACAATATCAGATGAAAATAAGGAGTAAACGGATCAAGAAAAGGAAGAAGAATTTCTACAAATATAATTAAAACTTTTTAAAATTAAACAATTCCTTTTAAGATGTTCTGTATTTGGTTTATTTTAAATACATAGTTAATTCCTGCAACAAAAACACCAAAATGAGGATACGGTAGAGCCACTGTAGCAAAGCATGTCCCAGCACAGCAACTATAATTTCTTCACTTATGACAGAAAGCAGAAGCATCTCTCTCAAAATTACATATGTATTATTTTATGTTTACAATATAGTCACATATTTTTATAAATACACTTACTTAATATACTTGATAATTCGCTTCCACTTTCCTTTTCCTGTTGTTTATCTAGCTTCTGTACCATACTATAAGATTTCTGAAGGACTCATTTTGCAGAAGCAATGCTGTTTTTATTCGTTTAATGATACTCAAACTGAACTTGAGCTTTGAGATCTAGGTGTACCTGTGTCTGTAGTCTTTCATTTGTTTGTTCGCCCTTCTAGGGTCTGGAAGAAGACATGAATCTTTAACTGAGATCAAGAAGTTTTTCATCTCACTGCTACAAAATCCACATTATTCAGTTTGGATAAATCCTTAACACCTTTCTCCAAAAAAATGACCATAGTTAAAAGAAAAGCATAAAAAAAGATGATCTGATGTATGAGCTGGTTATGTTTTCCACGAACAAAATAATATATAGGGAACCTTACTCTCCTCAAGGAGAAACTGTTCTACCTTTTACTTTTGGCATGTAGAACAGAATACATCTACAGATCTTTAGATCTTAAAAAAACAAATGTAAATAATTAGGGATTTTTTTTTTTTTAACTTCAAACCCAACTGATTAGAAGTGGCAAAACGCTTCGTATTTTTAACCAAAGATGCTTCACTACAGACTATGTTAAGGTAACTCTGAGATTATATAGGATACTAATACCTCTGAAAGCCCTAGAATACATTTACAAACCTGAATTAACTTATTCAAATGCATTTCTATGAGTGTGGCTTTAAATATTTATATTTATAAAGAACTACCAGAAGCATTTATCAAATTCCTTCCTCCTTTATTTAGAGTACTTTCTACTGAACTAGTTAGGATTTAGCTCTACCCGTCATACAGGAGAGTCGCATAATGATCCCTTTATACTCATTAACTACCATTTTAATGAGCTATTACTACCTCGGGACTTAGAAGACCTCAGGGAGGTTGTAACATGCCACTACCTATATAGTAATTCACTGCTGAGTTAGTACATAGCCTCCTTGAAAGAATATAGGAATGCCCTCCACCGCTCTCTGTAGCACAGACGCCAGCATCAGCAAAATTTCTGTGCATGAGACACATCCCAGCCTAAAACTTAGCAAGCGTACCAGTTAAACTCCAAAAAGCTGAAGAGATCGGCTATTACCATGGCCCACTACTTTGCTAAAAGTTCTCGCACTCTTAACAACGTAAGCTGAAAGCCATGAGCATTGCCTCATCACCTCAACTCCGTGTGATGGCACAAAACATGGCAAATCCGGCAAAGGGCCGGCGCTGAAGGCTGGAGACACTAACATCCCAGCAGACTATTTGCAAAACCTGACAGAGTCTGCATGAGCCATAAATTAGCCACCAGATGTTCAAAGGTACCTGGATAAAGAAATCACAATTAGCATTAGGAATCATCAACTAAAATTCACACAGAAAATTAATTTATAAGCAACTGAAGGTTAACTACAATTAAAGCGTAAAAAATAGTGCCCTTACTGAAGAAGTGACAAATAAGCGCTGACTTGAAGGCAGCCCTTTCCTATTTACTAGTAATTGTATGGAAAAGTGGTATTACGGTCACTAAAAAATGCTTATCTGACATTATTTCTGGTGAGAATGAGCCAATAATCCTTAAGGAAGATAATTACCTCTCAAGATTTATGGCAGCTGTGGGCAGATACTGTTACACACAGTGGCACACTGTTCCCTGAACTGCCCTCTGGTTTTCAAATGAAAACGCCTGAATTGAATCACACAGTCTCAAGCGAGAGGCGGAAAGATCACTTCCCTGCTCTTCATAAAGCTATTCCCAGCAAGCAGTCACTGCTTTCCTCTTCCAGTACTACCTTGCAGGAAGCATTTGCCTCAGGGAAGGAGGTGAATAATTCATACTAACCCATAAACTGCCTCCCTCTTGGACTGGAAGAGCCACAAGAAAAGCAAAAGGCAGACTCTAACCAAACTGGGAGACCCTCACTAAAGGGCGCTCCCCTACACAAACAGCCTCAGTTGAGAACAGCAGGCAGAGGCAGCACACCCTGAGCTTCAACTTGTACAGCACTACCCACAGCAAGGCTGCACAGACTCCAGACTAGTCCAGGTTTTCAGAAGAGACAGAGGACAGATCTGCACAAGGAGAAAAAGCTGAGATGAGTGTGAAGTAACCACTTCTCCCTAACTCCCTTCAGTTAGGTGAGTGCAACAGGCAACGATCGACCGCATCATTACAAAAGTCAGTGGGTATAAAACACACATACGTGTCTGCTTCTCTCCTTACACAGACATAAAAATAATTCAGCAAAAACAAGCCTTTTCTTGCTGGAAGCTAAACAGCCTGTCATCACCATCAGAGGGCTGAGAGGCAAAATAATAGCTCTTACCCAATATTCCCTCTGAAGTTAGTGGTGAAACAAATTGGGAAATGCTCCCTGCTCCTAGGAGAAAAGTAAAGGGGCAAATGTAAGATCACTTTTTCTGCCACTGATATTAAAAGGCCGCAGTTGATGGGCCGTATTTGCCTCCCATCATCTTTCATCCACCGACAGAGATCTATTCCCAGGTCACAACAGCAGAGTCAGAACTGGACAGCTGGAAAGAAGAGATCTCTTGTTTCCTCCCTGTTTTCATTTCCCCACCATCACAAGCAGAAGTAACAGATAAGAGGAATTTTCTTCTTACATTTGTATTTTAAGAATAGCTCCTCAGTCTCAAAGCAATGGTATAGAACAGGACAGAGAACAGCCACCAACTGCAGGAACTACAAAGTTGGGTGAGCAGAGCTGGTAGCAAGACGAAAACTGCAAAAGGAGAACAGACTGAACTAAAGGAGAGAAGTATGCCTCTTTCTGTGCCTGTGAAAAAGAAGAATCAGCAGTTGAGTGAGCAGCAATAAAAACTTGGCACAGGTTACATCCCTTTAACTATGCTACTAGAAATCTGTTTCAGCCAACTGACTGCAGAAGATAGTGGCTATTACCAATTCATTTACTTGCCTCTCAACATGGGATTACAGGATTATCGGCATCAAAGATAACAGTGGAAGTCAGCAGATAAAACTGTGGTCCTGCTCCCTGAAGTAGAAATACTGACAAGTGTAGAATATTTCAAACGCAAAAGCTATAGGAAAAGTTTTGTGATCATGGGATTTAAACGAAGCAAAGATAAATCCTAATGTGGGTGGGTTCAGCCTCAAGTTTTCAAGTTACGAAGTCAAGACAAAAAGAAAGATAACAGACAAGTATATATTTAGTAGGTAACTTTTGACTCAAATGGGAAGGGACTGAAACTGCAGCAAGTCCACAAACGGCTACATGGAAAAAGGCATTCTGTTTTGACAACACAAGTATCAATAATAGGCCAAAGCCACATTTCCCTCTGTCTCCACCTCAAATCCAAGAAATGAAAAAGGATTCTATCAGATGCAATTTCTTTCTCTCATAACTTGCCTTTTTAAAAAGGCATAAACTCCCAAACACTGGTGGCAGAAATATTGCCACAAAACTATTTCTGAAAACAATAACATAAATAATAAAATAAAATAAAAAAAAAATATCAGTCACGGTAAGTACCCCTGGACAAAATAAAAGAAATAGTTACTGCAGGGTGAAGAAAATGAGGAAGCAGGAAGAAAGGAAGAAGAGCACTAAAATTAGTCTGTTTCCCTTGTCTATCTCCCCTCTTCCAATTAGTCCCACACAAGTCTTCAGCCAACTTTAGGCAGATGCCAGCAGTGGAAGCTGTATACCCTGTGGCAATGTCAACAAAGAGCACACTGTTGGCAAACAGACCAAATGGATAAAGATTTTTGGTCAAGTTCTATTTTTGTTCTTTGAATCAAGAGAGAGGATGGTATTTTTTTTTATTTTTTTTTTTGAAGTGGCGAGAGCTATTGTTAAAAAATGAGACTTTTATACCGTAAATTTATATTTTAAATTTTACTAAACTCATCTTCTAACAATTGAGGTATAACAGAAATATAATAAAGATAATACATACTACAGACAATAATGAGTATTCTGAACAGGCAAAAGAGATTCAGGAAGAACTCAGCAGTTCCCCGAAAAGGAATTTCAATCTGTCATTGTTACTCCTGCCACTGTCTTTATGCAAGATACAGAAGGTGACTGCTTACCCAGTCAGAACCTAGTCAGGATTTCTCTCCACACATTCATTCACGTGTGGCCTCATCTGCTCTTAGTTGTATGCTGTTCAAACATGTTTGGAAGCTGTGGTTACTTGTTTTGAAGCCCATCACAATGGCATCCAAGTTCATCAATAATATTCTTCACCACTGTAATATTTCAAGAGCCAAGCATGCATTATTTTTAGAGAGAGAGCGATTGTAAAATAAGGCACAGATTAAGGTAAAATCTTCAGCAACCTCGGATGTTAATTTTATCTCATATGATTTTTCCAAGTGCTCAGTATCAAACAACACTCCATACATTCAGGACACAGACTTTAATCGACTTCAGCTGCAGCTGCAAACCCTCAGCATTTCTGCATATAAGCCTCCAGTATCTCAAATTATGCAACCAGAATTGCAGAGCACTCAAATCAATTAGTCACCACTTGGGAAAAGTTTCGTTTAAACGACTTGCCTAGCATCACACAGGAATTCTGTGGCAGAGAGAGGAACAGAATCCAATCCTCAAGGGCACTTTTTGTCTGACTAGCTTACCCATGAAACCACTTTTTTTTTCCCCCCTGCAATCTTCTCCTCCACTCTCCACACAGCCTCAACATCTACAGGTTAAACAGTTTTTACAGACAACAGTCTCTTTCAATACATAAGCCTGAAGCTGCACTGGGGCCAGATCTCTCCCTGAGCCTGAATAAGTAAAGACCCTGTAGAATATAATGTAGTGAATTAAAAATCATCACAATGAACAAGCACAAAGAAACCAAATTAAGATTTGAGACATTCTGAAAACTGACATTCCCTGATTTTACAGTAGGCACTCCCAGAAATTTCTTACTAGTCCTTAAAAGGGATATTAAGATACATGGCTGTTGTACAAAGACAGAGGAACAAGCGGATTCAAAAAGGAAAAAAAAATAAAATATATTTACTTAAGCAATGCAGACCTGCTTTATACTACTAACTCACAAGCAGTGCTACCCCCTGCCTCAAATAAACTCGGCTCCTGAAGAATCACTGTGATTCTAACAGGCTCCACTAAATTGCAAAATGATCTGACTAGTTACCAGCTCGCCTATTTCAAATTACTAATCTAACATAAAATGGATTATTCTTTCAAACAAAACAAGTGAAGCATTTCTGAGAGCTATGCATTAGTAGGCTGGTATCTGCCCAGAACTAAAAACCAACGTATGCTGTATCATTTTAGAAGGGCAGGAAGAAATCAGTAAACCGAGTGCATCAACTAGGAAGAGGAAGGAGACTGCACATATTACAAGCAGATGAGCCCAGGTGTAGATGGACAGTTCTGAAACACGCAGTGTCCAGGCAACTGATGATTCCCGGACAGGAAAGTGTATGTTTTATTTCAAAAGACCCAGAAGTATTTACCAAGCGCTTTCTGCAAGGCATATGTTTTTTTATCATCTAAGACAAAGCAGCACAAGACCCAGCACCTTGCAAAATCTCTCAAGTATAATGAAAGTAATGAGATTCTAAAAATAACAGAAGCCACATGAGAAATTGGCTAAGCGTTTTAATTACCAATTCTGTTATGGTACAACAAAGTTCTTCCTTAATAATTCAGTAGAACTTCCTTACGCATGAGGGTACTCCAGAAGCACAAATGACTGCAACAATGCTTTATCCAAATTACTTAGAATCTTGTTGAAATACAAGTTGGGAAGCACATTTTCAGAAGTTACAAATAATCCAGAACTGTTTTGCTTACATGAATGGCATTGTCAGCATTTATCAATACAAGACATACTTGAAAAATCTTTGTATCACCTCCATCTCATTTTATCACCACATCTAATGCAAAATATGTAAGAATTAAAAAGCCTTACATACCCTGGCAGACAAACTCCATCAAGCTGTATAAACATCAATTATCCAAGTATCTTAAAAAAAAACAAAAAACAAACAAAACAGCCAAAAAAAAAACAACCCAAAACTCAAAACACCAAAAAAAAAAAAAAATTAAAAAAAAAAACAAATCAATAATATAAGTATTTGTAGCTGTATTTTTGAAACAATATTTCATGCATTTTATATTTGATGTAATTTTCCTGCACTACATAAGAATAAAAGAATAACTTAAAATACAGAACTATATTATTCCCACATGGGCCCATCAAAATTTGCATGCAATTAAAACAACATTGTTTTAAACATTAAAATTCCAACTCTGCGGGTTTCCAGGAATCCTAGAACTCGTGTATGTACTTACATGTGAGTCAAATACAACTGCTGGCTAAACACTCAGAGAATTCCGCTCCCAAATAATCTGGGACAGGCACACTAAGCTTTTATTCAATATTTTTTATAGATCTAAAGTCAGACTTAAATATTCATGAACTGAAAAATTACAGGCACCTTTACAAGCCAGACAACTTTACTTATAGAGAGCAGTTTATCTTAACCAAGAAAATCTTTCTGTTTATATTGATCTACAGTCGCATGAAAGAGTCTTGTTTATAAAGGATTCTTAGCATACCAAACGTTCCTTGAAAAACTTGAAAATTTCCATAATCACCTTAATTTAGATGGACTTTACACACATCACATAGGTTATAATCTATACGCATACATAATTTATGTAGTGTTCTTCACCTGAAAGACTTCGACATAGTTTTTTAAAAACCTTCGCTACCACCCACCTCTTTTCAATTAATAATGCTAGATAAGACCATATGGGGATCTGAGGGAGAGAAGCAACTCTCAAAAATGAGGAAAAGACACAAGGAAACTGAGACATGGTCCACCAAGATATAACTATAACTAGTTTCCATATTTCTACATAAAAATTGGTACAAAAAAGTGAAAAGAAAAATATTTTTTGAAAGACAAATTAAGGATATTTTTTCAGTCAATTGTTATTATGAACACAACACATAAATAAAACCAGACACAAGAAGCAAAAAAGCTTTAGTGATAAAAAAAAAAAAAAGGATTTTTTTTTCTATCTTTACTGAAAGTCTCCAGAAATCTTTAGTTGGGTCTGAAATTTAGGTGAATATTGAGTAAGGGCACACAAACAAAAAACTTGCTGCTCACCGCAACAATGAGCTGCCACACAATGAAAATCAAATTCTGAAAAGCTCTCTTACAGCAAAATAAAACAAAAACACGAAGAGTTAATTCTATGAGCAATTTTAAGTTCTTCATACGTATTTATTCTGCTTTCACTAAGCATTACAGCAAGAAATGCTAATCATTATACAGCTTTATACAATCAGTTCTATCAGCTTTCTTTCTACAATTCTAATAAAGTAAAATGAAATCATTAAGATCTCTCCACAGAAGGGAAACTTCTGAATTATTGAAAATAATCAGTAGTTTTAATCAGTGAATTTTTACCTTAAGTTACTTTTTCAGTGATGGAAAAAAATGAACTCTACGATAGTATCAAGTCTTCGGTTCTGGTAGGGCATTTTTACTTTTAAATAATGAAGTCCAGTATTGTCTACAGATATGGAACTCATTATTTGTTCAAAATTACACATCAGCAATGAACACAGAAATATTCAAGGAAATGCATTCCATATATTGGTTGCTAATTTGTGCAATGTTAAGTCTCTACCAAGAATTCACTTGTTCCTTCAACCCAAAGAGGACGTAAGTGTTTGAGATTTGCTCAGCAGTCAAGGATAAATAAAAATGCCACCAACTTTTTTTTTTTTTTAATGTCATCGAAGAATTTCAAAGTTTTAATGATAAAGTTAATATAAAGATATAACTAAAAGGCAATTTCAGGGCAAAAATGGCTCCAAATGTTAGCACAGTAAAAGAAGAAAGCCAAAAGATTTTTAAAAGATCAATATGAATTTCCTGACTTCAACAGAGATGAAACCTAGAAATTGAGACCTTTACTATTATCTGCAACCCGATAAACTCGCAACCCGATAAGGAGAAATAAAAATAACACATTGCTTCTGGGGAATTGCTACTACTGCATTGATTAATATAGAATCTATTTGGTACAAACTAGTTACCCTCTAGGAAGTATAAGAGTCGCATGACACACACGGCTTTTTTTTTTTCCCCACTTTTTATAAAAAGTGATTTCTTGAACACAAGACTTAACAACTGTATGAAATCATATAACATAAATCTCTCAATGCATAAATTGCCATCAGCTAGATAAGCTTTCAACTCCAGGAAAAACAAAACAAAACCAATTTTTTTTTTAGTTAGATTTGTAAAATTCTTGACAATAACCTAGAAGAATTAAATTTATTTTGCACAAATATATGTATTCTTCCTCTACCTGATTTTTGGCAATTATGCTGTTCAGCCTGGCAAGCAAACAGAGCAAGATTAACATTAACTTTCTAAAACAAATTGATTTCACGTTTCAAATGCTGTGATAATTTTCTTTGTACCTTTCAAACCCCTCTAAATTGAATAGTAGCAGCTGGAAAAGCTTGCACTAGGTTCTCTTAAAATTGTATTGCACCACAATTTTTCAATTGTGGAAATAGCTTAGATTTTTCCACCGACATTAAAATAAATACAGCCAACCCATATCACATAACGAAGTAAAATTTCATTGTTTTCTAACAAATCTTACTCAAAACAGCACCAACAAGAAACTCATTTCAACACGCATTTTATGCCACACGATGACCTAACGCCATAGATGAAGAAATGCTACAATCTCACAGGGGCACTTCCAGCAAATGAGTCTCCACTGGCTGAAACATCATTCTAAATACCACACTATCTTCAACTGTCTTTTAACCCTTTCCTTTTACCATTAGATAGAACATGCATTTGATATTTATTTGATACAATAAACTTGAATTTTGCCCAGTAAGTACGCTCTGGCTGCCCTTATATTAAACCAGCAACAACAATCCATCAACTAGGCTAACCCATACCAGCTAACACCAGAAATAACGGGCTTAAGTGCTTTTTTAAAAAAGAATGCTTTTAAAAAGTAAGAATTGCACCTGAAACCAAAGTACCTATTTTATAACTTTAGTAAATTTTCACTTATTTTCAACTGTGAGTTTATGTAATATTGCCTACTATAGAACAAGAATAAGATAATTAATAATTATGCAAACTTATAATTTGGTTTTTTTTGTATTTTCTAAAATTAGTAACAGGCTGTACATTCACAAGAGTTAAGCCAAGTTTGTTATTTAGTATTCAATCAAAAATATAACTGTAAAATAGCTATGCGTATTTTTAACAAACAAGCTCAATCAAGTTGCTTGCTACCATCTGCATGGATGCTTTTGATACTCATTCAAAATCACTTACATGTCAAAGACACTGCATGAAATTGAAACCTTTACTAATGCCAAGGTTTGACCCAGGATCCAAAATAAATCTGCATGTACAGACCCTTGTACCTACACAAAGCACCAATTACTTCAAAATAAGGTTTTGTCTGTGCCCTAGAGTCCACCCATGTGGAGCCAATTACTATAGCAGGGCCATTATATGGTTCATTTCCCCATACCAGCTTGGCAAGAGGTGTACATGGGTGTAGGAAGTGCAAAACAACCTTCGCTAACAAAGTGCCTCAAACACACGTCCGTGCATTGTAATATTTAACGTTATGACAAATGCTTCTTCACTGGGACTAGACCATGAAAAACAGTAAATACGGCAAGGCAGTTTCCCATTTGAACAGTGTTTTTCAAGTTTCTCTTTTTAACCCACCAGTAAAATCCAATTATCTTTAAAAAGCTTGAATAATTATGCTGATCCTTAATCTACATTGCACATTTCTAACAATACCTGAGAATTCCTAAGAATGTTGAGAGGATTTCGGATTTGAACAGAAGGTGTGAGAAAAATGTCAGAACCGCATGCTCTTCAGGAAGTACAGTATGTTTATAATAGCAGAAGCATTGATATTACTTATTGATTATGTCTGATATCATTTCATTCCTAAATGGGAAAATTGTTGTTTGAAATAATTATTACAAATAGGAGTAAAATACTTGAGTATAAAAATCTCTCCCCCATTGGAAGTACTGAAGCTCCATCTAGAGGCTTTTTTTCCCCCTCCACTGTCATTTGTGGTATATGTAATATCACCTAGAAATGTGAACAATATTAAATGTCAGAGGCTTCCTTTGTACCTCCTCTTTTGTTATTCATAATAGGTTCTTGCCCTGAACCTTTGCCTGGCAACACTAGCTCCTTCACTGCCATCAAGTGGTAAGAAACCAAAACTGAATTTAAAAACGTATAATCTCAATAATCAGATTAAATCATCAGGATAGTACACGGATAACTATAACTACTGAATACTGAAAATCTTCATAGTTCTTTTCATTGAAGTTCTGTTACACCTACTCCAGAGCACTATGAAGCCTCACACAATAAATTCAGCAATGGTTTCAAATCTCTTTTTGTAAAGGTTCATTTTTATTTCAAATTGCACAGAATAAAATTAGACGTCTGTATTTCCCAATAATATATTCGAGCAAAAAGGCATCACAAGAAAAGAATTTTTTAAGTGATAATATATGTAACACTTAAAACATCAAAAATACTGAATTACGCAACTTGGATGAATTCCGTAACATAATTAGAAGGAACAACACAAACACCTCCTCAGACTTAGTGATGTCTATTGGCAGTATCTCAAAAGACAGGGCGAAAGAGCGGCCCATCTCTGTGGCAGAGTTCAACGCAGCCAGTATGCAGCCATGTCAGTCTCTCCCTTTCCGCTCCACAGCTGTAATCAACTGTGAACGTTTGGTTATGTCAGGAGAAGCCTTAACGCTCTACAATCAAAAGTGACCTATGGGGAAACAAGCACATAACACACCAAAAAAATGGGTTGGTCTAGATCTAATAAATAGGAAAAAGAACTAATTAACAGCTGAATGAAGCTAGACTGAAAGACTTCGATTACTTAAATTTCAATCCCTTGAGTGACTTACGGTACATCTACTCCCACAGTCGCCCATCGCTCCCACAGACAATGCTTTGAACTGCAGAAATCCCACCAAGTCTTCACCATGACCAGGAATACCTCTAAAATAAACTTTCTAGCATACATACAGTGAATCCACATTAACTGCTTCTGTCTGCTCTTCCATGCGCACAAGCTTATTTCGCTATGCTTTCTCTTCTGCAGCTACTCCAATCGGGTATTTTGTCAATGGCAGAAGATAAAGAAGAAAGACTTCTTGGTGTTGTCCTGTTAGACAGGACAGTGACTACTGGAGCTTAAAGATTCAAGTACTGTTATAGAAATTTAAAAACAGAAAAAGGAATAATTATCAGATTAAAATGAACAGAAAAAATAATACTCTCTATGCCAGAGGTATTTTATGCCTTACAATATTTCTCTGGTAAGGCAAGAATTACTGAACTATTTCTGTCAAATCATGTGTCTAGCACATCAAATCCATACTGTGTAAGTACTGGGTGGCCACTTACCTAGTTCTAGAGGTATAGCTAGCTCTCTGCTGAAAAGCAGGCTCACAGAAAACAGTCTGCTAAAATTTTGCCATTGGGAAAGCAACTTCCTGACAGCCAAATTTTCCAGCTGGAAAAGGTCAGTCTAAAAGATCTGACTTCTGCATTTGCTTGGCCCTGAAACCCAGCCTGCTCACCCAAAGAAACTTCATCTCCAGACCAGTAATTTTCAAAAACGGCTGTGAAAAATCCTCCTTTAAAATAATCACTGGTGTAATACCTACATACTGAAATTGAGACATCAAATATTTGTTCAAAGATGACTGGAGAAAGCCACAAATAATAAAAGCATATATTATGAACTTTATGATAACTATTTATTCTGTAATACTGGGAGACAAAGAATAGGACTGATACTGACATGCAGAAATAAAAATGGATCTTTAGAAATTATATAAGTAAGACAACACCAAAAACTGAACAGAAAGGGCCTAGAGATCAGTGAAGAAGGAAACAAAACCAAAAACCACCACACAAAAAGAAATAAAAAACTAAAGTATATGAGTATTTAAAAGAAAGGCAAGAATAAGATAAGGGAATATTCAGAGTGGCTGTAACATGCAGCCTAAAGCCACATGCTGCTTTAAACTCAAGGCAACACTAACTGCCTGTTGCTTGGCAATTCAATATCGAGGTCCAACTGAAATGCCAAAACCAATTTCAGACAGTCATTTTAGTTACAGAAAGCATGAGGATTAGACAAAGAGGCTGTTCCTGAAGTAATTGAAATGTAAGTTAACCAGGATGCATAAAACCACTTTAGTTCCTAAGTGCAAAGAAAGGTCTGAATTTATGATCAGCGGTGAAAACCACAGTAAAATTTGATGGCAGTAGGAATACATTTAAAAACAAACAAATCATCTATACAGTGAAGAGAAAAGATCATCTCCAAGATTAGGAGTGGCAAACAGGAGTAGAAGACATTGGAGAGTTTAAAAACAAACAAACAAAAAAACAAACAAACCAAAAAAACAGAAAGAAAACCCCAACAACCCAACAGCAACAACAAAAAAACCCACACACTTAAGTTTGTCTTCCTAACCATGATTACACATAGTTCAAGTTGACTGCAGGTATCTCAAAAGGATGTATTGAATATCCTGATAAGAAAAAGTAATCAAAGGGTACTTTCAAAGTTAGAGATACCTGTGTTTAGTATCCCTGATGGATAACTATATTTCTTTTTTTTCCCCTCTCATTAAGAACAATGAAAATGAGGAACCAGAAGACAAAGTACCGTACATACTCAAGCAAGATAGAGAAGACTGTCAGACTGCTCACTCTTTCAGCCTCTGAAAATTAGAACAGCAAAAAAAAAAAAAAGACAAACTAGCACAAAAGCCATGGATAGAGCCATCATAGAAGAGAGAATAATTGTTAGCTCCAGGGGCTGCACGGACAATCACCGTGAACTGCAATGCGTAAGGTTCCCAAGGTGTATTTACAAAGCCCTAACAATACTCAAGCATCACAGTCAGCTCAGCAATTCCCAGCTGTGGCCACCAGGGACCCTATAGACCGCGCTCATTCAAGACAAACAGTGCCGTCCCAGTAACAATGCTGCCCTGGGTGAAAAAGAAAGCTTGAGGCACAGCAAAGAGAAAGAACAGGTAACTGTCTCATTCCCCATCGTCATTCTAGGATTGGCAGTTTGAATATAGAGATTTAGTTTAGGGGCAAAGCAAAAAAAAATTAAAATCTCCATGATGCCAAATGAATTAATGGCTAGTAAAAAACCATAAACCTGTTGGCAAATACTAATCTAGAAAATGAAGAGCTGGTAGGCGGGTCTAAACAGGTCTGCTGTGAAATTTAGAGAGGAATGAAGACATTGAAGAGGAAAAAAAAAAACAAATTTTAAAAAATAAATCAGCATAGGTCATTCATTTTGAGGATTTGTTTGCATCTTTTCTGAGTAAAGGAAATAACAAAAAGCAACTTAAAATATGCAGGAAGTCTACAGCAACCGTTTGTGTTTTTTGGGCCACAAGTGTTTATTTCAGTAGTACCTGGAAGGAAACCTGCCCTTGCCCTCCTTTGTCAAAACCAGGACTCAGAGGAAGGTGATAGTCTAAAAATGAAAGATTGACTGATTCCAAAACACTGTCCAGATCCGGCTTTGTCAGAAAATGGAGTGGGCTTTCATACTTTATCCAAATAAAACTACCAAGGTCCAACTTGAAACAGAAATCAAAGGACAGCATATTAAAAAAGATGTAACTTAAAACATCCTCAAGAGATCAGCAACAATTCTTTTGAAGACTGGCTCCGTTCCCTGGGCTGTATTAGCAACTCCGGTATATTTCCCAGGTTACGGACGCTTGAAAGGAAATACCATTTTAGAATATTTATACCAGAGCACATGCAATCATTCTTGATAAAATCACCAATTCAATATTTACCCTAAAAATGTAATACAGAGGAGCTCGAGCCTGTTAGGCAATCAGCACGAGCGACCACAAGAAACTTCCCTGGAGTAACCTGCCATTCCAAGCATATGCTGGCTCCGCCAAGTTCTCCTGCTTTCCTTCCGCTTGCCAGCGTGTGAGGACTCAGCAAAGTGCTATCCCATGCTGTTCCTCACTTGACTAGGTGATAGATTTTACACTAGTGTAAGTCATCTATTTTTTCACCTCTTGTAATGATGTTTTTCCTTAACCAAACGATTACAAGAGACATCCTTGTGAAAACAAGCTTTCAAGGTGCCTACTGTCAGTGCACGAATCTGGTACTACTGACATTCAGTAGAGCCCAGAGAACAAGCATTGGGCTGGGAGTCAGAACAGCATTTTCTAGACTGAATAATTATCTCAAATACTCTTACCACAGCCTAGCATGGAAATTAGCGATTTGTATATTAATTTACTCACACAAAAAAAGAAAAAAAAAAAGTACAAACCAGCAAATGAGAGGAGAAGGAACCTGTTAATTCCCACATTTCCCAACACACTGGTTTTCTTTCATGTTTTTTCTTGGGGTATCTGAGCAATCAACGTCCTTCAGAGAGTCTTTCCTTCTTTTGACCACCACTTCAAGACCCGTACCACCTCACTTTTAAATGGTATACTGCTTTCATTATATAACTGGACAAAAGACCAAATGTTTACCATGAGAGTTTAATCATTATTTTCCATCTTTGTCAACTTATACCAGATACCATCCCTTCAGGCATTCTTACCTTCATGCCTAAATCCATTTTGGGGAGGGTGGCAGGTTTTTTGTCTGTGGATTTTTTTACCCTGTCAGTGAAGAGCCCAAAAGGCACCTCTGCTTGAGCAAGCTACCCTTTAAGAATAATTAAAATAATTCCTTTACTAAACTTAACCTGTGCATCTGATGCTCAGGTGAAGAATGGAAATGACTGCAATACATGTACTACTTTAAGGCTTGCAGTCAAACAGTCTGGGACTCCAGAAGCAACCCCTGAGCAAGATGGGTTGGGGAGAGACCTATGTTACTTGCAGCTGGAATGGGAAATACTCTGTGTATTTATCTTCATTGAGCCGCAAACTATTGAATATCTGATCAAGAGACAATTCTATTTTGACTGAGAAATCAATTTTGGAAACCAACCTAGTCCAGTACTGTCTTTCCCGGCCATATTATCAATCTGATCACATCTTACCAGCTGTCATGTAAGGCTCTCATATCTCATGATAGTCGACAGGATAACCAATACCCTGATAATAATGGGATACTGTTAATTCAATGACAGTGTCTTCAAATTAATCTTTCAGAAAAGAGCACAGAAGCTATGGGAATGCACCTTATATATTCCAGAAGCAAAGAAACTCAACATTTTACAGCATTCTGCTTTCTTTAAGTTAGAAACTGAAGAAGATATTATGTCCTTGTCGACAGTTCTCTAAAGATGAGGCAAGATTTCTTTAAAGAAAAAAAAAATTTTTTTTTTTGTTAAAATCTGAACTTCGAGGAAGGCAAACACACAAAAGACAAATGAAATTTTATTTTAGAAAGAAAATATGAATATCCTTATTCAGTGTTAAGCAGTGTTTGTGTTCACAAATATACTTACAATAGAAGTCAACACTCTGCAATGCAAAATGACCCAAATTATTTTCTAGACTTCAAATACTACCGAATGAATGCAAACTTACGTTTTGTACTGAAAACTTTAAAAGCCCATGGCTTAAAATAGGAAGTTTAATACCAAAGTTCTCTGGTTTTAGTGTATGATTTTTACTTCAAGTGCATTTATTTCTCTCCAACACTATCCCTTTTATAGGGATAACGTAGCATTACCTAAATGTTTTGGATTTAAATACAGTCTACCCAAGCTTCCATCTTCAGAGACTGATAGAATTAAAGATTATGGTTTTACCCAAAAATCAAGCTGCAACATTAAATAATGTTTAATTGCACCTATATATTACCATTTGCTGTCACACTATGACAAACTGGAGCCTACATGGGACAATGCTAGGTCCAACTGTTAAGGTATCTTAAAGTAGGAGACACCACGAACACCTATGAAATTCTCCATCTAAACTCTGCATCCCATACACCATACCTCCAAAACCAGGAATCCCAGAAAATGCAGTGTGATTTAGTTGTTCATTACTCCATACTTTTTTTCTAGTTACTGTTTCTTTCGGTCCTCAAACTTGATTTCTTAGTGCATCACTTCAACACGCAGATGTTTGCGGAGAGCAAAGTCTACCCTAAATTCACAACTCCTGACATCAGTCAAGGTGTATACACAGCATGGAAACAATGGGTATGACTAGAGTGTTTATAGGTGCTATCTAATGTAAATGAGTTAACCAGGTCCCTCGATACTAAAGAGATAACTCTATTTAGCAGAAAAAGAAAATTGATTGTACATTAAACTACTGCACTAAAACCTTGAAATTCAGTACATTTGATTCAATATAACTTTTAGCTTGAATAAGTTCACTTAAAAGTTCCTGCATTTCAAACTAGTTCCCTATTGCAAAATTTATTTTGCCAAGTTTATGTCTTTTAAAAACTTCTAGAAGTGAGGGCATTTCAGAAAACCTTGTCATGACTTTCTCCTCACAATGTTAGCAGTAGACACAAAACACAAAAATTGAAGTTTACACAGTGATTCATGTAACTGAAATAAAGCAATGTCAAAATCTTGCTTAAACCAATAGAAATCAGTAAAGACACTGCTAGTAAATGGTACCATCAAAATAAGGATAATTAGAGTAAAATAAACTCATTGTTTCCAAAACAAACTCAAGTGCATCACAGTAAGAACCTTGCTGGAAAAGAATAAATCCACATAATTACTATGGCATAAAGAAAACATAATCAAAAAGGGGGAGGGAACGAACCACAAACCAACTCTGCTTAAGTCTTAACAGTAAAACAAATCCAAGCCCTCTGTTCTACCTTTGAAAAGAGAACGACTGTCCAAGACTGAGACATCACAGATTTCATAATAGTTACTAGAGCAAAGTAACCAGGAGCAGATGATATGTTCCTGAACTCCTGGATATCTCAGTTAAAGGCCTGAGCTCCTACAAAAACATGTTTAAATCATACATGTACTGCAGTCAGCAGAAGAGAGAAAAACTGCATTAACAGCAGCCAATCTCCCTTCTAATGATCAGTAACTACAACAGCAAACTGGTGGATTTTGTGCCAGTTCCAGTAGAATTCATGGAATGTATGCATTGACCATTTCTTTCTAAGTGGGTTGGGGTTTTTTTGCCTTTTGTATTTGTCGGAGCAAAGCAGAGTGGCAATTTATTTGATTTTCAAAACCCTTTTATTTAAAACATGATGCTAGCTACGGACTGCTTGACAATGAAAATATGAAAAGGTTCATTCAGGAATAAAGCTACAGTCATGCAACTTAATAATTTATTTAATAAGTTTTTCCTGTTGAAGATGTTCAAGAAATTCCCACACCAACACATTCTTTGCTGTAGACAGATCAAGAGATGTTAATTCAACTTGAAATAAATATACAGACATATGACTCTAAACAGACAAATTAGATGCTAAGAAGTTGCCACTTGAGATTACTGAATAAATGTATATACAAAGCTGCAGACCTACAGGTGAGGAAGGTAGTCCAATACTGAAAAAAAAAACAAACCGCAACCAAGAACCAAGCAGCCTGCCAATATCATTCCCATTCACACAAGAACACCACCAGAAGAGATCTATAAAGTCAATGTAGTCATGGATAAATGTGGTCTGTTGGAAAAGATGTTGAGTGGCTTCTGCAAAGAGAAACCCTGCCTCGCCAACCCACCTGAGTCCTTGGAGCGCAGGGGTAACTACATCTCTACGGATAGAGACAGGAGGGCCAGCAGACACAGTACGGTCCAATTTTGAAAAATCTTTTTCCACACCAAAGGTTATCAAAGAAACTAACTTGCCACAGGATGGGAGAGAAGAGTCTTACAAACAAAATTAATGAACAGGATACAAAAAGCAAGGTTTAATGGACAGTTTTCAGGCCAGAGATTAGGCAGCTGAAAGGTCTCCTGCCGAGGGACTGGTGCTAGAACTGGCTTTATTCAGCACTTTTCAATGACAGCCTGAAGAGCAGAGCATACATTGAAATCTCACACTTCATAGGTGAGGTTATACAATTTGGGTACATACTAGGCACTAGCGAGGGAAATGCCAAACTAAGTGATCTGGGAAAAAAAAAAGATGTATGAGATTCAGCATAGGCAAGCCTGTCACCTTAAACTAAACTATGCCTACGCAGAGCGGAGTTTGGAGCAGGCAATTACAAATCATTAAACAGTCCACGACACATTGCTGACAGTTCTCCAAACCCATTGTACAGCATCAGTTGACTGAAAGGCATCACCAGGAATGTACCTTTTAACGTTACCGATCAAAAACTGCAGAGGTTGAGAGGTATCGGGGGCAAATGAACTGCAAAACATGGCTAGGTTCACACGCTCTCCCCAGGTAACACCATCTATTACCACCCACTTTATTTTTTTTTTTTCAAGAAGTGCAAGAGTTACACAGAATTATATAAATAATAAACAAACAGGGTGAAAACCAGCCAGAGCATACTGACAACACCCAGCAGTCTTTGAAGGCATCCAAGGAGCTTGTGGATGACATAGAAGGGTGCCCTAATGAGACCAAGATGACTAGGGAATGGAAACAAGCCCTCATAGACACCAGGATCCATTGCTTGTGACACAAAACTTGACTGTTATTAAATATTTGCAAGCAAGACAAATCAAGGGTGTTTACTATCTTCAAATGCAAATAACATTAAAAAATAATACTAAAAAAATCTATTTCTTAACTGAAATGTGTTTATCCAAAAAATAAATCCTCTTCAGAAGCCATACTGCATGAGGAAAAGACCACAATTCAAAAAGAAAACAGAAGGTATCTCTAGTGACCAAAAGAATATCTAACTACACAAAATCAGTGAACAAAAGAATATCAAACTTACACAGAGGTAGACAATGATTTCCAACCCATGATTCAAGTGTCCTGGAAACCAGTAAGATATTTAGCTACTTCAGCTACTGTCCTTAAATCTAAAGTTCACTAACCAGTGGTCTACACATCCACCAGGAAAATCAAGGTGTCTATCAATCATATCCATTTGTAGGTAAGAAAGGTAAGTAAGTGTGTGAAAGGCATAAATCATCATGATTGAGGAAATGAGTTAGTCAGTAACTCATTGACAGGTTTGTCACTATCTGTCCAGCAAAGGATTATATTTTGATTGTTTGGTTTTTTTACCCTCCCAAATTAACACATATTTCTGGTTAAGCACCTCGTATTACTTAACCAGAAAACACAAAGGCCAGAAAGATTTTCTATATAGACTATTGGTGCACTGCAGCATGGGAACTCTAGTATATAACTGAACATGAATGTAAGTCAGTAATGCCTAATTTTTAAATACAGTACATAACTTAAAAAAAGAGACTACTGAATTCACTATTTTGATTTGAATGTTGCCGGGTTAGCTTGTAGTGTTGAAAAGCTACTGGAGCTGAAATAAAAAGAGAAAAAATTGCAGTAGAACAGAAACTACAAACCATTAATGTTTTAACTGGCGGAAGAAATACTTTCTATTTAACAAATAGTAGACTCGGGGTGGAAAACAAGTTCATTTATAATTTTTAATTAACTGAAATAAGAGCTTGAATGGAATATTTCCTTTCTGTTGAATAAGATTTTAAATAATTCCTAATAAGAAAATGGAAGAGGCTGACAAATCGGATGAAGTTTTTCAGACTTTTCTTTTTTTATTCTAACATTGTACTAGCCACTGTTGGACACAACATCTAATAAAGCAATAACTAATGTGATTATAAACTGCCACAAAATTAAATGGCATACAGCTCTTCTCTCCCATCAAAGTATTTATATCCCATAGAAGAACACTAAAGGAATCACTGACTATGAAATGGTGGTTATTACATATAAAAATCAGCCTAAATTAGTTTGAAATTTAAGAAAATAGTGATTCAACTACAGAACCAGTCATAATATTTTTGGGGGTAGGTAAAAACAATTAGTGTCCCTTAAAGCAGAAGCTGTTTGCCCCAAGTCAGTGCAGTAGGTCTACTTCACAGGTTTTTCATGTCCTCATCAGCACTGAACACTTCCTTCAACAAGCAAAAGCACTTCAGTGTTGGAGGCAACAGTATTACAGAATTACAGTCCATGTATAAAAGCAAGACTCACTCAGTTTTTCCTCCTCTCTTTAGTCAAAGATTGCACAGTAACTTCATTTCAATAGCTCCTATGCATCTTCTGCTATTCTCCACAATTTTTCCAGATTAACACCAAGAACAAAGAATTGGCTGACCTGCTGGAGAGCAGCTCTGCGGAGAAGGGCCTGAGAGTGCTGGTGGACAACAAGCTCTCCTGAGCCAGCAATGTGCCCTTGTGGCCAAGGCGGCCAATGGCATCCTAGGGTGCACTGAGAAGAGCATATCCGGCAGGTCGAGGGAGGTTCTCCTCCCCCTCTACTCTGCCCGAGTGAGACCACATCTGGAGAACTGTGTCCAGTTCCAGGCTCCCCAGTTCAAGAGGGATACAGAAATACTAGAGAGCATTCAACAGAGGCTATAAAGATGAGTAACGGACTGGAACATCTTTCTTATCAGGAAAGGCTGAGACACCCGGGGCTGTTTAGTCTGTAGAAGAGAAGACTGAGAGGGGATCTTATTAATGTCAACAAATATCTGAGAGGTAGGTGTCAAGTGGAAGGGGCCACTCTCTTTTCTGTGGTGCCCTGTGATAGGATGAGTGGCAAAGGCCACAAACCGAACACAGGAAGTTCCACCTCAACATGAGGAAAAACTTCTCTACTGTGAGTGTGACAGAGCCCTGGAACAGGCTGCCCAGAGAGCTTGTGGAATCTCCTCTAAAGACTTTCAAAACCCACCTGGATATTGTCCTGCATTGCCTGCCCTGGGTGATCCTGCTCTAGCAGGGGAGTTGGACTACATCTCCAGAGGTCCCTTCCAACCCCCACCATTCTATGAATTTCAGAGATGAGGGACTGCTTATGAATTATCTTCTCATTCCACTACTCTTTTGCTTGACATCAAGAAGAACAGTTTGTAAGGCCTGCGAGGCAGGTCATTTAAGAAATCTGCACTTCAGCAACGCATCAGATGAGAGCCCAGTAATACACAATCCTCCTTTACGGTGTTATTGTTTGCATACTTGTAACATGCTCCACATGTACAACATATTGTCACATACATAAGACTGTTTACAAACCACTTTTATGCAGAACTAGTAACATCCAAACAAGGTCGATGGACAAACAAACAGGAAACAAAAGAAATCCAAAACCCCCAACTCTCCCCATAATTTAGGGGAAAACAGTAATTTTAGACGGCAAGAAAAAAGCCAAACTACTGTTTAGGAACACAAAATTGAGAAAGGCAAACTTTTAAGAGGCACAGGATACGGCCAAGCAAAAGCACGAACACTAACAGGGAAATCAAAAGCAAAACTGCAGGTTTTCATATGTCCCATGAATTTCATTAGGCCAGGCGCATGCTGTGGAACCAAAACATTTCAGATATACATTAATTTCCTCCTTTTACTCATTTTAATATCAGACCTATTCTTACAGATGAAAATCCCTTTGTTACCGCTTAGACTCTCATTCTTTCTGGCTCTGCTGCGCAGCAGCACCACAGGCTCTTTGTTACTGGCTGTGCTGAGAACACAAGAAGCACCAAGCCCGCTAAGGAGATTTTATATGCTGAACCGGTGTTTTATTTTTTAAATTTGATCATGTACTTAAAGTTAAAATAGCATCAGAGATACCTCAAAATATCTCCCTTAACACTATAGGTTTTTTCTAGGTCTTATTAGAAAACCGTGTTAATTGTAAAATGACTCTAGGAGAATACAAGGTTTATCATTCAACAGAACAAAATTAAGGCTGCCTCCGATTTTTCTTCACACAACTTTACAGACAAACCTGATGACCACAATCCACAGCAGTCAAGTGGTAAAAAGCCCACTGTGAAGTAATTTACAAAACTGTATGTTAGATTACGTGGCTGCTTTAGATGCCAAGAGGGACACACATGAGAACTTCACCAAAGATGATGAATTTGAAACAAGCATAGAACATACAGCCATGTGTAAGCATCAGTGCTGCCATCCCTCACCAAGAAACACATCACTGAATTACAGGTCAAAAACTCAGAATTTCTATGAAGAAAAATAGCCCATTTTTTATTTCTACAGTTTGAAGATCAAGCTATCCTATAAGCTATCCTTAAAGGACTAGCAAAGTGGGAAGTATAGAGATGAAGAGATGAAACATTGGTGCTGCAGACAGAAAGAAAGAAAAAAAAAAAATCAAGACTGTTTTTATCCTTTTCACAGCACTTTGCATACTGTTAGTTCCCTTGGGTTCCCAAATACAGTAGTTTTCTATTGCTGTATGTCCTTCTACACTACAAGAAAGAAGGAAAATATAACCTACAAGAAATCAGGAAAGTATTATATGAATGAATTGTCAGGGAAAGTTAACAGTAAATGTCTTCAAAACTACTTATAATGGTAGATTCTGAAACACTTTTCATTCTTTAAGAAAGGAGTCAACAGTGAGAGAAGAAAACCCCCTGGATTTCCTTGAATGATATCCAAGCAGAAACCTAACAGGATACAGAATACAGAAAACCAATTTTTATGGAAAATACAAGTTTCACAAGTCTAGATATTTCCATTTTTAAATTCAGCAACTGTGAACAAAAAAGATCAGGGAATGTTATGCATACATGATACGTGACAGGGCACTTAACAGAATGGATTACATCGTGTATCAGCAGCTTACCTGAAAATGCACCCCCGCTAAAAAACAAAAATAAACCAAAACCTCCCACACAAAACCCCATCTCCTCAATTACAAATCTAAGTAGTTATTATAAGTGCTGCTCTACTGTGACTCTTGTGAACAATTAAACTGCTCTATTATTTGGAACAACTTTGTTCTATAGGATCCATGTCAATAATCTCAACAGTGACTTCACACAATTTTAGTAATTTACATTTTTTTATGTTAAGCAGTTTCCAGAACTGCTGAAAATTTCACTTCCATGTATAAATGACAGACTCAAATAAGAAGTTTAGAACCATGAAGGGATGAAGAATTATGTCTTAAGAACATACTGAGGAAAACCACAAAATTATTTTTATACAATGAACCAACATCACAGCTAAAGCCACTAGAAACAAACCTGATTTTCTAATGTTATTTTTGTTTGAACTAGTTCAATAGAGTTTATTAGTGCTTCAATGTCGAGAGTATATTCAGGGGGGCTATTTTGGCGGTAACTACCATAACAGGACCCAATTCATAAATTAAAAAAAAAAACAAAACTATTTTGAAGAACCCCTCCCTCATCCATCACTTAAAAGAAACATAAAGTTTCTGGATTTATTAAAATCCCTCACTGTCCAAGGAAAGGTCTGGTACTACGATCACCTAATTGTGAATTACAGAAGTTAATTATTTTTGACAGTTTGAAGCAAGAAAATTTAAACACATTTCATCTTTCCAACTGAGAATTCTGAAATAGAAAACAATCTTGAAACAGACTTGGACCGTTAGGCATGATGCTTAATCACTAACCCAAGTAGTTTGATTCCTCAGAGATGAGTAACTATCAAGCTGCAACACATCACAGCACTAAAGGTCACAGAATATCCTATTTGTCATGTAAAGACAAAATAGTCTTAAAAAACAAAGCAAGGAAAGCCTACGGCTCAGTTTTGACACAGTAATCTGAAAAAAAGTTGTATCATAATTGCATGTGTGTGAAGTTCTACCTCACTAGATCAAACACTTCCACAGCTTAGAAGACTGAAGCAGTATCACCAGCCTAGATTTTCAAAAACATTTGCAGATGATGCACACTCCACGATTTTAGTAACGCTGCTTCCATGTATGTTGTTAACCTTAAAAAGCAGTAGGGAGGAGAACAGCCTTAAATGTTAGAAGAGCAACCAAAATAAGACTTTAGAGTGTGATCCAGCTTGTCACTGGGAAGAAGAAACAAACCTCTTGAGTTTCTGGACTATTCCTCCTTATTTCCCCTTCCTGTCCTCCTTATATGCACTTCACCTGCCATGGAAGACCGGAGACCTGTATGGGTACAGAAGGCTGTTCTTAATGAGGACTTCAGAGCATACCCTGAAGAGATACAGTTCTCCTTCACATGCCTCTTCCCACTTGAGGGGACCACCCTGTGTACTCAAAGTTCCCAAAAAGCTCAATAGCAAAAATACTTGTTTAGAGGGTTTTGTGTTTTGTTTTTTTTTTCCTGGACAGATAATCACACAGCAGTGCCAAACAATGTAACACTGACAGCTTCAGAGATTGCCATTCTTTCTAAAAATAGGTTACCAAATCTACGTCCAAGAACTTCACTTACATAACACATGTAGAATAATAATACTTTAGAACTGCAGTGGTGTGCGTGCAGTATGTCACTGGTTCAATACACTCCCATAAAACAGATTACACAAAAATCTATTACTGAGAACTTTTTTAAGTCTCCCATCATGCCTCATAACACCATAGAAGCCACACGATCTCTTGTGGGGCTCATTCCTGGTAAGGTTCTTACACAGCAATGCCCAGTGGTAAAATACAGCATCAGACATTTGTTATGAACTATAGTCTTAAAAGTGCATCTCCTTCTATTTTTTTCAGTGCAGATCAGGAGTGCACACATAAAGCAAACCTCCTTACTGTACCCACTGACTGTGTATCATGAAGCTGTCCTGGAGTAGATGAATTGGATTCCTTTTGCATAGAACTGAACCGTAAGACGTAAAACCAGGAGCACAAACAGCACTCTTCAACACAAACTGGCATTGAATCCATGCAGCCAGCCTGGAATTAGTTCAACAACAACAACAAAAAAAATCCCTGAAATGCAAACAGTACAGACACCAGCTCCTCAGCTCCAAACATTACGTTCTACAGACACGACCCTGCTAGTTGCCAAGGTATACACAGCTCCTCTGTTCCAGCGTTCTTGAAAGGAGCCTATTATTAGCCCAATACATCCAGCTCATCTAGAGGGGCTGTGGCTTCCTGCAGCCAAAGAAATGACTCTTTGGTTTTCACATCTTGCACTCTCTTGGTGTTGCTAACATATCAGTGTCTCACAGGCTGCAGGACCAAAATCAGGTTCTGTACACGCAGTTCTGACTTTGTACTGCACCATCATCTAGCAAACTCATTGTCCAGCAACGGCCTGGATATCGTGGTCTTGGTTCTCCACAGTAAAGCCACATGAATGGATTAGAGCCTGGTTCAAAATAAATCTCATCTGCCACAAAGAAGGCATAAACCAATACTGAAGAAAATCTCTTTGACATTTTTCAGAGGTTATGTATTTACCCACCCCGTTGGCCAGCAAGCCCCACCCACATGATAACTTTCCCCTAGGAACCTGAGCTTGCAGGGCCTCTTCTACTACCTCAAAAGGGTGCCTAAAGAAACTTTCTGTGTTTGCTTTCACAAACTGCACAGGCCTAGCAGAACTTCCAATACAATACAATCCCTTATCTGATTACCAGTAGAAGCCAAAACCTTACTCAGAAATTATTTGGTCCTAACTGATACATAACACACCGCTCTGTACAGGCCAATTCTGGCAACTCAGCTCATGTGTTTTAATGCATCTTCACAAACAACATTCTCTAAAATTTTCTTGATCAGACCCCTTGTATCCAAGAACCGTATCACAGTTTCAAAAGACATTCAGAAACCTGTAATGCCTTCCTTACTGCAAGCTAAAAAAATGAGTAGAAGAACAGATAATTCCCTTGAAACCATATAAACAGTTATAACCAAAAGTATATTTTGACAAGAAGATCCACAGGTTCAGACAATGCCAAGCTGATTCATCCAGAGCATATCATATTTATGCAGGTATCAGCTATTGAAAGCTGCAACAGACAACAAAATTAACTTGATCAGTTTGTTTGTTCACCATAAAAGCTTGTAGCTTCCCAGACCTTCCTAGAATTTTTCCAAAAAGTTGACATCACATTTGCATGTTTGCATTCTCAGGTAATGGTAGCTCTATTGCTGAGTCTGCATAGCCTCTGGTTTAATTTTCCTACTTCATCTGAGTTTTTAAATGAACACTCTTTGGTACCGATCCCCTTGTCAGCTGGAAACTGCCTATACTGAAGTGATTACTTAAATGACTATTACATCTGCTCTGTCAAGAGTTCACGATTCTATTTTCTTCAGTAACCACTTGAGGAACATGGAAATGTAATCTTTCCTCAAGGTAAAAGTTATCTTATCTCCCTGTTCTGCTCCATCAAACTTCTTGAGAACAGCAATGTTTTAAATGAGCCATTCAAGTTACCCACATCATCAATTTAAGAACCACCAAAGAGACAGTAATGTAGAGCAATTCCCAAATTGTTCAGAACAGCAATAGTAACAATGTGAAAATACAAAACTTCTTGTATATGCTATGTTACCGTTAGATCTAATGGATTAACAAATAGACTGGGTCCTTTTACAAAAATCAGATACTTCTTAATCTAAGTGCTCACTCTGAGGTTGGGCAAAATGACCTCCAGAGGGCCCTTCCAACCTCAACCATTCTGTGAGCATTTGTAGATTTCTCAGTCAACTCTTCCTTGAAGACAAAAATTAAGGACAGTTATTCTTAACAGCCAAGACAGTCACAATCTTACTCTTCCTCTGTCATTCCACATTCACAACAAAAATCACTTCCATTAGATCATCCTCTCAGTCATCAATCTTGGAAAACACTACAGCAGCTTCAAACCTAACACTGTGCCAGTGCCGGATGACAGTTTACCCGACAACGCCAGGAGGCTTCAACAAGGCCCTCGAAAAGACAAAATGCAAAACCCGTACTCCCGCAAGTAAAGATCAGCAACAAAAGAAAACAAAATATCGTCATTCCTCTCCAATCCCAGAGGAAAATCCATCAGCCAGAGGCTTCATCAACACATGCTAGAGAGCTACAGAACTTCTCACAACGCCTTCTGCACCTTGTCATTTGAGGTCAACAAGAGCTTCTGACATCGTCTGTGAGATTCAATAAGCAGTCAGGACTTCAATTCTTCTATCAAAACCTAAGCTGCTTTAATGCCTTAAGGAAGCACTAGAGTCAGTCCCTGTATTTTTTCAAAACACAAGATGACGCATTGAGAAAAAAAAAATCTGGCAGCTCTGTTAATGTTAATAAACGTGATTGAGCATCCGTATCTCAGACGTAGAAGTTAACATCTGGCATAAGGGTGAAGTACTCCCTCCCCCAGAAGTATAAGAAGGAAGAAGGGATTATCAGGACACAATGCAAGGCAGTGAACACCAAGAGGAATACGAAGGACAGGAAGGAGGGGAAAGCAAGCTTGGATGAGTGAAAGATTATGAAACTGTCCAAAGTCACGGCCGCAGTGGCTATTGTCACACGCGTTGTCCCTTGTGCCAAAACGCCAAGCAAAACACCTGAGCACAGGGAATAAAACCGCTAGCAGTAGAACTACAAAAAGTTAATCACAGCATTCTAGTCAAAGGCATCCCAACTACAACAACAATAAGCTTCATTAAACTATAGACTTAAAAAATAGCAGAAAACGTGAAGAAACATGCAAACAGCACACAGAGGCCTTATGGTAAAAGGTAGGATACAGCACATCTGAGATTTGTGCACTCCCCTTCACCCCTCTCCCCCCGTTACAAGATCAGTCTCCCTTCTCACAGGGTACCTTACATGGCTGCAGCTACCTAGCAAGTCACCGAAAGCCAGAACTCTGCTTCAGTAGCGTGTTTGAACCTTCACATACAGGTCAGAGCTGGAGAAGCAAGCAGCAGGAGCAAAGGACACAGTGTGGAAGAACCTATAAACCTATAAGGCATCCTTCGATGCTCACAGATTCCTGTTGAAGCTCAACTTCAACACTGTATGCCCGATTAAACACTGTACTCACAGGTATATTCTGCTGCACGTGCAAAGCATCTGACCGGGCTTACATGTCAGGTCTTGGCTGCAATGACACTAGGAGTGACTGCCATACATATACAGCTAACAAAACTTTGTCTCATTTGTATTGCAATTCCACCACCGTTTTCCCTGCTCCCACATTACAAGTGACTGGATTCTCCTTTATGGTTAAGAGTGTGAACTAGCGGACATTTGCTTGCTAAAAATAACATCCTATTTTGCTAAAAATATTGTGCAAGGTACAGATTCAGCCTTAGAAAAAAGGATTGTGGAAGACAGTAACAGAGTTGCATACCAAAACTGAACATAGCAATCCAAAATAAGACTTTGTACCCTTACATTATCTAACACTAAAATTGCCACACACTATATGCTAAACCCTATAATTTGAGGAATTAAAGCCTAGATTTTTAAGTTTTAACGGAAGTGAACTCATGAAACTTGAATAGCAGCGTTCTCTGTGTTGCACATATGATGGTATTCCATAGATGCTTAAGCAATAAGAGAGAGATGAAACTGACTCAGAATCTCCATCTATTATTAATGACCACAGCCGTAGTTTCCAAAACAGGACCCTGATACATTGCAGACACCTCCCCTCTCTTTGTAGACAGGGCACTAATGAAATGCACCTGAAAATACATGTTCTATTCTCAAAAACTACAACATCAAAATAAACCTCAAGGTTGTCAAGGAAGCCATTCAAATAGCAGGAACGCTCACCAGAATATAGAGGGGCTAGGAGACAAAGAACAAAATGTCTTTTGGGGACTCCAGGTGAAGTAATAGATTATAAAGAACTGCCTATTTAATTATGGAGGAGGGAAATACTGACTGGAATAAAGAGACAAAAAGAAGATTACCAAGACATACGAAGAGAGATCAAGCGAGATCAGAGTACCCAGAGATGAGGAAGGCCATCAAGGGGGAGCCAGGACATGTGACACAAAGTGAAGATGCCAAGCGGCAGCGAAAGGAGCAACCACATCCAAAACATATACGAGAAACATGAGGTAAAAGCGTTCAGGACAGGAGTTCCTGTCATGACTACACGTGCATGAAAATTAACTGAGGGTGCACAAAAAAAATGCCGTAAGATAATCTTTAGTGTTGCCTAGGAAACAGATGTGAAAACCCAGCACAATTACCATAGCAAAGCGTCACAGTCTACCACACGGCATGCGTGAGAGAAAACAGCAGCCGCAACACATGGCGATGTACAATCCTAAACAGTTAAGGCATCGGTAGCTATGTACAATGAGGGAAAGATGAGAAACAGCCATACCCAGCATAGGCAGGGGAAGCAGGAGAAGCCCACAAACTACTTCTGACTATCTGCACATACGTTTGGCGAAAAAGAGCAACAGGCAGTAGGGGCACACAAAGGTACAGTGGGAAAGGGAGGGTCGATTTATGGTGGAGCCAGAGGATAAAAACCAGCACGATACTTGAAGAGGAGCAGAGCCGCATAGGGAAGAGGCCGGGGAAGGGACAGGAGCCTTGCCCCGAGGCCAGGCTGCAGCGGCAGAGCGGGGCAGCCGCAGCGTGCACGAGGCGGATGACAGAGCCGGGCGAGAAGGCCAGAGGCCGGCGGAGTGCCCAGCGGCCGTGTGCCGCGGGGAGCGCCC
>VWZK01020218.1:147113-207287 GCA_013396935.1 Baryphthengus martii
CTTCTCTCGGCAGCGGGGGAGCGGGGCCTCGAGCCGCCCCCATTACCGGGCGCGTCCTCGGTGACAGCGGCGCTGACCCGGGGAGGTCTGGGCGTAACTCCGGGCGGCCGGTGCGCGCTGGAGGGAAGGCGGCGCGAGTGGCCGTCTGTAAGGCCGCACCGCTGCCGCAGTGCTCTCGTGTATTAGGACCTCTTAGAAACGTGTTGGGTTTATTAGTTCCTTAGGGGTTTGATTGTTGTAACCTACGCTACCCTAAAATCAGTCCAGCGTGTTGTCAATATCGGCTCGATTTATAAGTTTGCTGTGGACCTTTCATTCTTCCCTTGCTTAAATTAATGTTAAACGTGAATGCGAGGTGAGGAATTGGATGGAAACTTAATGGCTTAACAATACACTTTGTCAATGTTGAATCACATTTCTCTGGTACACTCAGACTCCTTGGAATAGCCCCCATCTGTTCCACCTCTCTTGAAGCTGGGCCTAGTTAATAAATCACTGGTAGAATCTTAAGACATTTCCACTCATCCTAGAGATATCCATCAATGGAATCAAGTTCAGAAAATATTTTTTTTCAATTTAAAAAAAAAACAAATGCCAATCTTATATGCACCTAAATTCACCTAAGAGGAGCTAAGCACCATTTACAAAATCTCTGTACGGTAGAGCACTGTCCTGGATACTCCATGAGAACAGCAAGATGTGGCTTTAAAATACGCTCTGCTTAATTCAGAGTAAGGACTTAAACCAACATAACCGTTATCAATCTTCCAACTCATAGAGTAGTCTTAGGTATTCTCCTCTATTGAAGTTGTTCCCTTTTGTATAAACTATTTAAATATTAATTAGATTAATATTTAAACTCATGTTTCCATATCCCATCTGCATGCCCACTGGGCTGTTAGGATCATGATTCTGCCTCTTGTTCTGTTTTCAGAAAAGACACCTGAACTCATTTGCCAGGAAACGGTAATTTAACTATGTCTGACATAGGCTCTTTAATTCACCCTTCTCAAAAAGGAGTGCCTAACTGTTCATTCTGATCCTATTAAAAAATGCTTTTCCCTCTTGATCACCGGGCAAAAAAAAATAATCCTTTTTCAGAGAATGGCAAAGAGAAAGTCATGGGCTAGTTAATTTATCAGCTGCTTTATTTGCTTGAGTAAATGAACCTGGTATAGATCAGTTTCTTCCCTTGTCCTTATTTTCTTAATCTGTTCTGTTTCACACACCAGTATTCATAGTATTCATATTCAATTCCCCTTGTTTTCTGGTATATCTACATTCTCCTTGCTTTCAAGCCTCAAGCTTTGTTGACAAAAATAGCAGCTTTGGATTCAAAAAGTTAACTACTCCTAAGGCTGTTGAACAAAGTTTAAAGATGCAAAGTACCCTCAGAAACCAGGGACAAATGAAGAGTTCAATAAAGTATTATTTTTAAACCAGGTGTAAGATTTTTTTAAAACGTAAGATTAATCCTCCTAACAGATGCTTTCCAAACTCCCCTTCCTACGTGACTCGTTCTGTATTTTCCATATCTGCTTCATCTTGCCTCATCAGCTTCAAAGTCTCCTTAGTTAAGTTGATCTAGTGCAATGATCAGCCTCAAAGAGAAGCATTTGATCTTATTTTTCATCATTCAGAATTTATTATGAAGAATGAACCCTTTCAAACACAATTTTGGCAGCTCTTGCTGAAACTGTGAAAATAGCCTTCAAGAAACCCTGATACAAGCAGATGATCTATTTCATTTCACTGAGACTAGGAAAAACTGTCCTAACGCTGACCAGCCATTGCAGGTAGCTTATGGCTTCCATCCTTTTGAGAACAACAGATGATAGCTATTTTGAAAGAAATATCTCAGAATTCCTCAGATAAATTATGGTTTCTTTCTGTCGAAAGGAATATTAATTTAGAAAGAATAGTAGAACAAATGCACTAATGATAATGGGATTATGATTGGATTTATGATTTAAAATACATATTTAAGAGATAGCTTACATTTAAATCAGCATAATTAAATTATTCCAATTGTTCCAGTTATTCCAATGTAGGAAATTTGAATACTCATTTTTATTCTACTCCTTAAACCATTAGAAGGGAAGGCCTGATACTGCATGTAACATTTCTAAAAAGGATTTTTTTTAAATTCTAGACTATAAGATTAGTTTAAATGTTTCCATTAAAATCATTCTGTACTCCAAGAATAAATACTGAAATTTTGGGAAGAAAATGCTAAAAATGCTATTAAAAATGCCGTAGGCACCACCATAATAATGACACATTATTATCTTCTCATTCTTCTGTTTTCCTCATTAAAGTCATCAGAAGTTATTTTTACTTGATGAGTCATTAGAGTCCTCCCCCCTTCTCCAACACTTCACTTAGTCCAAGTCACAGTAGGCTTCCACAATATAAAATAAATCGGTTAAATTGAAAGTTCTCTCACCCGGTTTCAGAGAAAGCCTTAAAACACAGACCAAGCATAATCAAATTCAGCAATGCTTGGTTTTACCAGGAGCCTTCAATGATAGACGTCAGAAGTTTCCGGTGACACATGCAGTGATGACTGGTAAGTTGGGTGACCGGTGACAACAATTCAAATCTTAGTACCGCGAACTCTGATAGAAAGGTAGGGTAGAAGATAAAGGATTACATGCGGCTTTTCCATTACGGTCTAACACTTCTCGTGTTGGGAGGTATTGCTATTTTTTTCTGTGACTCACACATGACATTTAATGGCTAGAGGATCAGAGAAGCATTTTTAATTCTGTATGTATTCCCCACGGCTGGGCAGCTCCTTTAACAATAAGGAGAGCTATGAAGGCAAGCAAGAATGGAATTTTCTTTCTCTGCCGCAAGTTTGTCTACACAGGCAGGCAGGCATCACTGAATCAGGTACACTTGGTCATGAAGCTCTCTGAGGCAAACTGTAAGGGAAAGAAGCATATACAGAAATAATTTGTTTAAATAAATCTCTATTCTGATGCTAATTGACAGTAGCACCCAAGGCCCGAGGCATGATCCAGTTCTTATTAGCGTTTTTAACAGCACTGAAAGACCAACATGCTTCATAAGCCCAGTAGGATTCACAGGATCGTATTCTGAATAGCTAAACAGCCTGCGATGCTGGCGTCTCAAATGAATAGAAGATGTCTAGGGGAAAGCGCTTATTAAGGGACCACCCCTTTTCTTCCTAAAGATAAAGCCTTATCTACAGCAATGCCTGAGACTAACTGCTCTGTGGTCTATTCCAGTTTTCTATGCCAGCTGTTTAGTTCAGGTGCTCTGCATGGTTTGGTACAGTAACAGTAGTTTTCTCTGTTAACAAAGCTGGCTTGGGATTTTCCTGCGCCCTCCCCCCAGCCCAGGCACTTGTTCCCACCTCTGTGCCACTGTTTGCTGCCTCCTCAACTGTGCTAATTCAATTCTTTGTGGACCACATTATAAATCAAATGACTGAAATGATCCAATTGTTTGGGTTTTTTTAAAAAAACGCCACTGTTCATGCACACATCTACACACGTACGCACGCAAAAACTCAGATTTATTTCAGTGATGCAATTTACAACACAACCTGCAAACAGCTGCATTTGCACAATCAAGGGGACAGCGAACTGTGATGAAGGAGCAAGAACAAGAGGGCAGAGCAGGCAGGAGACTGCCTGGCTTAAACCGGCTTTCCCGTTGGAAAAAATCCTTTGTGTAACTACACTCCGAGAGCTGAAAGCAAGCTGTTCCCCACGCAGTGAGGCTGAGCAGAGTGAAGCGAGGAATTCTGTTTCACAGCTGCAGGAACGTTCATTGCAGGACTTGCGCTGGAAGAGAGGGTTCTCCTGCCAAAACAGTGAGCGAGAGAGCAGAAACCGTGCTCTGAGGGCTCCTCCAGCGCTCTGGCCCAATAGGCAGGTGGTCTGGTTATTGCCTATTTAAGAGATTTTTTTTTTAAAGCCAGATCAATTTCTAAATGCAGTTTTGAGTGTAGCCACACAAACAGATGAATGAAAGGGAGACCGAGGGAAGGTAACATCCAGCACGGCAGTGGGAAAAGAAGGGGGACAGGATCGCTTTATAGCAACCCTGCCCTCTGGAAGACTTGTTAGGAATATGCCATTTGTGTAGACCAGCTGTTACCTTAGGCCAGACATAAGTCAAGGTAATGAGAAAGAAATGTGGGAATGGAAAGAGAAGCAAGAGCAACAGAGCTAAAAGCAGAAAGCTATTACGGTCCATCAGACCTGAAAGAAAGAATATTATTTAGGAAATAGCTAATCCGTGCCTGGTCTGGGCAGCTCAGCTCAGTCCTCTTTTAACTACATTACTTTTTTTTTTTACTGTTTTTCCTCATGCTACGCCATTAGTGCCAAAACCCAAACAACCCCTGCCTACTGAGCATGCTGTACCCTGTGATGCTATTTTCCAAACCCCAAAACTACCTGAAGCCACATTAACATCATACAGGATGACTCAGAGATCGTGGGATTGGGAAAGAGAGTTAATCTTCAGAATATCAGCCATATCCTAACAGTATAAAGCCAATGTATGAAAGCCTTGATCATTATAAATGGCCTTTTTCCAGCATAAATGCATAATGTTTTGCTGCATGACACGGTGATAATCTGTCATATTTTAATATATATTTTCCCAAAGAAGAACATCAACATGGAGAAGCACTGTCTTAGGCAGAAGTTTAGGAGGTGCAAGAATTAAAAGACAAAACAAAATCAGTGACGGCTTATGCCATCCTTTTAAACAATTTATCCTGGACACCTTTCAAAATGATTTGTGGCCTAAACTGCAAGTGGATGACTTTCAATATCAATTTTGTTATTACTATTCCAAGAAGAACATCCTGCTATGCTATTCACCTGCGGGGATGTTCAGCATATGCAAGCTGAAAACCACCAGACAACTTTTAGAAATATGTACAGCACTTTTAAAAAGCTCATGGAGGGAATGTTATCCTAGTTTCCCAGAATGAGAGTATGGGTGACTTTACTAATTAACAGAGAGAGGCATCTCTAAAGTTCCTGTGCAGAGGAGTATAATTCTCACAGTCTATAATATAAGAACACTGGAAAACAGGACTGTTTTCAAACAGTGATGTCGATTCCTTTTGTTCTATTCTACAGTGACTATCAAAGATTGATGGAGCTTGTTCATAACAGGATTTTTCTTAATTATGTTTGACACATTAAGTATTGCTTAGCAGCTTACTTTTACTTGTATTCAGTGAAGCAATTAGTATCTCTTTTTAATTTCAAGTAAATTTAACTAAGTGTTTTCAATATTTTTCAAAATGAATTCACCACCAGGGGGCAAAGAACTATTTCTCCAGAGAGAACATTTTATATTGGTTTCGTAGATGTATGACTCTTCCAAGGTCCTTTTCTACTTCACAGTAATTGCAGATGTGATAAAAAATAAAATAAAATAAAAAAATTGTGCAGTTGTAAAAATACACCAGAGGGATATCTTTACCACTTTTTCCAACTTTGACTGCTCTAATGTTAAGACAATAGCTGGGAGAGCAAACAAGGACCACAAAGAAGTAGGACAAAATGGCTGCTATGTAGGAGCTGCTTTGGTCCTCTTTGTGCACCTGGTTTTACCATGCCTCTCTCAGGTCCCACACTGTGCTGTGTTTTGTACAAGGGAAACAAGAACCATCTAGCCACTACATAAAGTATCAGTGGTAATCCAGGACTGCAACCAGTATCCTAACACTTAGCATAGAATCATTCTTTTTCAGTTGATTTTAATTCCCTGACCAATGATTTCAGTGCTGTTTTGTTCCTGTTTGGTCCTTCCTTGTATTAGTTGCTTTGCCATAGAGGAGCTGATGTGAGGAATAATTTTAGAAAAAAAAATCGATTTGGTAAATGAAAAGAACAAGTTTAAATATCATCAGAGAATTTGCTTATTGCTACGAAGATGATACAATTCCATTTCTCAGTACATAACACTTATCTGTCATTTAATAACATAGGTAGGTGTGTTTGTGACATTTACTAAGGTATCCTCCCAAGAAAGGAAGACACTAACACCATAAAATGTTGGAGGAGAGAAAGAGTCAGGCAAATCCAAAACAAAAAAACATATCACCATAAAATAAATTAGTACATATAACTACAACCATGGACAGAGAGACTGTGCAAGAAGCAGCACAACATATTAACAGTGCAATGGAAGAGCTTGTTACAGCAAATGTATGTAGGAAATAATCATGGACAGCATTTGGTTTGTGGGATATCATTTCAATAAAAGGATTGAGTCCATTCAGAGAGTGAGTTGAAAGCTATGAGAGACAAGCATAAACTACAATATTTACTCAAACCAATGTTGCTGTACCATAGATCATTTTTGTGTGTGTGTGCTAAATTGCCGTCCAGTTCAAAATTGAGGATAATACTTTGAAATTTGCTCAGGATGTTCCAAATGGTTTCTTCATATAATAAAAGCTGCATTTCAGGTTATGTATTTTTCACATTTCAGGCTCACATTAACAAGTTGGGAGATTGTGGTTGTACAGTGCAAAACCAGCAGAACTAACTAAACATATGAAGACCATCAACATGATGTACATGTAGATGTGTCTTTCTAAGAAGGACCTGTAAAAACTCTTCAAATTCCATATTATATGTAACTGCACTCAGTTGTGATTGGATAAAAAAAAAACCAAAAAACATTGATGCCAGAGGAATTCCAGTCTATACAGATACCAAAAAGAAATTCCTAAGAAGGGCAGTCTGGATTGGATAATCACAATTACACACAGAGAAGAAAAAGTACATAAGTAGGAAACAATATAAGGAAATAAAGTTCCATGATTATATTTACCAAAAGGACACCTTTGAAATCCTACCCACAGCTACATATTAGACACGTATCTGCTAGGATAAGCATTACAATGTCCGACACAGCTTTTCTTACATTTATATGAAGTCAAGTAGAGATATATTTACTTCTTGCTGTCACTTGCTCTTATAAAATTAAAAGTTCAGTGTCAAACGTATCACAGCATCTTGCTGCTGGTAGATTACGTTTGAGTTTTCTTCAAATCATAATATAAATGGCCAAAATCCCTCCTCTACGTATATAGTTATGACTTTCATTTGCTCTGAAGGAATATATTTCAGAAAAAAAGAGAGCAGGACATGTTACTTTTATTACAAGTGCAAAATGTTATTTTCAGGAAGACAAATTACTGTCCAAAGCACTTTCTTTGCCAAAATTCTGTGATTTTTCACACAATCCCATTAGCCATTACAATTTCTCCATAACTAACCTCTCCAGTAAGTAGTCTTTAACAGCGCTTTAGCAACTCTCAACACTGTGGGGGATTTGTTGTTGCTGTTAGATTTTGCTGTGGTATCAATTTAAATCAGTAGATCACAGACCAAAACAACAGAAAAGTAAAAGTAAAGATTTCTCATATTAAGAACCTATCACTGAAGATAAAAGGTGCCCTAAACACGAGGAAGCCAAATGGTTCAGATAGAGAAGTGGATCGCCTCTGGAGTTCTCCTCAAGCAATATAATTTTAGACAAAGCATGTCTGCTGTGGCATTTACAGTGTTCCTTAAATACTGTTACTTCTAATATTTAACTTTTTTAATTCCAAAATCCAAATATCTGAGCCTGTTTTGCTGCTTATCTTTTTCAGAATCACTGTAGTCATGTGGAAATATTTAATGTTCCGTCTATGCCTTTTCATGCCTTTTTCTTCCTCCTGTATTTGCATTCTCTCTCACCTCCCTTGTGTCTACTTTGTTGTGCTACTAAATAAATATTAAATATGTTGTACTCATTTAGTTCTTAACCAGGCATTCAATTCACATAACAAATACTTCTTCTGTGGGCAAATATTAGACAAGGAATATGTAATATAGCGTGTTATTTCGCAAAATATATTTAATGAATTCTGTCAAGTGTGAGTTATAAATATTGACTTCTCCTTCATGTGGCATGTACAGGGAGAAATCACTTAGTGGATGCTCCTGATACATATTCTTGGTCACTGGCAGGCTGAAAAGGTAGCTTGCAGAACTCAAGAGTAGGAACCTGCACAGTGGTATTATCTGGGCCCACTTCTATGTGAATTGTACTAATGAGTCGTACTTTCAGCACAAAGTATCAAAGAGTTACAAGACAAAAAAGGCTATATTTAATAGTTTGTCAATAGCATGGCAATCCTCCCAAAATCAAAACTATGGCTGAAAACTGGGAAAGGCTTTAATAGCTGTGCTAATGGATGAAATAGTTAAATTACAGGTTCACTTATATACTTTCACCTGTGTTGCAGAGGCCAAACAAATATTTTCTTCTTTTTTGACCCATAATGCAAGCTCTAGAATTCTCTTATATCCTGCAAATACTAAGGAATTTGATATCAAAGTCACTTGCATGCCTTTAGGATATCCTTGAACACAAATACTGGTGCTAAAGAACAGTCCTCTTGTCCTTATTTCCATATATCCCATATTTGCTTTTATAGTCAAATTCTATTTTTCAACTTTATATTTGTTGTAAATTATTTATTTTATAACAGTAAACAAACATCAGACTAACAGAGTTTTAATCAGTGCTAGATCAAAGTGCTGTTATCTCTGTCTACAGGCCAGCGAAGGACTCCATTATATCACTTAAGCACCATTTATTGCTGAGTAGGTGATTTATTCTTGCAGCATGTTAGAGGAAAGGGCAGAAGGAATTCTTTCTGCAGTACCTCCTGCTGGGTGCAGGCTGCCCTCCCACAACTCACATGTCAGTGACAGATAATTTATGTGCCACCAGCCATCAGTGATTGCAGCCCTATCAAACATAGGGCTGGAGAGCCTTAGGTGTAAAGCCAGGGCAGTGCCAGTTAACTGCAGTGCTGTGCACGCTGTTGTGCATGCACAACAAATCACACACACAGAAGCTGACAAACGGAGCATGTCCAAACGAGTTGCGAGGCTAATTGCTATCAATATACAGGAGAGCTTGTCCTACATGACGATCGTACGAGGCACAGAACTTTCATGCTGGATGCTGTGTTACAAGGGATGCCTCTCAATCCCAGCTAAGGAAGGCCATGGTGCCTGCGCTTCCCTGCACGTTGTGGTGTGAAGTTTGCCTGCGGGAAGCTCCTGATAGCACGGGAACTACCATCCTGCCTGCCCTTCAGCTTTAGAGACCACCAGCAGCTCCCTGCAGCTGTGCTACTGCTTCATGGCACCTTCCCCCACTGCTTTGCATGGCCTCCTCTCCCTCCTTGCTCCCCACCTGCCCCAGCCCCTCTGCGTTCCCCAGCTGCCCTCTCAGCCCAGCATCCGCGCCAGCCTCAGCCTTGGCTGCGGAGAAGGGACCTGGGCGTTTGTCCTCTGTTGGCACGTCCACATGCAGGGCCACACCTGGAGCTGGGGCCCCTCTTGCTCTCTCCTGATATGTGCCAACAGCCACTCCTGCCAATTTTTCCAAGAGAAAAAAACTGATTTAGGCCATGCAGCTTAGGAAGGAGCATTTGGTAATCTTCTAAAGGCTACTGGTAATGGATCAGTTCTAGTCAAAAGTCCTACACCACACTCTAACTTTACTTTATCAAGGTAGTTTTTTCCTTTCAAAGGATTGGACCTCAGGGCAAAACCACCCTGTTCTGTCAGCAGGTCCTGCTGAGGATGGATCAAGTAGTCTGGCTGTGAAAAACAAGCCAAAGCAGGTTGGTGGAGCAGTTGTGCCTGTGACTACTTGCTCTCTGAGTGGCTGACAGAGACGAGGAAGAGCCTTTCGGATGCTGAAGCCCATGGCAGTAGGAACTTGCAGCTCATGGCAGGTATAGGAACAATCCTGTCTCAGTCTTTTGCTAAAGCTTTACGTTGAAAAATGCAATATATTCAAAAGCAAGAGGTAAAAAATAATTAGGTTTTCTGCTTGAAAGATTAACTGTTTTTTTTGTCTCTATTTTGAAAGATTTTTCTTATCCTTTGGGTATCTATGCGCTGTCTGGTTTCCCAGGTGTGGTGGGTTGACCTTAGCTGAGCACCAGGTACCCACCAAGTCGCTCTATCACTCCCCCCACTACTTCCCTCAGCACAACAAGGGGGGAGACAATAAGATGGGAAGAGCCCATGGAGTATGATAAAGGCAGTTTAATAGGAAAAAAAAGCAAAAAGCAAGCTGTGCACGTGCAAAGCAACGCAAAACAAGATCTTATTCTCTACTTCCTATCAGCAGGCAATGTCTGGCTTTTCCCAGGAAGCAGGGCTCTGGTACGCGCAGCGGTTGCTTGGAGGACAAGCGTCTTCACAAACAGATGACCCCAACCCCCTCCTCCTTTCTCTCCCTTTTATACTTGAGCTGATGTCACACAGTGTGGAATATCTCTTTGGTCACTTTGGGTCAGCTGTCCTGATTGTGTCCCCTCCCAAGATCTTGCCCAACCCATCTCACTGGGTGGGAGGGGGAAGATGTTGGAAAGCCAGCCTTGGTGCCGTGCGAGCGCTGCTCAGCGGCAGCCACAACACCGGCATCTCATCTGCCTCCCAGTACAAAGCACAGCACCATAAGAGCTGCTCTGGGGAACGTTAACTCCAGCTCACCCAAACCAAATACACCAGGAGTATTAAAAAATGCCTTTCTGCAATTAAAAGCAAGCTAACTTGCAACAGCTGCCCCCTGCCCAGTAGCAGACCTTGTCCCCACTCTCCACACTACTTTTTCTGTTACCTGGGCACAGAACTAAAATTCACCAAAATGGTGGCACTTTCATAACTACGGTACTTCCCATCTGTGCTAAAAGCCTGTCACCTCTGCAATCTTCTTAAAGTACAGGAATATTGAAAATAAAACTGGTCTGGAAAGAGGCACGGGTGCAGCAATGGGTCCTTCCTGAGCTGGAATTTCTGTGTATCTTTATAGAAAATGTGAAATACTGTTATATTCAGCTTTCTAAAGTTTCGCTCCATGGGTCGTTTGTGAAGATAATAATCTCTTAAATTACATTAAAAAACATATTTGCCTCACAGAAAAGAATATTCGGCAAATATTTTTCAACAGTATGTACAAGGCAGGACGACATACCAGCTCCTCCATATTAAGAACTATACGAAACAGCAATGGCAGTCAAGGTAAACTGTAAATGATGGCCATGATACTCTTCTGGCTATCATTTTAAATACACTTCAATTATTGTATGGTTGATTCTATCACTCTTTTACCCATATTTTTGAAGGCTGTCTCCTGAAACTGCACATTACTCCAGAAAATCTTGGATACGCTGTCAATCTATATGCCTAGTAATAGAATGATCTTAACCTAAAGGGAGAGAAATCAAAATGGTCAGTTTAAATGTCTAAATTGCCTTTAGCCATCTGCTCTCTTAGGCAGAGAGCTGTATTTACCATGAAATAGCCAGGAAGGCATTGTTGCTTTCTTTTTGTACTTCTCTGTTATATTTGGAGTTATGACAGATTATACTACAGTTACTATAAAGTAGTATTTCCCAAGTGAAAAGATTTCACAAGCTATTGTCTTTCTTCCTGTTTTCATTTTTGCTAACAAGTCACCAAAACATCTGCTAGAAGGAGAGAGAAGCAGCATAAAGATTTGTTCTGGAAAAAGATTTTGTATCTTACTGTTTTCTGTTTACATTTTGCCTTTTCCCTGAACAATAAGGGAAACAAAATGGTGTTTTCTCAGCTACGATGATTTTAGAAATACAATCTTTAATTAAATCTTTTTTTGTAGCAAAGTATTGTACCTGTACTCTTTGTGCTCCTTGTAGATCTGAGGCTTGCCAAGTTTTACTCAATTAGAAGGAGATCAGTCATTCCAGAACTGAAAGCAGTTTTCTGGAATATCTCAGTGAAATCAACATTGAATAACTTAACTTGAATGTAAAACCTTCTAAATAGTAAGACTTTACAAGCCAATTTTTATCCTTGGTCTTTTAAATTTGGTGCACAAGTATAACATTTCATTCCTTCCTCTTTTAACTTCAGAGACAGTTTTAAGTACGTAACACCTATGAACATTAAATAACATTCACAGTAAAAGGCACTTTAAGAAGGATTCTGGTTTGAAATAGTTCTTGCTACACTCAGTCAGTGCTATCCTGCACCTGATGGAGTGGAACACACAGATCTTTCCTCAGCATTAGTTTCTCTTTAGTTGCAGTAATGATTTATTGTACTTCTAAATCCTGATTTAGAGATCTGTTCCACTGCTACCTCAAAAGATTATATAGAACCAGCAACAAAATAGTTACACAAGTAGAGGAAAAGATAGAAAGTGAAGAATATCTTAGAGAAAAAAAATAACAACTGCACTCTCTCTAACTTTTCAGAAATACACTAGAAAACCAAAGCAAAGCCAGGCAAAATTTTTTTCTATTACCAAGATGAAAAAGTGGCCTAAAAAATACTGCTGGTCAAATGTGCCAGATTAGATGAATAGCCTACGTGCAGGTGAGAAAGAACAAGACACGTATTACACAGCACTAAAGAAATCAAGAATATTCATCAGTTACAGGAAGGTAAAGTTGAAGTGGTATCAGTTTCCTACAAGAAATAAAAAAGGAGATGTGTGATGCTTTATATGTATTAAACTATAAATCCATAAAGAGATGAAATTGCAAAACACCATGAAGACTCTAGAGAAGTCCAGAAAATACAATCAGAGTGAATTTGCAAGAAGTCGCATAAAAGATTGCACAACATTTTGAAATAAAATACAGACCAAAGCAGCCCTCGGGCAAATCTGTTATGTTTCTAAGAAGAAAAACAGTTCTGCAAAAGTCTCCAGATGAGAGCTGAAGAGGAGCAAAGAAGACCTAGAAAGAATAAATCATAACAGAAATTTTGCACAAGACTGCTACCTGCTAAAGACTAGATTATCACTTTGAATTTGAAAAGACTACGTACTATTCACAACAGGACACAACACACAAACAATACTATATTTGAAGTTACAGCAAAACTTTTGAAACTAAAGTCTAATTGTGTTGAATACAAACAAGAAAAGCTGATCTCGTCAGAATTGTGCTGTGGTGAACATGAACTGCAAGCCAAGGCAAGACAAAACTCAGAAAAGTTAACATTTGTAGCTCTTTCAAAAATGAAGCACTATGACTTTTTTAGGACTGGAAATATCAGATACTAGATGGTAAAGGAAATACTGAAGAAAAACACAAATCCAGATAACGAAAATATAATGAGAGAGCAGAACATAACAAAATGGATAATTGAATAGAGAAGGAACATAGGAATGGTAGATTATCTGTATCCCTTCTTTGAGAAATGTGGTTGAATGTCACTCATACTGACAGCACACCTATATCTAAGCACAGTTAGCCAGATAATTTTTGTTTTAGTGCAAGAGATAGTATCAAAGGTATGCCAGACAGCTCAGTTCTGGAAGTATATGGCTTAGGAACAACTGACGCTCTCCCAACTAAGCGAGAATTCTGGCACTGCTTAGGAAGGTATTTAGGATGAGTATAAAGGGTAAACTCTAAAAGAGGTAGTGTACAGGAGCCTGTTTATAAAGGCTACCATCTCCTTTTACTCTCCTGACTGAAACAAATGCAATGCTAACTTCACTGAGAAATAAAGAATGAAACAAGATTTGAAAAAGTGTTCTACCAAAGATATAAAGAGAAGCTTTCAAGGCCATGAGAAGCAAGCCCCTGATGGGAACAAACTTTGGGGATTTTCAAAAATATTCAGCGAACCCCAGCGGAAAACCCTCAACTTGTTAACACAATGTGGATATGACTGTGAAGGGCACTTTAAACAAGCTGACCAAGAAATCCTGTCCTATAAATCATCATCATACATCAGCACACTTGCTACTTGTGCCCGCTGAAATCTTCACTGTTGTTTACCAGGGTATCACCAACCTGGATAAACAGGTAAACTGTAATCCAGAGAGCCATTGCCTACTGCTGACTGGAGGCAAGCTCAGCACTGTGAGGTCTTAGCACTGAAAAGCAGTGTTTTAGGGAGCTGTACCAAAAGCTTAGGAGTACTGGATAAAAAGCTGCCTTAGGCCCTGGAAAAATCACTACAGTCACATATTGTCTTACCTACTGGATAACTATGATCATGAAAGAAATTTCTGGGAAGGCATACTCCTCTAACTGAAAAATCAAGAAATCATCTAACAAGAACTATAAAGACCTACCAGCCCTAGGGCAGAAAGATGGGTAGTTCCTACGGACATCAAAGGCATAGGGGACAACCTGTGGCTGGTGGTAGAGGATATTCACCAAGTTGATTCAGTGGGATTCGTTAAAAGGACATAAAGTATCCTTATTTATCAAAGGAAGATTTTTAAACTAATGACAGGTGGAAGGGGTTTGATCTATTCAAGGAACAAGTCAATCTAAGTCCACACAAAATTCCTCTGACGGGATTAGGGTGGAGGAGTAATGTGGTAACACAGCTTCCTAATCATAAAAATGAGTGAGAGACTTTCAGTCTGCTCTTGTGTCTTGAAGAACACTGAGGAAACAGAACCCACTTGCCTTACTCTGTCCTGTTTCAAAAGGACAGGTCAGTGTATAAGAAGACCGTGATCTTTGCCTTGTGTTTTTTCCTTGTGGAGTTAGGAGTTCCTCCAGCAATATTTAACAAAAGCCTTCTTGACCCCTAGGGAAGATGAGGAAGAGCTCATGAGTTGAGTTCTCTGATTTCTTTTCTGAAGGACTTCCAGTGTAAAGGAATGCTCATGTTATGAAAGGAAGTGCTGTCAAATCAGCAGCACTTCATGATACAAAAGAAGCTGGTAAGCCTTAGGACACCAACAGAAGCTATTTGAAGCAGAGTCAATATCATGTACATTGTATCAAAATTGTTAAAAGGTGATTTTTAAAAAAAATCTTGGGAGTTGCAACCTCTGTTTAGATCAACTAAATCACAGAGTGGAATTCTTGAAACCGAGATTGTCATCTGCTGAAATATCTAATAGAAATCGAAAAGACCATCTGGATAAGTAACCAGCTCTATTAAAACTTGTGGAAATGCAAGTTCTTTATAAATATAATAAAATCACTATGGTAAAGTATATTTAAGCAACCACAGGACAGAATGTGTGTGTATATAAATACATAACAGCAAAGTAAAAGGGGATCAAAAGGTAGTATTATGTCATAGAAATGGTCTTTGTCACACATAGACTGCAGAAGGGTAGGAGATATCTACAGTTTCTGGTGTAAAAGGAGGAAAATCAGTAAGATGCTGAATTTACAAATTTCAAAGTGGAAGAGACTGTAAAGAAGCCAAAGGATGATCAGCTAATAGGAGAAGACTATGTGCAGAACAACACACAAAGTAAAACCTGATAGTTACTTGCTTGTTCTGTAAGAATTCAAGTGCAGGCTCAATAAGATGAAGACCAAACTGACATTGAACCGAGAACTGTTGAAATACACGTTCTTATTTCAGAGAGGAAAGATGTATGGGTGGTGGCCTTTTAAAGCTTTCACCATCCTGCTTTCAAACAGCCCGTGTTACGGTCACTAATCATTAGTCTCCTGACAGAATGGGGTTATTTCTCTATCCCCTGCAAATTTCCCCTCACTTTTTGTGATATTTTAATTTTTACGTGCAGTAAGAACTCAATTATTCTCTCTTTCAACACCATATAAGAATATGGATTAAGTTGCAAAATTTAATACCCCCAAAAGATGAACATATTTCTTTTTTCTTAGCTGTAAAATGGGGATAGTAAATTTAACAATATAGCTCATGTGAGTCATTAGGCTTCATTAAGATTTCCACAGATTGTATTTTTTTAGCTACCAAGTGTTATTGTTTTTGTATCTCTGTCTCTGTTGAAGGGATTTAGAATGTCTTTCAACACATTTCATATCACATTTGTGGTTTTTGGTTGTTTTTTTTAATTCAGAGTCCTGTTTCTTGAAAGCTCCATATATTATCTCAGTTGATAACACATATTGGGACTCTTCTAAGACAGCCTCAAGTGTTTTATATCTACATTAAAATTAACATTCTTTGCTTTAAATTACAATAAAACCCCAAACCCTACCTCCCGGACTGAGAACCACAAATATGTGCACTTGTTCTTGTGATCCAGAGGAACCTGCAAGTTTATGAGTCTGGCCATCTGATTTCTCATTATGCTAGAAGCTATATTTAAGGAACACTGTTAAGGTTACAAAATAAATATTCAAAAGTTAAATATCAGAATTAGGGCCAATTCCAGAATAACTTACTACTTATTTGTTTAACATTAATTTCTAGATACAAAAGTAAGAGTTCAGCACTAGGCACTTTGAAGTTGCTTTATAGGACTTGCTCACCTGAATGACCTGCATGTACCTTCATGTGTCAGCACAATTTTTTCAAGTCTTTGTAAACCACACTTCTGCATTATTCAACACACACACACCAGTGCATGAATGCCATGACAAGTTCACTGTACTCCCTATGCATGACTTTTCTCAAGTAATTGAGTTTATTATTTTGATGCCAAAGATAAAAGGTACTGTGGAATTTATGCAGCGTAGTTTTCTTTTGTGCACAATAATATTCTAGACTATGCTGACAATTTTAGGGCTTTAAATCACCAGAAGAACAACTAACAACTCTTTATGATACCACAAAATGGCTGTATTGTACTCTGACTGTAAAAGGCTGATGTGAAAATTATAGCTGAGGTTTTACCTCTAGGATTTTTTTTCATTTCATTTGTCTGTTTTCATGCTACTTACAGATGGATTTTTTTCACCACGACATAACAAGCAGCGGCAGCGGTTGAACAGGACATGTCTTTGCAATGAAAGTTAATATCCTTCAGTTTTGACTAATTTTGAACTCAAGGAGGTTCCTTGGCAAAATAAAAATCATGAAAATGTTTAGTAAAACAAGCAAAAAATTAAGAATTATAACTAAGCATCTTATTAAATAATTTGAGCTCCTTTTTCCTCCTAGCACTGCTTTCTTTGCAAATTTTGATCTAGTAAAAGCTTTAATGAAGAAAGCCCTAGCAGACTACAGGGATAAAGTATTTCTCCTACTTACTGGTTTCCCACTCAGCTTTATCAGGCTGCATTATCAGTCACAGCTTCTCTTCCCTCACCTTTTTTTAACTCTAAAATTCTCCCATTACAGAGCACCCAGTGATGCTCTGTGAACCACTCACATTCCCAGTTTACATGCCTTAGTGGGTCTTAAATGATATACAGATGCTAGCTTGACCTTTTGCCCATTATGTAGATATGGAAGGAAAGCCTCAGAGTGCAGAGAACCTGCCTCACCCTTCCTCCCCAGCTCTGGCAGGAGGATACTGAGCAAGCCTCGGCATCCTACTAAAAGCACAAGGAAAGGGAAAGTGAAGACTTATCAAATAGCTGTAAAAACATGAACAAAGATGAATCATAGAATACCAGCTTGGAAGGGACCTCAAGAATCATCTAGTACAACCTTTATTGGAAAAGCATGATCTGGATAAGATGGCCCAGCACCCTGTCCGTCTTAAAAGTGTCCAACGCTGGGGACTCCAGCAGTTCCCTGTGGAGATTACTCCAATGGGTGATTGTCTTTGTTGTGAAAAATAACTAGTACCCATTGCTTCTCATCTTTTCTATGTGACTCCCTGTAAAAAGGGAGGCGCTGCCTTCTTTGTAGTCACATTTTAAATTCTGGAACATGGTGATAAGGTTTCCCACTCAGTTTGGTATCATCAGCAAGGTTCTTCAGGGTATATTTGAGCCTATCATCGAGATATTAAACAATGTTGGGCACAATATCAGTCCCTGGGGGTCTTCACTTGTGTCAGGTTGCCAGTTTGAAAAGGAGCTGTTTACCACCACCCCCCTCTGGATGTGGCCTGTGAGCCAGTTCCCCATCACCTGCACACACCACTTGTCTAGACTGTAACACAAAGATGAAAGTTGGAAGCTAACATTCAAATCTATATGCCATTTTGTTTTATTTTGGCAAAAGGAGGCAACATAAATCACATTCTCCACATCTAGAATGCTGAGTTAAAGAACCTTTTTGGCAAACTTGAATTTAGAAGAGATTTTTTTCAAAATGCTGATTTCCATCCCTAAATCTATGGGGCAAGCTAGAGACTTCATTTAAATGAGCAGCTTTTGGGCATGAATGACAACAACTGTTCATATGGATTTTTATTATGCAGATTAAATATTCTCTAATTATACAGTGGAATACTTCATAAGAGTCTGCTGTGTTATGTCAATAATCCATTATGATATGAATAGATGCTTGGTAAAACTTCTGCTGAAAGCAAATGAGTGCTTATAATCTTGTTGGAGAAAGCACAACAATCCTATTGAGAAGAGCCTGATGGGATTGCAGAGATACAATCTCATGAACTGCTCACAGAAAAGTCCTGTGGTACTGAAGAAACCTAAATACTAACAAAAGCACAGAACTTCAGAACTAAACTTCATTTTTTTTCTAGAATTATTCCTCATGCCAGTAGGAGCAGCTCCACTAAACCCCATGGTGCTTTATCTGTTCTTCCCACAAAAAAAAAGTTTGGACCTCATTTCACATAGTTACTCATACAGTGTTAACTTGCAAGCATCACTCAGTTCAGATCTAGAACAAGGGTGGTTTGAGAGGGCAACCAATTCTGAAAGAGATCAGAGGGTATTGAAAGGTACACATATTCTCTTCCACTATTTGCTGTCTCTAGTACTTGCTGTTATCACTCTGGCACTGAGTCAAGCAGGCAGGGGCACCAGTTAAAAAGAGACATGAGGACTGAAAGCAGAAAAGATGAGGGATGTTCTAAAATCATAATAAACAGAAACAGACATTTTAGAACATTGCCCTAACCTGAATCCTAAGCAATACAAAACAAACTTAAATCAAATATCAAGTTATTTGTAGTTTATATTGGCTGACTCAAGATGAGCAAGAGGTATTAGCTTAAAAACAGTAAAACTCATCAACTGCTAATATAACTATCTTATAATTATGGAGGCATGGCAAAGCTACTGTACTGCACATTCTGCTCTGCCTCTCCACCACCCTCATTGTCCATCCAAAAATGACAATTCCTTGGGATAAACTTTACAAAGCAGATTAGTTTGCCACATTGTTGAGGACCATGCAATGTATCCCAAGAAATATTATTGCCATAAATAGTTCTCTTAGTACTGGTGTAGACACAGCACCCCAGATGAAATTTTACACTGCAGCCACTGTCATTTGAATTAGCATAACCCAGGATAAGCAGCTTTAGTGTTGAAATCTGACTCAACTATGTTGTTAAAGGTTGTGAATACACCCAATGGTGATCTTGAATCAGATCGCTTCCATGAGCCAGCTCACAGGATGGCCCTGTAAGCAGCTGTATCAGCCCAATGTGGGGAGCAGTGAATTCACGCCTTGGCAGGAACAGATGTCTGGGGAATCAACAGGCAAAGGCAACAGTCAGGGCAAGAGGACTTTCTTAAGGCAGCTTTGTTTAGGTTTTTGTGTATGTTTGCACTTCATGAAACTCTAGATCTAAGCTTTGAATAGCTCTCCAAAACCCAGATATTCACTTTGTGAACAGAGTACACTCCATCTACTTGTAGCTCCAGTGTGACTACAGCGTGCATGTGCCATCCCCACTCCATGCCACAGGGTATTCTCCTTCACTTCCAGACTCCTATGTGACCATACCATGCATGTGCTGTCACTGAAGCATCTAAGCATGCTTTTCCCAACCAAATATATACAGGTGAAGTTGTACTTTCCCAGCATATCATTGCTGAACAGGTAGTGAGAAAAATTCAGCGTGTAGTTTCTATGTTTCCAGTGACTTGCATTGCTTTCACACAAGGTACTAAAGGAAGGAGCCACTTGATTCCAAGCAGAAAGAGCCAGCGACTAGTGACAGAGAGCCAGACATGAAACCTGGGAGCAGAGAGTGATCACAAAATGGAGAGTGGGAGGCAAGCGAGACTGGATTTAGAGACTAGTTGGCTTTAGTCTGTTGGGAACTCGCTGGTATTTGATGAAGAGCTATGTGAAGAAGAGTGACCAAGTACTGCATATGGCTGTTTGGTGGAAAATATGATGTATTCACTGATTAAAGACTGTCAGAAAGAGTTGTGAAGTGAGATTTGCAGTCACACGTAGTATATTTTATGAAATCAAATTATATTGCTTAGAGTATAAGGGTTTGGACAGACAAATAGACAAACTGGTCAAATAGGACAATCTTCAACATAAGTTGCAAGTGCTAAGATTTGCTCACCATGCTAGTCAAAACTTAGATACAAGCTCATGAAAGATTGGAGTTGCACAAAACCTCAACTGTGGCACTTCCTCGTTTTGGGGTGCTTGATTCTGCACCCTCAGTAACGCTGTCATTATTTATATATGTGTTATGTACCTGTAGGATTCCCAGAACCCATCAGAGCAAATGCTGAAAGGATACCCCAAAGTTTCGAAGGAGCGGTAATTCTTGGAAAAAAACTTCTTGTTCTCTGATAAAGTCACTGAGTACATTCTGCAAAAATAGCAAGGGAAGAAAGACGGATAATTTGTCTGCTGATCCATCATTTATTGAGTCCCTTACACACAGCTGGTAATACTCATCAGTCGTATTTTATTAGTTGGAAACACACAGCAGTTGGGTGTATTTTTTTCCACTGGCATTAACGTAGATTACGTTTTTGCTCTTACCTCATTAACCTTTATTGCTAGTGCATTAGTTTACTGAGATAGAGTTTGTCACTCTGCAATCCTGTGTTAAATGAAATAGAATGCTTTTTATTTCACTGTATTCCCCTTTAGCACGGTATTGTAGATTGTTACTCATTTTGAATAAAGCAGTCTCCAGACAAAACAAAGCTTATTTACAATCTAATAGCAATAAAAATCTACGCAAAGAAAAATTTTCAGGTTGCCTTTTTTTTGTCTTTTGATTTCTAAGTCTTTAGAGTATACATGAACACAGAATCATAGAATTGTCAGGGTTGGAAGGGACCTTGAAGATCATCAAGTTCCAACCTCCCTGCAGTNAGATTTCCAGGCTGCAAGTGTGCGCTGATGGCTCGTGTTGAGCTTCTCATCCACCAGTAACACGGTTTGTAGCATTGTTCTTCAGGCAGGGACTTACTTCAATTTAAAGTTGGAATTCCTGCTGTAATCAAATGAATTTAGGAGTTGAGGCTTTTAAAAAAATACTCAATATTCTCAGACTCTCAGCTGAATCATGAGTTATCAACATGCAATGCAGAGCTTCATGATTCACTGTAAAATTGATTTTATCACATGGTTCCACAATGCATCCTGTGAGGAGGGTTTTTTTTCAAGTATTTTTCCCTGCATTTTTAATATGTTGCCTTCTCTTTGGGTACAAATTCCATTCCCTTCAGCAAATTCTGACTTTCTAAACACCTGAGCAGTTTCAAACATCTGATATTTAATTTTCCTCAGCCTTCTAGGGAAATCTTTTTTTTTCTCTTAAATGTGTATATTTTTCTGCTAAAATTATACACTTCTGAGGTACACTAATCAATCTCAAAATATGAATAGTTGAAGGGCTAGAAGTTAGATCTCCATCATCAAAAAAAAAGAAATAGATACAGTTTCCTTATAGGACTCATTGCTTGCTTCTCTCAGATATCTACCACTTAAATGTTCACACTTTCATTAACAGAAGAGCCATCCAAACTTATTTTAGAATTCGTTTTCCTTCAAATTCTGCTGCTTGAACTCATTCAAAGATCTAAAGTGCATCTTTTCGGGCACATTAATTCTATTGACACCAGTGTAAATCCACACAGTAACTAACATGCTTCAATACTTTGCAGAATCATGGCCCTGTAGGTGGAGAATCCCAAAATATCTTTAATATACCTAAAATTTTATGTTTTTAAAAAAGTAAATGTCATTCCAGATATATGCATGTGTGTACAGATATATATATAAAAATCATATGACAAATATTTTTTTATTGTTACTTGCTTGGAAGGATATATACTTATGTATGTATCTCCTTGAAAGGATATATACACACATAACTAGCCAAGTTTTACAGAGGTGGTATCTATTGTCCAAACATACAGTTGCCAAAACATAACTATTTTCCAATGAGCAGAATAACCATACTCTCTATTTACTTAGATAATTAGTTAAATGAGATAATTCAGCTTCATATTTTTAAAAATGAGAGGTCTACATTAAATAATTTTAGATAACTGATGGACAGCTTGAAGGACTGTGAAAAATTAATAATGATAACTGCAATTTGTGGAAATAAATGCAAAGAGATATCTGGGGAGATGCTGAAGAAGTCAGCGTTGAAATCATAATCATAAATGTTCTAAAAGGGGAAGCTGATTAAATGAGTATATGATATTTTTTGAATTTTGAAATGTAAGCAGAAGTCAGTCAGGGGAAAGAACAGTGACAATCCAAATCCAATTGTTGATGTCAGGAGCCTGATACACAGGCTGTTAAAACGGAAGGAAGCTTTTCCCTTAATGCCAGTAACTTTGAATCCAGCCTTTACAAGAATCTCTGGATTTGGAATGCAGTTAATGTAGAGAGTAATAGAAACCAAAATATGTTAAAGAGTACAGAATAAGGATAAGGTAATCAAATAATGCCAAATTCTCCCTGTAGTGGCACAGTAATGTGCCATTAATTATAATTAAGTCACATCAGTATTTGCAGACACAGGTTAGGGTAAAATGCTTAAAGTAACATTATGTTGCTTAGTCTTTTTCTTCTGTCATAGCATGAGTCTGCACCAGCCAGTGACAGTTCTGGGGGTATTATTTAACATGCAGACTTCAGAAAACGAAGTAATTTGTTTTCTATGGATTTTCTTCATGTTGGAGGACAGAACTATAGGAAGTCAAACAACTTAAGAGATCTGTGTTAAAATACGAACTATGAAATTTAATTTTCAAATAATATAGTCTTCCTGAGTCTGATGTGCTAAGCATAAATGAACAAGCACAGAGTACTTTATGCATAAGCAAAAATAAATCAGTGCAAAGACCCTGTAACTCATCTAGTCAAGAAGACTTATTAGACAAGGTCAAATTATATGAAAATTAATCTTCATAGACTGAATCTGATTTGCATTAGTAGATAAATGTTTACCATAATTCCAAATCAAGAACAAGACTATACGGTAATTCCTTCATCCACGCTCGTGGTCTGTCATACCTAGGGACATGCTGTTACTCACGTCAGCTGTGCTTGTGTTCGGCTCGGCTAAGGAGAGCTGTGCAGAAATGATGCTCAGAGGTACGAAAATCATTTTTGTCTAGCTTTAGAAAAAACCTGTCCTGAGTTAACCTGAAGTTATTTTTTAGTCAATTCAAATGAAGTCTAACAAAACGTATTGTTTTCCTTTGTCCTTTCCTATAGCTCCAACAGGGAGGAGGTGCCCTCCAATCCTCCTTCTCACTTGACCAGATGAGGAATTTGACCTGATCTCCCATTTCAGAGGACTATCCTAGACATTGACTTCATCTTGCAAGTAATTTGTCACTCTGCAACAGACCTCTTCTTCTTCAGTTCTATGAGCTACACTCAGGCGTGCCTATGAAGCTAGTTGGGAAAAGCTTTAAGAAATAGTTTAGGAAATGTCAAACTGATCTTTTTTGTTGTTGTCATTTGGTTTTTTGTTTGGTTTTTTTTTTTTTAATTTGAAGCCATTTGCCAAATTCAACTCATGCTTGCAAATGGCTTTGGTTTTCCTCAAATTTCTTTTGATGGATGAATAAATCGTTTAAAATCCTGAATTACAGACTTATTTCTAGATATATATTTACTCTTTTTTCCCCCTTCAGTCCTGGGCTAGGTAAAGGCCAAAACAGCTTGTAGTATAACACTAAAAGCCTACTTCCTAAATTGCTCTAAATTATGCTGCAGCAGAAGGCTGAGCACTCTGTTTCAAGTGTTAATTTGCAGTTCACTGTGAGGTGGAAAAGCATCTGTTGAGAGATGCTTAGCTGAGGGAATCCTTAGGTAATTTTTAAGACAGTTTCAGTACCCAAAGCAGCCAGACACCAGATCTGGAATAAAACTTCCACATCCCAAGTGCAGCTTGAATAAGACTTACGACCTCTTTACACTTCCTATTAAGTATTTTTCACACTAGGCTCAATTCTGATTTTTCTTGTGGTGGCTTTACAGTGATGTAACTCTACTGGTGGGAGTTAGAGTTGCTCTGGATTTCACCTGGCATCAGACCTCTCTGAATAGGATGCTCAGGCAACAGCTGTAATCACAGGCAGGCACCTACCCTCATGAGTTATCATTCTAATCTGTTGTACAATGTTAATGCTAGGAGGGATTGCACATCTGCTCTCAGGGAAGCCAGGAGGGCTGGAGGGTGTTCATCACCTTCAAAGGATGAAGATTGCTGCGAGCACCCACCTGCTGAACATCCACCTTCCAAGCCCTGGCCAGATTCAGCAGTAAGAGCTATACTGAATTTTCTGTTCTAACCTTTTACTAATTAAAAAGCTTTAAAAGCAGAAATGTGACTCCATATTTGTCAATTAAATTGAAATAGCAGGGCTTTTTCACATTCAGGCCAAGTTCTAATGTAAGCCGTCTGGCTGTGATACAAACAGTGGACCCATGCCAGTGAAAAGAGATGTGCATCATGCTGCAGTTTGAGCAGCCTTCTTGGGAGGCTGGAAAAGCCTAGAACAGCTGTCGCATCTTACTTTGCTTACTCTTTCCGGAGTTTTTATAACAGCACCACTACTTTCTGATCTATACAAAATGTGATAAATAATTAGGACCTACCTATAAAATTAACCAGACAACATAACACAATTTCACAAACCCTGGCAAACTGATGCTGGAGAGCCCAGCACTCATCAGAAGCACAGATTTTGACTTGATCAGTGCTTTCTTGACACCTTCCTTGCCCTTTTTCCCTCCTCTTCTCCTCTCTCTCCCTCCCTCTTTACTCTTTTCTTCTCTGCTTGTTGGTTGTTTGGGGTTTTTTTTAAAAAAAAAGTAAAGATTTGCTAGTCTGACTAGCATATGTGGCTCACCTCCCAGTCTCGTTCACCACCCAGATCCATCTCCACACAATTCCTGGGACTGGCTATTGCATTGAACAGAGCCAACTTCTTGTCCTCTGGAAAGGACTCCACCTCCATCTCTGACTGATAGTCCACAGGGCGCTGTTAGGTTAGAGGTTTGTAATTAATGGAGCTAGAAATCACTAGATAGTTCTCACCTATACCCTGCAAAGTAGGCCCTGTAGAACTACCTCTTTGTAATTAACAGCCTCCTTTTTTAGTTGCCTAAAAGCAGAGGATTTTTCCCAAAGCAGAGGAATCAATACATTTCACCTGTAAAAACAGGCACTTTTTGAAAAATAAGAGATCTGGCACAGAAGTAAGAATATGGTCTGTCTACGCTGTTTTGCTAACAGTTTCTGTGCCTCTTCTTCCCCATCCCACAGGAGAGAATTGGAATGGACAGAGTTAGAGCAGAAAAGTGGAAAAATGCCATCTGTGGGGCTGATAACAGTGATCCCACCCACTTTCTGGTAAATACAGTTGTCCTGGCTACATCCACGGTGTTTAGTAACCACAGCTGCCTTCAGCCTTAGGAATGCTGAGCCAAGTGGCAAAAATCAGGTGCCTGCAAACTCAAATTGTCTTTGCTTACTGGGGTTGTACTCCTGCTGTATTTTGGCAGGAACAAACCTGGGCTTAGCAGTTAATACACTTTTGTATCATCTCTAGCACTCATATAATTTTGAAAGCACTGCTGAAACTCCTCTATTTTCAGTGGCCAGACAACCTTCGAAGACCATATCTGTAATGCATAATGAGATTTCATGTGTTTATTCACATAGAAAATTTATCCCATGAAGAATCTTTCAGACAGTGACAGAGACTTTCACCTCCTCCACTCCCCAAATTTCCACCTCTGGGCTGCCAACACAACTCCCAGAGACAAACTCTGGAAAAGAGGGAGAGAGAACCACCAAAGAGCTGTCTACTAGCCAGCAGATTTAGCAGTGAGATGCTGAGAGCAGGGCAGGTCTGGTAGGTGGGTGTTGACACCAACTACAGGATATACCCGAAGCCTGGCACCAGGGTGGCTGGGGTGAGCTAAGCCTTGGGGAGCTGGAGCTAGGCTGCAGAAGCTGGGCTGTGCTCTGGGGTCGTATTCAGCCTGCGCCTGAATTCCTTCATCAGAGAACTCTTGGGTTCTCTCTGCCCCAGGGCCAGACTGCAAGCCAGGATCCAGGCACCATGTCTGCGTGGAGTTAACTGCCAGTGCAGTGTATGCTCTCTGTATTACAGGTAGTGTTCTTCCAGATCCTCAGTTTCTTCACAAAATATTAAAATCAAGAAATGTTGAGAGGATCCAATACCTTACAGGCCTGTGTCTTTAAATTTAAATCCTTAGACAGTTAACTGCCCCATCCAGATAGAAGCAGATCAGGACTCCCAGCACTGCCAATGCCCACCTCTGTCCTCACCCCACCCCCCAACTGCTTTCCAGTTAATTTATGTGGGAGGAAAGACCCTTGGGAACTGGCCTTTAATACCGCAGCTGTAATCTGCTCTGAGGGCAGGAAAGAATCCTACTCAAGGATTTGATGTCTGCAGAGCTGTGTGGTAGTCATGTCTGGTTTTATACTGTCTCTATTTTTTAATAAAAATTGGTTTATATTGTCTAATTTAAAAAGAAGAAAAGAATTTTTTTTCAAATAAAGAATAACACTTACATATAGATAATTATTTCTCTAATCAATACAAATTAATAGTTTAAATTTCTGACACATATTAGAAAAAAAATAAGAGGATGATTCATTTGCTTTAAACTAGAAGACAGGAAAGTTACTGATAAATTAGAAATTAGAATTGATGATTTCCTATTGTTCCTAAGGTGTGAGAGCACAGGAAAAGATCACAGAATTTTTCCCAGACTTAAAGATTTGAGAGACTGCAATTGCATTGTTGAAACATTTGTTGTTCAGCCCCACTGCTTCTACTCTATAATACAGTGAATGAGACCACCGCTAAATGTTTAAGACAGAAATACTTTATCTTTTTTTTTCTTTCTTTCTTTTTTAGCTAACCAGGATTATTCTGGCTGAAACCCCACATACCTCTCTAACAGTAAAAGTTCTGTTCAGATGTATTGAGCTTCTGTCATCTCCTCCAGATTTTGTGCATGGCTTGAGTGGTGGGATGTATATGCAAACCATGTACAACAGGATTTCTTACAGATGTCAAACATATGCAATACAAAAACGAACTGTACAGCAAGCTTAGTGACTGTGTAAAAATTATTTTTATGTTAAAGGAATTCCCTTTTTACAAGGAATAGTCAGGACTAGTAAAGGACTTGGAGCTACAGAAAAAAGTGCTGTTCTTTTCTGTCACATTTCTGCTGTGTACGGGAATCAGGACTGTTTGTGCACAGTCTCTGAAAAGAATCATAATGGCATCAAAGAATTACCGGATTCCATCATCAATTTCTTACTACAACAGCATACTCTTATGAAGCTGAGTTTTGGTTAACCAAAATGACTAACTCTTCTTTTTATGTCTTGTCTTATTAGATGCCAAAATGTGTTACCCAATTGCCCCCTTCGACCCCAAGTAAGGGCTTTTTATTTTCCTTTTTTTGCTGATAAATGGGCATGATTACTTTTCTTCACATTCACATGAGATGAGTAAGACTGGAAGGAGTTGGCTGGAGAAACAAGGAATGATTTTACCTCTCATGGCTGTGAAGTTCATGGCCTCTTGAGACATGGGAACAATGACCTTGCCCAGGCACTCCCCTGAAGTCTCATGCTTGTTGGAACAACCTCTCAGAGTATAACTCAAAAAAAAAAAAAGCCAAAAATGTCAACCACCACCATACAGGCTTCCGAGAGTGACTGCAGCAACTTTAAACCAAAATTTGTGGTTTGAGAGGTGGAGCAGAGCGATGAGTTTCCATGCGTAGATAAAGGTATTGCTAATATTTTTTCCACAGTTTCTAAGGGTCCTTCTGTCTTTGAACCTTGTGTGTGGTCCAGCTTTTGCTGACCGTTCAGGCTAATCCTCAGTTTTCCACACGCATCTTAGAATGTATTATGAATTATGTGCCCCCCTTTATAAGGGTCTCTTCTTGCCGATTTTAGTCCTTCAACACTTTGTAATTAAAAAAGAGGTCTGTATTCAGCCTTACAGTTTACTACTATGTTTTTAAACTGTACACAACTTCCACACTACACAACTGAATTCCCTTGCAAACTCCTGACCCATTAATTTATTTTTAATAATCAATTCAAAGAGAAACAGAAAGATAATTTTTGCAATATAATACAATTTGTATGCATACATGTATTACTTGACTCTGTTGCATGTCTTTTGTGTGCTAATGTGAAGACTGGCTCATCTGTGATCTTAGTCTTCCACAAGAGGAAATGAACAACTGGCTGCCACATATTTGTGCATTTCTCCAGTAAGTGATTGCCTACAGTAGACAATTGACAACTATTTCATTCGTACTGACTAGTAATTAATATCCCACTGCCTGTTTATACTGAAAGCTTGTCCGCTGAAGATCAATTTTACGAGATTCCTCCTGAAAATGCAGTGTCTGCCCCTGATAGAGTGGGCAGGAAGGCAGCGCTGCTGGCATCTACGCTCCTGCCCTAAGTGTCTCAATTCTTATTCAGCCAAGGAACAGAAACAAAACTTTAATCTCAAGACCCTACATGATCACACCTAATCAAGATGACACAACTCCCAAGCACGGATTATGGAATACTTACAGAGAACTCTCAAGTCACTTCATAGTGATTACATGAGTTATGCAAATACAGGGGAAAATGAGAAATTTATCAACATGTGTGAAAAAAACAGAGCAGCTCTCATGAGTGCAATGAAAAGGCCAGATCAAAGCAGCAGTTCATGAGTCAGAGCTGGCTGCCAGGGCTGTGTCAGCTGGGATATTACCTCCCTGAGCACCTCCACATGCCCAAACACTTACTCTGTAAACTGTCAGCCCACCTGTGTCAGAGGAGAACACTACTCTGATGGAGCTCCAGAGGTTTACCGAGGTGCCCCAAAGCTGACATTTGCCTCACAGCACCGAAAAGGCTAAGCCAGCCTAGGCTGGATTTTTATAAATGACTGGCTTACTTTCTGCACCTCTTTGCCATCTCCAAATCAAGAATTACTATAATCTCTTAAAATTATTTTTTATTAGTGCAACCAGAACTCCTATTTAGAGACCAAGGCCACCTGGCACTAACACAGAACAAAAGACAGTCCAGACTCCAAAAGTTCACAAGCTAGGCATGTTCCCTGGAAACAATCTTCTGATTGAATGAATATCAACGAGCTGACTTGCCTTTCACTGTGTAAATCCCATGCTCCAAAAAGAAGAAAAAGGGACCAATAAATGATCTGCTGTCTGTCAGCGATGGCATTTGGCAACCTATGAAGCTGACAGCAGTCAGACCTGCTGCAAGAGTGTTGTACTTGTGGAAAAACTAGGAAATACTAAAAATGCACAACCCAGCCAACATTTTTTTGCATATTTGCGCTCTTCAGATCTTTATTTCTCTGAGGTGGCAAAGGACATATGGTGAATCGACATAAAATTTAGTTCTTTATGTGCAAACTATTCAGTTTTTATTTCCTTTTGCCAATTTAGTTGGAGTAGCATGTTTTATACAGTCACAGCTGATAGCAAGTGAGTCAGTGTGGTCTGATGCTTGTAAATCTTTCAGAATCTCACTAACAGTTATATGTTTTACCACATCATTATCCTCGGACAAATAATGGTTAAGCATTTTACTCTTCCCATTCTCTTTTCTCTCTCTTCTGACCCCATCCCCACTCTACTAGCTATGGCAGTCTGTGGTGAGCTGCTCTTTCCTCCTCTTCTCTACTTAGTACAGACATCATCTTCCACTGTGTTTTCTTTCTCAGTGTCTCCTGCAGGGTGCCCTTCTTCTCACTCTCCTTAAAAGTGTGAGAGTTCTTAGACTGCAACTAAGTTGATCGAGATGCTTTCATACCTTGCTATCAATAGGAAATATTCCTTTGCTTTTTGGATTCTAACAATATATGGGTAAATAAGGCATTTGCATTATTTTATCTTGGGGCTCAGGCTTTTCTGAAGTTTTCGTTTCCTAACAATTGTTCTTTCAGTATGCTGTAAACAGAAAGCTATTACTTTGGGACTGTGACATTACCTGTCTATCAGTAAACTATATGACTCCAGCACCAAACAATGGAAACTATGGTGGTAGTGTTGAGTTAAAATAAGTTGCAAATAAGACTATTAGCTTTCAAGTGTATGTCTGGTTTTATATTTTTATCCTGTTGTCCCATGGCTGATAGCACTGGAAAAAAACAGAGAAATATCCCCATGCAATAGTATGAATTTGTTTCCATCATTCAGCTGGATATACTAACACCTCCCATTGCAAATACTTCACATTCTACTTTTTCCAGAAATAATGCTTAGACCTACATAAAAGTCTTAAATTTGATTGCAGGTAAAGTTATAAAGCAAGATAGTTGCTCAAGTGGAAAAACAATCTTAACTTGGAAGAGGTATCTCTGATTCTAAATAATGTCTTAAGTATCTGTGCTTTACCTGAAATCCAGCTGCTTCTAAAGGTGGAAAATTGTTCCCTTAACAAAATGAATATTAATTTATTTCTATTCTTCATACAGTAATACAATGACCATGACTGTGAAAGTGGTACTGAATGGTTCCTCAGCTGTAGCTCTGGCCAAGCAACCAAGCACAGGCCTGATGTGCTCCGGGGGATGCCCTCAGAAAGAACTTCCACTGACCTAGCATACCTCCTCCATAGTCTAACTCAGAGGAACGAGAACTTCTACCATTCTAACCAGGAAAATAAACAGTATAATCAATATAGGAAAACTCTGTATTTTCTCAATATTAAATTAAGAGTATGTATCTACATTTTCAGTTTCAAACATGCCAATGTATACTGGCAACTGAAAACAGCATCAGAAATTAACAGGGTGGAAACTGAAAGTTATCTTTTGAACTGGGAGGTCACTATGACACAAATAGAAGTGATAGGCTACTACAGCTAGTAAAAGCTCGTGGTTTGAATATTTTGCTAAAATGCCCAGGTACTGAAATAGTTACTGTATATGCATCTATCATAATTAATTTTCGGATTTTAGCATTCTGCTGAAATGAAAAGTCCCTATTTTTCACACCATCTTGCAGACTCAGGAAGACAACAAAACAACTCTCTACCGTCTGCTGGTCTTTTGACCGTTTCCCTCCCGAGAACGTGGAGATAACATCCAGCTCTCTGTAGCTGCACTACGAGTGACAACAGCACCGTTGCAAAGCCTGGTTGAAATCTGTTGAATGTTCATTGGTGTAAAGCAGCCAGTGAGTAACTGTGACAGGCATCATGCTGGTAGGCAGACAAAAATACCTGATAAGTTTGCAACCATACCTCAGGCTCCTCTGATTAAAATGCTACCGTTAGCTGTCAGGCTGCAGCTAGCCGTATTCCCTGACTCCTTCTTGAAGCTGTACCAGGAATTAATATAGAACAAGGACAAAGAGAGTGAAAATTAAAGGAGCCTCAATTACTTCACGAGCCTCGATCCCTTCCATTGTGGTGCTGGAGCTGCTTGTGATGCTGTAGAAGGAGCAAGTGCTGTTACCATCTTTCGCTCCAAGAAAGACCACCAAGAAAGTGAGCAGCATGGAGCTGAGGGTCAGGGCTGCACTCCCTGGGAGGAGAGGGAGAGACATGTTGCTTATGCTAGGCAGGTTACAGAGCGCGTGGACAGGAACAGTGGCCATAGTGTAATAAATCAATTTGAGCAAAGAGGACCACAAACTATAGGATTTTTCTTAAATGAGAGTTCAAAAGATGAAGCAAAGTTCTATAGTGTGATTGGATTTTGCAGTCAGAGTCCCTGAATACTTAGGAAACGCTTAATATAATCCCTGCCCAGCAAAACTCCCGAGTGACAGAAAACATATTGCTTGCCCATCTGTAAGGAAAGGTTTCTCCACTGCCTATAACCCTCTCCTCAAGCAGAGACACATAAACTGCACCACTGCACATGCAGAGCAGTTCCCAGCAAACAGCTTCATTTACAGGAGGCAAAGACCCACTTTTTCTGTCAGTCTGTGTACTAGTGACCAATGCTCAGCCTTTGCCATGCAGCTGGCACTTCCTCAGACCTTTCTAATGAGATGGGAGAGGCAGAGCAAATCTATGAAATAGAAATTATGCCAATTCTATCCTACAGCTTTTCAGAGTACCTTGCACTGTAATATCAGCACACACATCCTATGCTCGCAATCTTGGATTTAAACTTTCCTTGGCCAGAAGACTCCCCACAGCCCTAACCTTTCTTCTCCCCAAGCCCTTTTTTCTCTCTCTTGGTCCAATTCAAGGACCCATCCTTCAGTATTTGTCATCAAGCTCCATCCTGTATCCCTCTGTGCCTTCAGGGTGTCTTCTTTTTAGTCTGTTCCAATAGCTTCAAGGTCATTCACTGCTTCTAAGGGAACCTGGCTTTTTTTTTCAATACCCAGACATCAGACATCTCTGGACCCCTCTGTCTATTCCTCTGTCTATCTTCCTTCATGGTTCTCTCTTTCAATTTGCAAAACCTTCACTCTATCAAGTTTTAAGCAACAATATTTCAAGGGACTGGATAGGAAATTCCCATGCCCATAATTAAATTTCACATGTAGAGCTGTGTGTGCCTTAGTGTCCACACTGACAAATACTTCTTATAATGAGCCAGAGCTAGTACAAATCAACTGACACAAAACCTAAAACGACTGGAAAGAAAAGAATGTGACTCAAATACGTAGGACCTTTCTTTTAGCACAGAGAGCTTTTCATTGTTAAAAATATGCTTGAATACAGCATTCAAAACCTGAACAAACTGATTAACCAGGGACCAAGTCAGTAAAGGAGCGTCAGTGCTCTGTGTTATCATGTGAGAGGCCCTGGTTTGGGAATGACAGAGGCCGATGATAAATGGCTGCATCATGGCCACGATGCCACAAGTCTCTCTGGAACAATACTGTCTCCACTGCCCTTACTTGACAGCTACACTCAAATCTCTGCAAACAAGGATTACTCCAGAAGACCATTTGCTCTCCTTCTGTGGAAAAAGTTGTCCAGGGAATACACACGGTCACTAGCTATGCGGATGCACTGAAGGGGTCTCTGGTGCGTGGCTTCACTGTATGTTCCTGTCCCCTTCCACTTCGCTTAAGGACCTCTCTACCAGGGAATGGGCACAGAGACTTTACTTTGCCACTGGAAAACATGTCTACTAGGTGATTCAGAAAGCAGCTAATTTGGTTGTGCCAGCAAAGGCACTGCATCTCCTAATACCTTCCCTGAAGAAAAGGAAAGGTCATGATAATCAGCTACAGTGGGGGAAGTGAAAGGGCAAAAATATTATTCAGACCAATTAAGTGTTCCATTTATATTCCCCTGAGTAATACTTTGTGTTTGAATTCTTTGTGAGCAGAGACAAGAGAAGGAGATAGAGTAAGCGCTTGAAGTCCACAGCCATCCATGTGTCGTACACCATCTGTATGTTTCATGAATTCCAACCTATGGAGCTGGCAACAAACAATACCTTGCTTAAAAAATTAATAATTGTGTTATAAAAGTTTCTGTTTTCAAGTTTTAATAAGTTTTCTCTTTTCTCCCCCTGCCCTAATCTTGGGGGTTTTTTTTTTAAATAAAATAATAATTTATAAAATAAAATTAATTTTAGATAAGTCAAGGAACCTCCTGTGTTTCGGTAGAGAGGTGTTGTGTAGAGCCAGCCACCGGCTTTGCTCCCTTTACAGATTAACAGAGTCTGGCCCAGCCCCTGTATTATCAAATGAGAGCCTCAATTATACCTTAAGAAGAACATATGCACATCTTGAGACACAGTCAGTGATTAAGGTGGGCTTTTATGGCCTTCTTACTGGAAGGAGCTAATCTGTGGGAAAGCAATCTGCAACACTAGCCCTACAGACAAGGCAAGGTACAATGTTGTAAACCAAACCCCATTCTGTTGTTGTGTTATTCAAGGAGCCACATCAAATTATTACCATTATTTATACCCTAATAAAATGTAAAGGTTTCATTCAGGTTTCAGGTTCCATGGTGCTCAATCCCCTCAACACACAATGAAACACTGCTCTAAAGCTGATGGTAAAATGAAAACAGTTGGAAGAATTTAACAGAATTTGTAATGAATTATTTTCAGGCATAGGCTTGCTTTAAATGTTTCCTCGCAGCTTCCAGTATAGCAGAAAAAAATAAAAATGAAATCGACCAGGAAATTAATTGTCTTTAAATAAACAACATAACATAAAAACAATGTTGATAATCCTAGATTTCAGTGATGGTGGTAGCACTGATCCCTTCCCAGACCACCTCTCCCAGTCTCAGGGTGGGGACAAGACACTTGGTTCCTCCAAGAAAACAGGATGGAGGATGGATGTCCCAGCTACAGTACTGGCCCTGCATGACCCTGAGGTTTTACACACGTGGCAGCACTTTGTACAGGTGCTTGTAAACATGATACGATTTATGACTTCCCTGTAAAACAGAATCAGAACTCTCATTTTCAGACAAAATTCCTTTTTTCCTTACAGCTGCAATGCTTAAAATTTAACTGTATGCTTTGTTACTATGATTTCCAGAACTGAAATGATTCCCAAAAGTAGACGTGCATTTTCTTTTCCTACGCTTCTGTTTAAGTATATATGTAAGTATCTATTCTGATACCTGGTGTTGCTAAAGAATGTACTAGGAATCTCCTATGTTGAAGAGCAATTTTCTCTTACCAAAGAAGCAAAGACTTCTCCCAGAAATCTTATAGGCATTGGAGTTATATAAGTATTGATAACTAAACATCATTTTATAATGTTTACAATCTTGATGAAAAATAAGCAGAGAGATAAATCTTATTAAAAAAAAACAAATACCACAAACACAGTTAATGCCTTTTTCAGGCATCATGGGAAAAAACCACCACAGTGTTCTTTCTTTTTTCTTCTCCAAGTTATTTTAAATGATTAATGGTATTTTTTTACCTACAATTAATGCTGACAATAGGCAGGTTACAAAAATATATTCAGGGCTTTAGCTTGAGTTTGGAATATAAGGAAAATTTAAGGAAAGCATGGGGAAAACATTTCAAAATATGAGAGAGTGGGTCAGACAGAGGTAGCTTCAGGGTCCATATTGAACCCTCTGGTTGATACAGCTCTCCAACGGTATCCCAAAAGGTCTTGCATCTTTACACAGTGTGATACATACTCCAGCCACTCTATAATTTAATTGAGACATCATGAAGGAGGGTGAGGTACAAGAGAGGTTGTTGAGATTTATCAAAAAAAAGAAGGCTAGCAAGCCAAAGAGCCACATTCTGATTATCTGCCCTGATGTCAGGTCTGACTGGCACAGTGCAGAGCAGGAACTTAGACAGCAAAGGACTCCAAAGTCTAGGCCCCCAAACCCAGGAACCACACTTTTCCCTAGTTGCTGCTGCCAGGTGGCCCAGCAGCAACAAAAAGCCATAGTATAGCAGCATCATTTTTCTGGCTGCTGCAGAAGGAGGGAAGCTACAGCAATTTGTTAAAATTAAATCCAAAGTATATAAAGGTCTAGGATTCAAATTTTAAAGCTGTTCAGCATATATGTTCCTCCTTTGCTGGCCTGCACTGTACCTTCAGCCACAGATCCACCAAATTCTCATTCATAGGTTTGAGACCAGGGCTCCACACAGCCCAGAGACCTGGGCTCATTGGTAAGAAAATGAGATAAGGGTTCGGAGAAGGTCCACATTACCACCCGCTTATCAAAACCCACTCCTAGCACCACCAGAAGAGAACACTAGCATAGTGTGGAAGCCCAGTTTCCATTAATATCTTGATTGGGGTTCACTCACTGGAAAAGAGAAGACTATGACTATCTCTGCTTATGAGATGCTCTGTGTTGCAGTTAGCAGCTTCTGGCAGACAAGCATCACACAGATACAGTTCTCAGAAGCCAGGACTGGGTTCCAGAGCTGGACAACCCTGCTGCACACTGTTTACACACCTGAGGAGTAGTAAGCAGCTAATTAGAGAGCATCCCATGCTCAGTCTTTGATAACCCTGAACCAACTGGAGGACATTTCCACTTTGCAGGCTTTCCACTATAGGTTGCCTTGCCTGAGGTTGATTCATGATAAAGTAAAAAATTAGTATGCAAGATGTTACTGAATGAAAACGTTGCTGACTAGGATTAAAATACAACCACACACCGGGTGACCACTACCACCAGACTCACCACATGCAACAGATTACATGACTCCACATGCAAAATGACTTCATGTACACTAGGAATATGTTTCCTGGTAGGTGGGTGGTTGATCAGTGCAGGTATGTGAAAGTCTTCAAGGATGTCATTGAAGACTTTAACATAACTCTGCCATTAACATACTGGTGGCTAAACTGGTTGCCTGGCACTGATCTTGAGTAACTTCCTATTTGGAACATTTCTTGACTGAATCAGTGCATGAGAAAACTTGTGTCTACTAAAAGATAAAAACTAGTAAGTAAATTTAATCGCTTCTACAGCCTTGTATACTAGACATGTTTATCTTAATATAGCCAAGTATGAATCCTACGTCAGATAGTGTTAGAGGGGAGCATAGAGCTGACTGTGAGTGCAGATTGCTACACTACAACAGATTTTACTGCCTTCTTAGGAATAAAATACAAGCAATATGTTCTACAAGCACCTGAGTTGCTACCCTAGCAGATACAATTTGCAAGCCATAGACCTGCAAAAGAATGCAGCGAATGAGCTGAAGCTTTCTGATTTTGATGCAGAACACCACCTTGAAACTCGCAGTCTTTTCTGCACTCCAATTGTCCAAGAGAATACCCAGTTCCTTAGCAGTTCAGACCATGCATTTCCATGCAGGGACTTGGCTGTCCTAAGTTTATGAAGAGAACCTAGTTTCTCAAGAATATGCCTGGGAACTAGATAAGTAAACAAACAGAAGCATAATATATTGCTGCCTGAAAATATGTTACAGTTAATGCTTGTACAGGAAAATTCTTACATATAGCAAACATTTTAGGACTTTCTGATGACCTCCACTTCCTGAGGGAGTTGTATCCTCCTGGTACTGCATCACCTTGCTGTTGGAATACTACCCACAGAGGTAGCCTGCTCTGGAGTTTTCTTCCCTTTCTCTGAGCCAGTCTTTTCATCTTTCTTTTTTTCTTTTTTTTTTTTTTCTTCCTTCACTCTGAAGGTTATTTATGCAAGTGTGACATGCAGTTACAGTAAGGTTCCTGGCAATGAATGGAGTGCAGGGCAGTGGTAAATTCCATTCCAAAATCATTTTGAATTCTAAAGGCTCCATTTAAGGGATAATGATGGGAGCAAAGGGCATTTCTCCAGGATTAATCACTGGCTGGGTGAGATGATAGCCCAAGGCAAAGCCACGGGCCATTAACCCCTGCAGGTCACCTTATCCCTACAGGAAATGCACTGGGTCAAGTTCACTGTTGCTATTATAAACTTGTATTGGAGAAAGGGGTTACATTTCTATGTTTATATATGTCCTCCATTCCCATGTTTGTAATGATGGTGGATAGCTTTTGGCAATGCCTCTATATTATACCATGGAGAGATGTAAAAACAAGTTCTATTGTTATATTTGATGCCAAAGACACAAGTGGATTTTAATGTTTACAGGGAAACAGTTAAGATTCTTGGTACAAGAATGAAAAATGAAATGACAGAAAAAAATATCACATTAAAAGACCCAAGGAAATTACATTAGAAGGAGAGACCCTCTCTTTGCCTGGTGTAAACCATCATGTGTCTAAAGCCAAAGGAGCTACACAAATCCACACCAGCTGCAGAACTCAGCCAGAAGTTGAGGTTGAAACACAATGAAGTGTAAGTTTTAGGCTTGTATCATATACTATCATATAGGGAACATCACAAAGTAGCAGTTTGAGAAAAATACTGCTAAACGGGATTTATGTGCTCATGAAAACAGCATTTTAAAGCAGTGCCCAAATCCTTTGTTATTTAAATAGCTTCGAGTGCCACAAATCTCAGTCAGATCCAGCAGTTTCTAGCCAGGACACCAGACAAAGGTTTTCCAAGCAATCCATTGCAAGGGGAAAACCTACCAGTGTAGCTATGCGGAGTGGAGCAGCAGGAACGCTGGTTATCGTTATTTTTTTCTTGTGCTGACATGATCAGTAGTCCCAGAGTTCAAACTTGGATGGAGAATGAGACCACGCAAAAGCTTCAGGATACACAAATTTAAAGAACAACAAAAAGAAAGGGAGAAAAGCAAAGGTGAAATCAGAGCTGTGTGCTTCGTGCCTGCCTTCCAAGTCTCTCTTGAAATATATAAAATGAGTTCGATTTTCATTAAAGACAAAACAGTCCTTAGCTTCCTGCTAGAGAAGTATACTGAGGATATGAGCAGTTTTTCAGTCTCATTGCTTGTGGTGGCTGGTCACTTCCCTTGGGGCTGCAGTGAGTACCTGCATCCACTTGGGATGAACAGCCTGAAACTCACTCTACCTCCAGCTTCTCTTTCCAGAGGTGGAGCAGGTATCACTGGTTTTACGATGCTCCTGCAGTTAGCAGCAGTATTCCCTTCTATAAAATCATCTCCTGATTGAGGACTCACACAGGAACACCAGATTTAGGCTGCTTCTCCATAGACTGAAGGGGGTTCAAATGCTTTTAGCTCCCATCTCCAGGGCAAATCTCTTTGGGGCATTTAATCCCTTCATTTTGAAGGTGTGCTACTGTTCACCAAAGAAGTGAAGATCCAATGAGCCACAGAAAGTGGCCAAGAGTGCACCTCCACACTTAGCGGTGGAGGTGATATCTGAGATGGGAAGTGCAGTGGCTACTCCTCCAACAATTCCTACATTTATCCAGTTATGATCATAAGAAATATGAGGACAATGTTTTTATCAGGACTTGTTGTGATAGGACAGGGAATAATGGTTTTAAACTAAAAAAGGGCAGATTTAGACTAGATATAAGGAAAAAATTATTTACAGAGAGGGTGGTGAGACACTGGAACAAGTTGCCCAGAGAGGTGGTAGATGGCCCAGCCCTGGAAACATTAAAGGCTGGGTTGGACAGGGCCCTCAGCAACCTGGTCTAGTTGAAGATGCCCCTGCTCACTGCATTCTCTGATTCTATGGTTTGATATGTACAATGCATAAGCAGCCTTGTAGCAGCCAGGATGTTACACTCTCCCTCAAGTAAATAGAAATTTCGCTGCAGTACAGAACTGTGGAGTTTTCTGCGTGAGTATGCTTTTCTCCCAGAGAATCTCCCAGTGTCCCTCTGCCCTCAGGAAACGAGTGTAGATGAGCACAGCCGCTTATTGGAGGCTGCAGGTCCCATACACCCAAAGGAAGCTCCTTTTTGACCATAGTCAGGTGCCTCGCTTTTGGAGAGAGCTCAAATTTTAGATGGAGAAACTCCCAATTTATGAGTGTAGGTGGCTCCCAGACCATCACACAGATTTGTTTATATCTCTTTTGGAGGTGCCTGTCTCTCCTCATGCACTATATGCAGCATCCAGATAGCTGACATGTAGTTCTGATTTCCCTAAAGAGCTTTCAAGTTGCACAGGAAAACATCCTTCCACCATTTCCTCGTTTCAGAACTCTACACTTCGCAGCTTTAATGTTCTTTTAATGAAACTTTTAGGTGTAATACAAACATACAAATATTTTAAACATATGGTAGCAAACTGCAAAGTAAATATAATTACAGTAGCTCTCACCAAATGCACAGCTTTTTATTTTCCTGTTAATTGAGTAAAAGGATTTACAAATGCCAAAAACTTTGGCATCAATATTTAATAAAATACAGCAATAAGATACTAATCATCTTATGGCATCAAGTACCTAGGTTTTAGATCATATGATACATGATCAAGTGTACAACTGCTGATGCCAATTGCTCTTTAATTAAAATCTAAACCAGCATTAAAATAACAAAAAATGTCTAGATTAGACCAGAAAGAATAACCATTGTCTCCATTCACTTTCTTCATATGTTATTTTGAGGAAAGACCCATTATATGAGTGCAAAACAATTGTTCCTCACGGCTTACCCCTGTGAGGACAGAGACTGATGTAAGGCAGACCTCAAAACGAAAACCCCGGCAATCTCCTTAGTAGGGGCAGCTTAAGGCTGCCTGCTACCTTCCGAAACCAGAGGAATGCACAGTCGTTTCATGGCACCAACCCCTCTAAAGCAGGTAGAAATGAAGTAACTGCGGTACCAGACATGATCTCTCCTCCTTCTCTCACCTTCCCATTTGCTTAGGGAGATCAAGGGAAAGTGTTTGCAGAATGGGAAAAGAAAATGACCATTGTGGCTGAACCTGGACCACCTCCAGGACATGATCCAGTGGAGGAGAAAGCAGCGGGAAGGCTGAGCAGGTCTCTTGCTCCCAGCGCGGCTCGCGGATACCACAGCTAGGATCAGGCCTCGAGGATTTTAAAATGCTGCCATGTCATCTGTCTAACTCCCTGCTCAACAAGTACCAAACAGGGATCAAATATCACCCCTCACAGTTGCACGTACAATAAGAGGTGCTGTTGCAACGTCTTCCCTGCTCTGTTGTGCCCACCTGTCCCCTCTCCTATATTCCTGTCTCTGCCAACTTTCTGGAAGACATTGTCTTGTTTTCATACGGAAACAGTAGCTCTCTATTTCCAATCACTAGCGCCTCAGTGCTGTTGCAGTACATAACAACCATTATAGTAACAGAAATCATCATTCTTGGAAGATGAAAAAGAGCCTGAGAAAAAATATCCTTTAGTCTTAAATACTATAAAAGCTAATGAAAAAAAGAGATAAGGAGAATACAGTTTGTTGCATATTTGGATGGTGAATATTTGGAATGCTCACTCCAATTATTTATCTCCTACAGAGTTTTCAACCTGTTTTTTTAATATACATGTATTGGTAGCAATTTTTCATCTCAGTGTTGAAAATCTGTACAGATCACATTTTTCATTGTAAATACAAGCTTCTATTAAAAAAAAAAAATCTAGTGGGTAATTTGCTATTTTTCTTTTGCTCAGAAGAGCCAACAAATAAGAATGGTTCATTTTACTTCTCTGCAGTTTTAAAAAATGAAATGGGTTGGACCATCATGAAAAGCTGAATGATTTGATCTTTCTGTGCTTTGGCTAGATATTGCTGCAGCAAGAGGAATTCAGATCTTCCTACAAACAGTGCTCTGATGATAGGGTACCACAGCCTAGCCTCAGTGGCAGGAGAGCTCTACTTTGTCCCTAACTCACTCTGACATGTTTAGTTCAGGCTACAATTCCTTCAGGAATAACATTAGAAATTATGAAAGTCTGAATCTGTGCTCCATTGCATCAGTTTTATACTAATTTAACTGTGTTAGACTTCAGTGTGTTGCATCACATTACAGGGATGGGGGGGATCACAATCAACACTGGTCTTTGGCTGCCTCCATTTTATGCTGTTTGTGTAGGCTGCAAGTCCAGGCCACTTTCAGAGAGACAGTTCATAATATCCACCATATTTTCAGTTTTATTGATCAACTATTCTAATCTGCAATTAATACAATAAAGAATATCACCTATATATTCAAGCACCAAAAGAAAAACTCTGTGAAGATGAGTCACTAGTTATAGCACCTACAATAGCTTTGAATACTTGAACCAGAAGACATTTCCTTGCCTCTCTTCTAGGACTTCTAAAGCCTTCACTAAAGCATTTGGGCCCCACCCTTCACTCATGTACACTGGTACAAGCTCAAGAAGGTCAGTGGAAGTCAGACCTGTTTAAACTAGCCTAGAATCCGGAAGTGAGAAATGCTTTCCTTTTATATGAACAGTAGTTTAGACACAGAACCTGTAGATAACCATTTACATAAAATGCTAGACTAAAAAACCAATCCCCTAAAATGGAATGCTTGTGTGTTGCCTGTTACATTGACATCATCTGACAACATAATAAATAAACTACAATAGCTCCAAATACATTTGTTTGATAAATATTTTCTGTCCTTCTTTTATGACATCTTATTCTAAAACAGGTTGTGTGCTTGTTTTTCTCAGATAACTAGTGTGATAGATCTGACAGAAGAGAATATTATAGCACATGGCAAAGGAATTCTGCTACTCTTCAATGATGCTTCTAGGTGCTACCGATGTAGCTTTGTCTAAAATAGTCAAGAAAAAAGCTAATAGCGATAATCACATTTACATCCCTGTATTTAGGTTTATATTTCCATTCACGAACAATGAGGACTTTGTATCTTAAAACAGTAATGCACTTCATAATGTGAGCCAAATATACACTTTACCTAGAATTATTACATAAAAATATTATAGATCATCCAACAATATGACAAAATGTCACTACATTCATTTGAAATAGCTATTTGTGAAATAAGTGTTATCGTATTCTGCTTGGGGCGATATATTTCCATGCTTTATGAAATTATTAATTCTCATTAAATTCTAATGATCCTGCTTGAAAAGAGCAGAACTAATTAACTGCTCCATTAAAGTTATTACTTACTCCTGATGAGGTCTGTAAATGTTCCTGTTTTGCTAGGCCATTGAAAGTTTTCGGAACTGCAATTTCTAGCCTTACAAGGAAATTTCCCCTATCAGCAGTTTATTCCGTAACAGTAAAATTACCAGATCCTAACAACACCCACATAGCCTTTGAGACTTAAGTCTTACACCCTGAAATAAGTATTTTGCTCCTTTTACAAAAAAAAAAAATAAATAAAAAAGCAGCAACTCATGCTGGTGGGAAGAGTCTGCAGCACCTGCATCAGATAGGTGATGTGTAATTGGGGCTGGCACTGGCCAAGGAGCAGCCCCATGTCCTATCCTGCCAAGGGCAGCTCGTGTGCCCGCTCCCTCCAAGTTAGCAGGGAGAGCTGGTAGTGTCTCATCAAAGCTTTGTCCTTGCACCTGTGTGATCCTTTAAAGCTGGCAACCCGTACCAGGGATGGACCAGCATTTTGGCAGCCTGTGTGGGACCTGGCAGACCAGGATTCAAGCTCCTCTTTATGCCTGCATGAAAACTGTTTATTTAAGTCTCTGAGGAGTTGAACTGCAGTGTACCTCTGTTGTCACTTGTAAAACTGAAATAAATTTGCTGTCTCACCAGGCTATGAAAAAACATTGACAGCTGTGAGATTCTTGCATGCTCGGTTTATTGGGGTTCCATCCATGTACCTCAGGACAGTTGGCAGAGCTGTGAGCAGCAGCAGCGCCTTCAGGGCAGCATCTTCCCCCCAGTGTTTGCACACTGGACTTACGGGTTCAGCATAAACTGATAGTTTTAAAAGGTCATACGGTCACCTCCATAGCCAAAAACTCCATCTGACTGAAGATCACCACGGCTGCAAGAAGTGAGTTCCCTGACACAAACTAACGACAGGTAAAATTGCGTAGGCAGCTCTCGGTACCGGGGGGTCAAGATGACCCGAGATTCAGTGAGACATCCGTTTTCACTGGTAATACGTCGAAGAGGAAAAGCATTAATCAGAACTGCTACGAAAAGCTTACTGACTTACACGGCAGCAAAATGTGACAGCTGTGCTCACAACCAAGTAGTGCTGAACAAATAACGTACAAACATTCATATGTGGGAGACATTTTAAATCTCCACATGTAAAAATCTCCCATGACATGTCTGTATGCTCATCTGGCCAAAGAACTGGAACAGAGTGTATCATTGCAACTGCCGTTCTCACCAAGAGCTACTCGAGACAAGTTTTAATCCATCAGATAATAATTAAAATACAGAGATGTTAAAGAACTTGAAAAATGTATTACTTCTGTGAGCTGTGATCATGGTTATTACATTATTTACATGCACTGAATAAATTATTTTTTAAATTATTTGTTCAGTTTCAATATTAAAACATTTTTCAAAGCCTAACAGAGTTTTTTTGAAGGGTTTTTTTTGCAAGGTTTTCTTTTTTCCTAAACAAGGGCTGAATTTTTTGAGAGAAATTAAATGCTTCTTAATAATGCTTTCCAGATAGCAAACACAAAAATTTGTAAACATTCAACTCCTATTACTCCCCAAGCAACACCTCAGTTGGCATAGGCTTCTGACACAAAACCCTTATCAATGGTCAATATAATCTGTTGGAAAGGATCGGAAGTTCAATTTGCAGCCTAAATTGGCAGATATACACCATTATTTCTACTCATTATATGCCAATCTCAACTATTTATGCATTGAGGATTGGCTCAGAGTTTTGGATGCTTCTCTACAACAAACTAATATAATCTGAAATTCTGACTGCTCTGGAAATACCAACACTTTTTCTTTTCCTGTATCATCCCTTTCAGTCACCCCTAATAACTGGAGACCAGTTCTTAAAATTAGCTACAGCCCCTTGGAAAAGATTTTGCCAAATGTCTGCAGTGACAACGTTTCATAGTATGGGCTTTCCTCACACACCTCACCCTTCTCCACTTTCTACTGGTCTCCATGCATACTGGGAACCTGTAGGAAGACAGCTAACACATCTGTATGAGACAGATGAGACCTGAAAGGATGTTGTAGAGAGGTAGGCACTGGCCTCTTCTCACTGGTAACTAGTGACAGAATGAGAGGGAATGGCCTCAAACTTCACCTGCAGAGGTTTGGATTAGACATTAGGAAAAATTTTTTCCTGGAAAGGGTTGTCAGGCATTGGAACGGGCTGCCCAGGGAGGTGGTTGAATTGCCATCCCTGGATGCATTTAAAAAGCCGTATAGATGTGGTCCTTTGGGACGTGGTGTAGTGATGGACTTCGTAGAGTAGGGTAAATGGTTGGACTTGATGATATTGAAGGTCTTTTCCAACCTAGATGATTCTGTGTGTGATCTCCCTAGGTTAATGGTCAAATGGACTTTGCTCAATGATGTGCAGGAGGGATGGTCCACACTGAGGTCTGTAATGCTGTTGTGGGCCTCGAGGCAACTGTGCAAGAAGTGTCTCCAAGAAAATGCCAAATGATTTTAATTTTCTCATTAGCAAAACCAGCAATAGGAGCTAAAACAAACTCACATCCATCAAGTTGGACCCTCTGTGCAGATAACTGCCAAGCATAGTCCCAGGCGCTGCTGAGCCCTGGTAGAGGCACTGCGGTTCCTGGGGGAGACCTGGCTCCATCACCCCTACCAGTGTGGAGTTTCCACCACTCACATACTCCCCAGAGAGCTGTGCCACTTGCTAAGAGCTTCCAAAATAGCAACTTCCCAACCCAAAACATTACAAGTTTGAGAACACTTGCAACCAATTTCATAGTTAATTAAACACAGATTTGCTCTGTTCAGTCGTTAGTTCTATAACTTTTAAATCTTTTTTGGTCTAAAGTTTAGGGTTTTTTTCTAAGTCACGCGTAAGCTTTCACTGCAAATAGGTTAACTGCAGCTCTGATCTTCCTCCAGCATCTCTCAGTAAAGAAAATCAATTTTCAAACACCGAGGCTTAACACAGGTCACAACATTTCAAGGTCCGACCAGTCTCATGGCACTGCCAGTAGAGAACTCTATGCCAAATCATACAGCTATTCCTCAAAAATTTCCATAGTAAGAGATTTAAGAAAAGATCCAAATATCGCACCAGTAAATCTCTCAAAGTAGGCAAAACATTTACAACCACCAAACATTTCAAATAGCCTTTCATTCTCAGGTGGTTACACTCTACACATCCAAAGTTACACAAATTAGATATGCAATGAAGTCTGAAGCTATCCTCTCTCCCCTATTCAGAGAAAAATGTAAAAAAATTGCATGACACAAAATCGTCACTCATTTTTTTCTGAACAAGACAAAAAAATCATTATTCATGCTTTTCTTTAAAAATCAATTTTTCTACCAAGACAGAGAAATAAGTTGTCACAAGAAAAACTGTGTTGTCCTGAGTTTCAAGCCAGACTTCTCCTAACTCTGGAGCACAGTCTTCCCAACAATATCTATTTCTCTGGCTCCCAAGCAGCATCTCTTAGGACTCTTTCCTTGGATAGGCAGACAAGGAACTCTCAGTTAAAATTAAGCTCTTGCTCACCAGGGACCAATTATTGATTTTCTTCCTTTCTTTACTCTATGAATAGAACAGATGGGATGTAAAAAAAAAAAAACACCAAAAAAAAAGTGGAAAAAATATAATTACCTATTAAAAAACAGCTACAGTGAATTGTGAATACCAACGCCAAAATATAACCACGTCTTGCCTCCATTTCTAGTGACTACTATAATCTTATTGAGAAACTAGTGGTCTACATTCACTGCATATAGTAACAGAAAAACAACTGTGCCTTGAACAACGACTGGAATCACTGATGTCATTGGCAGCTGCAGACACCTACTCTCAGCCCGAGCCCTGGACAACTGAATTAGTCCTACAAAACCAGAGGTAAACAACTGCAGAACATGCTGGTATATACCAGGTGCTGCAGGAGCTGTGGACTATCCTTTGCAGAAAGTAATAGTCATTTTACCCAAAATGAACATTTTAAAAAAAAAACCTATATAAACCTGTGAGATGTGAATTTACGTCCAGTAAAATGAAAAACCATCACGTGAACCTCCAGTTAATTGTCTGCCTGGTCTTGAAACCATGGAGCAATCTGTTTATTACTGCAACAGGTAACTAGCAAAACCTGCTTATATATTAGAATTATATCACTGCTTTAAACTGTCTTTCAGAGAAGCTTTCCTAAGTAGCCCATAATAAAGAGAACAGTTGGAAATTTCATGTCTGGCATACAGAAAACATGCTGGTCACTAATACCTTGAAATTGTTTTTAAATATATTACGAGTCAAAAAAACCACACAACTCTGCAATTTCTAACAACGATACCGGTATCATTTAGCATCATCTGCTGCTGCTGGTAGGAGACTGTGCTTAGAGAGCGCAGATGCCAATAAGTTTCTGGCTTGGAGGCCAAAGCACAATCTGTACAGTCCTGCCTGTAACAACAACCAGGATGAGGTTTCCCAGACCACATCCAAGCTCTCAGGATTAGAGATCACTTGTCAGTCATTACACACATTGGAGAAAATGCCTACTCTCCGGAAACACTACTGCATTCCAGCAGTTTTCATTCTTCAGTAGCACACCCTAACAGCCACTTAGTTTTTCAATAGTTGTTCTGCAAAACACACCCTGTCTCTTTTAGGCAAATCTGCACCACAGACTAATAGACCAGAAGTATTAGCTTGATACAATCACATCAAGTGGAATAAGTCTAACTGTATATATGCTGCTGTATATGCAAAATCCACAACATTCAAAAATCTCAGTGCAGTCTTGACAGAAAACAAAATCCACAACCCTGTGCCACATATGCATAACTCTGCATCTTAAATACGTTTGAGTCCTATACAAGGATGAGACTCACAAGTTCCCCTTCCTCTCACTCAAAGAAGCGTGCGGTGCTAGACACAAGAGAGTCATAAGGAGGGATGTTTAACCTTAGTTTAAAAAAAAAAAAATACATGAAGGAAACCTGCAGATCCTGTATCCAGAATAAATATATTGTGTCATTCTCATAAAAATGCACTTTTTGAACCTGTTCCAAAATTCACCAGAACTCATACTCGTATTGGCCCCAAGCTGCTGACCATGATGCCGCTACACAAAGATGATATATTACTAAAACCAACAGAGTGGGAAACACAAATCTTAAAAAATAAATACCACAGGTAAATACGGACAAGCTCCCTTACATGCCTACTCACCTCTATGCAACAGACTAAGTCATCGAGATCAACCACCTCTTCACTTCAGTCATTCACCCACAGAAGGAAAAGTAAACTGTGGTCCTGTCACAACTCACACAAGCTCCAAAGACACAGCTGTGAAGGTTTTGGAATGTGCACAGCATCCAGTCTCCAAATTGAAGTCCTAGGAGAACACCACTGCCTCCTTCCAAGCATCAACCTCCCAAACACTTTCCTCACTTCAGAGGAACCTGAAGGGAGGCAGCTGACTACACTTTAACCAGGAAATCCTGGTATCTCAACTTTTTATCCTGAGAATGGCCAGAACTGCTGCTGCCAAGTGATCGCAGCTGAACCACTAGGGCCTGTTGCACGTCTCAACCTTGAGCTTGCTTTAGCGGGCTTGGAGCTGAATTCAGCATTAAATATAGCAGCAACTGCTATTGCTAGTCAAAAACTGGGATGAGGTGCCCCTCAGGAAATAATCCTAAAATGTTCAGAGTTCTTTTTTTTTTTTTTTTTTTTTTTTTGCCAGACTTGAGCCACATTACTACACCAGAAAGTAAAGAGGTAAAGTCAGATGATACTGCCAGCCTCAGGCGATTCAAACCAGCTGCCTAGGAGAACACCCTCGAGGGGTTTGCTTTTGCATGAAGCCTTTTGCAAAGCACTTAAAGAGCTTTCAGAAGTAGCAAAGTCAGCAGAGGTGTGGTCAGGAGCTGCAGCTCTTGTATGAACCATGAACTCAAGTCCATGGAACAAGACTTCAGGCTTCACATCTTTAGTAACAATTCCATCTTTTATTAGCATCTGCTGAAGTTCACTGCTTTAATCCCAGAAAGACAGTGGCTCAAAAACATAAAGAAGGATGAGAAAACTCATTTTAACTGTTTTAATTCCTGTTTAATGAATAAGAATTCTACCATTCTTCAAACACAACCTTAGCTTCTGAGTCTTTCTCCTATATTATACTCCTATATCTATACTATTTTTAATCAATTAAAAAATTACTTCTTAAAAAATTATTGTAACTTCTAATGACATGCAGCGTGAAGTACCGTTTCCTGTTAATTTAGACTATTTTTTTCACTTTCATTGTTTTCAAAATGTTAACAATTTCTATGAAGCAGAGACATGCAGGGCTCAAGCTGCTGAATGATTTTTAAAAGCTTACTTTAAAACCATGTCATTTATCTTTCTATGAATCTGATTTTCCAGGAAAACATGGTAAAAGGATATTTTCTACAAAGTATCTCCAGGAATCATTCTGGATCTTTCAAGTGCATTTTTGATGCTAGTAAGTTTAAGGTATTACGGTGCAATTTAAAATTAACCAAACACATGCCTGCTAAAATTAACATTGAGAGTTCTTATCAAAACATTAATATTAATTTTAATTTTAAAAGAATAATTGTGTTTTTAAATTTCAAAGTTACATTTAAAAACACGAGAAATCCAAACTGTAGAGAGCATGCAAAGCCATATTCATTCACTAATATGTTATTTCTAATGAGAACAGGTAACAATTCTATAGTTGTATTTTGAGGTTACCTTTTAGCATGCATCCTTTCCCTTAAGACCAAAACTGTCTGCAAAAAAATATCACTAATTTATGTTGACCTTAGTAATTAAAACATTTTCATAGAAATTTTGATATTCATCATATTTTTTTGGAGTGCCAAAATAAAGAATAAAATCTTGTGAAAATTACTGCTTATTCTATTGTTCTTCAGTATGTTTTATGACCACATTTCCGAGCACTGTCATATAGCTAGACATACAGGAGCTATGAAATGCTCTTACAATTTATTGCCTATAATTAATTATACTCACAATCATTTACAAGGAAAAAAACTGTACCAATAAACTGGAGACCTTTTAGAAAAGACTGTATATTACTTCGAAATTATAGGCTCCTTTAGCAGTTTCACTCCTGCACTTTGGCTAAAAAGGTACTTGTTCAGATAGTGAATTCTCCGTCTGGGCCCGTCGCAGCTCTCCTGTGAGCTCAGACTGCAGCCTCCATGCGAAAGCTGCATTCCTCAGCAGTGTAGTATTAGCAACACCCAGGATTTTGTGTGAGTATAGCTGTGGTCTTGTAATTTTTGTGGGTTTGGGGTTTTTTTGAAGCTTCAGAGCTCAGAATGAACAGATAGCTGCAAAAATCAGCTTCCTTTTAATAAAATTAATTTCCAGCTTCACTGGAAAAAAGGTTGAAAAAATATATTTGTAAAATCTTTGGGATGCAAAAGGCAAATAAAGCCCAGTTTTTTACAGTAGAGCTTTTCTAGGGTGATGTGTTGGGTTTGTGTCCCGTTTCATGTTTTTAATGCTCAACATTGATTACATTAATAGTCGGATTTTATATCAATTGTTAAACACTGAAGAATAGTGATCACTGGTCTGAACCAGGACAACCTTTACAGGTTAGGAGAGCTGCATCCCTGTTAATAACCAGCTGCAAAGTCCATTGCTTATCTAAATCGTTGTGAAACGAGGATGGAATTAAGCATAGTGAGGGCTTTGTTTTGGTGGACTTGCTTAGTGGAAAGCAAAATGATAGTTAATATCAAACCCATTTATTCAAAAGAATGAATTGGGACAATAGAAATCCCCTAGAGCAGGAAATGTGTTTCCCAAAGTTGTTGCAGTTTGGTTGTTTTTTTTTTAATTATTATTATTTTTATCTAATTTATTTTAAAATGTGAATCCTAACTTCCCTAGTGCAAACCCGGGACAATGTCAAGCCCCAAACTGTTCTCCTCTTGAGTCTGTAAACAGGCAGAATTAAACAATAGCATTGCTAAGTGAGAACTTAGCCCATTCATCTTAATGGACTGTTAATTATGACCACTTAAATGCCCACAGTGTTAACCCCTTCACCACTGACTGCATTTCACCCAAAAGAGCAATTTATAGATGTTGATTTATCCACAGGTAGGTAGATGTAACACGATATACAGTTGAGTGGACTAAACGATTAATCAAGCTGTGAATATAGAGTATGTATCCAGCTGAAAAATCTAAAATCAGCTCCTGTAGTTTATTCTTTCCAGGGATTCAAGTAAAATTATTCTGTGTCAACACTGCAGTGGTATTGTTTGAGGGCTGTAGAGAGTCAAATCGGATGGTGTTGGTTTTGTAGTGTATTTTCATGTTGTAGAAAGGCTGGTATAGTATTGTTAACTGATTGACATTGCACATCCTAGGTGATGTGGGAGTATGTAATGTCAAGATATAATTGGACTAGTTGACTTTTTTTAAGTTCAGAAAATTCTACAAAGTTATATGAGAAATGAAAGAGAATTTATTTTTAACAGGCAGGTGAATCTTTCAAAAATCTCTCAAACATCTTAATTATTCCTGGTTATAAACTGATGCTATTAATGAAATCAACAGATATTACAAATTGGATCACTTTGAGGGAGGGGAACACAACCAAAAATCCCAGATTTTGAAGAATTTAACAGAACCGTACAGTATTTGGAGTACAGTCCTGACAGGAATTACATTTTTAATATTGTATGTACCACATAAATAGTAATTACCACAAGTATTTGAATCAAATTAATTTTGTACTACTAATTTAAGCTCTTCAAAAGTTCTAGGTCTAGTTTCTTCTCTCTTGATCAAATGGTTCTGGTATAATATAGACAGCCTTAGATTTCATTAAGTCTCCCCAGTGCCCCACACTCCCACTAACATCACTGGCTCTTTGAGGAAAGCCTTATAGCCAAAAGGGACCGTGTCCATTTCTTCAGTCCACACCACGGGTTTTTCAGTGGTTCCTTCCATCAGATCCTATGATTGTTTCATGCCTGCACAAATCCCAAATGTGGTCAAGTAGATAGATTACTAACCCAACACTTGCCTACAATTTTATGTTTAATATCTGCATTACAGTAGCCACCTGGGGCTATGCAGTAGGCTGGCTAGCATGGGGAAAGGCGAGAGTTCACAACATTTACAAACCCCTCTTATGTACTTCCTCAGTCTGTGCTGGTGGTTACAACAACCACCACTGCAGCGCCACTGGCTACCCTTGCAATGCACATACTCATTTTTGCAAGGTAACTCTTGTTCCCAGAATACACGAAACAGCCAATATGCCACTCCATGATGGTCAGAAAACAACAGATCTGCCAAGTAAAGCAGCTCCAAACACAGAAACCATTTTCCAAAACCCTGATAACCCAACAACTATTTGTGCTCAAGTATGTGGTCTGTTTTCTCCATCTAAGCACTTTACAGTATCAATATTTTTTTCTAAATAAGTAGTTGTAAATGAGCAGTCAGGCCCATGTGGTCAGCACATAAGGCTGGCAAGAACAACAGTATGTGGGCCGGTACTACCACCCTCGAGACCCCCCTGATAGTTACCATAGAGATAGTAGGAGCCACAAAGAGCTTCGATCACATTACTGGCTGGGAGGGGGTCAATTTGTATGCGTGAGCCCTGCTGGGATTGAAAGAATGCAGAGGAGGACAGGAAAGATAATAGAGAGAAAAATACGTGAAGGGAGAATACAAGAAACGAGAAAAATGAAAGAAAGAAAGAAAGAAAGAAAGGAAAGGGGGGAGGGGGGGGCAACCACAGGGAGAGAAGGATCTCAGAACCAGAAAAGCCAGCAGAGAGACCAAGGAGAGATTGAGAGAGAGAAAGTGAGTGAGCAAATTCATCTTGCACGGACAGCGCTCGTGTCTCTGCCCAACGGGAAACGCTGATCTAGAGGAGCTAAGCGGCGGGCGGCAAGAGCAGTGGGGATGGATAGACAGACAGATGGATGGACGGATGCCTGTAGCACCTGACTGATGCCAGAAAAACTGCTCCAAACACACAGTGGAGCAAGGAGAAGGAATCACAGAGGGGAGAAGGGGGTTTGCTTTCATATGCCCATGGGTTAGTAGACCAAACAAAAGCAAACAGGTTTCTTCCTCCTGTGGACTCCTCAATCCAGGGTACTGAGGGCTCGGGACTGGACAGGTTTTGCCTCTGAGAACTGTGACTGCCTGGGACTGGTATCGCTAGAGCTTTGGAAGCTGCTTGGGCCTCCAGTAGAGCCACGGAAGCCTCCAGAGCCCCAGCTGCTGCATGTTACCTATACTTGCCCTGTCATATTGCTGTGTGTGCCTTCAGACACCAAAAGACTTTTTTAAACTAGGATGACACATAGGTCTATACTCCAGAAAAGCTGAGGAGAACACTCTGAATGACTAACTAAATCAGCAGAGTATTCAAAATACCAAACCCTGGAAATAATCCCTTATGGACGTCTGTCTACGTAATGGGTGTATTGTTGCAAAACTCTTGCTTCACTGCAGGTTAATAACAGCATGGCCATAACCTGCTTGTCTGTCAAGAGCAAAGTCCAACAAAGAGAGAGAGGGAGAATAGGATTCAACATATAACCAATAATTGTTATAATAATCTTGTTTGGTGGCACATTCCTCAGCCCTGTACCTCCCAAACGGTAAGAGTAACAAAGAATGTCTTGCTTCAGTGGTCTTGTCAATGCCATAGCATCACTTCATGCCACAGCAGCTCACCTTGCAGGTCTTCCCAGGACATGCACAGCTTCATAGCCTCGTGCTGGTGCTCAGCTTCAGTACTGGGATTTTAGTATGTCAGTAGAGGAATGTCCCAAAGGCCAGCAGAGCAGCAGGCTGCTGTACTGTACTGTACCCTCACAGCTGAGCAACAGAAGAATTTTCCCTGGGGACAATGACCATATGTTGAGTTTTTCTAAGTTAAACCTTTTTTTCCTAGCAGGAGCACCAAAGTACTCCTTGTCTTCAGGGCTAGCCCATGAGACAAAGACAATGTCCCCTATACTTCCTTCCAGAGAAGCAGATTTAAATATGTCCAGTGAAAATTAGCACGGTTTTAAGAGATAATCCCCAACTGAGAATAGTCTGGCCCAAGTGCAGTATCATGTTCAGTGTATTACATAGATCAGTCTAGAACTGATTATGAAGGTGTGGGTTTTTTTGATGAATTAGTATTATTTTTGTATCATTCTACTTTTCAAGTAAACTGTCAAACTGACCATGAATAAGATTTCTCCCCTGCATATTACCACCAAAGTCGAGTTACCCCTGAGAGCAACAGAATCACCTTTGAGTTAAAAGCACGCAGATGTCTGAGTAAGAGTAGTTACTGAAGTATGTAAAAAAAAGCCTCTAGAAATGGTGTAAAGCAGGTTTTTTATATATAGCAATGACAGCATTTAAAGTCAAATACATTATGATTTTAGCTTAAAAAAAACTCCAAAGCAACACAAACTAAACTGAAGACACTTTTGGTTCAGAGGAATAAACTCTACATAAAGCTGTAAACCACCACACAAAAATGGCATGTATGAAATTGTAAAGTGCCTTTGTAGGAAAACCCAAAGAGTTTCATGCACAAGCTCCCAAACTGCCCTATGCAACAGAACTATTTTTTTTCCATGCAATTTATAATACAGAATAATTTTTAAAAGAGACTGTGTCAACCCAGCTACAGATACACTCAAAAATTTCAAAGCCTTCTTGCAGCACTTCCCCTTCCCTTATCACCACCACACATGTAGAGAAGGGATCTTCCAGTGAGTCAGTCCAGCAGTTTCCATCCAAGCCCAGCCTCAGCAGCCTTGGGCTGCTGAAGTCATTAAGATTTTTATGAATATCTACCAGTCAGATAAGTCCCCATTTCCAAATCCCTTATAATTTTTTCCATGACAAGAAAACTTTCCAAAAGCTGGGTAATAGGCCCCAAATGGTTCTTTCTGTACTAATGTGAACTGGAAACTAAAAACCATCCAGCAGGTAATTTCTACAAGTCTCTTAAATCTTGAAAATGAAGCTATTCATTTTCTAATAATAAATCTTTACTGTAGCTAATCTTATCTTCCTTCCACAATAAACTCCCAATTATTACCTTTCCAGACAGCACATCTGTGATTTTAAAAGTGTGTGACAGCAGTAAAAGCAAGTGCTGGATCTTAGGACTGAAAAAAGGAAATACTTAGATTAGACATACAGAAAATCCTTGATTTTTAAGCTCTGAACAACATGATCTCATGGAACAAGTTACAATCTGGGAGTGAACTAATCGAACTAGGGAAGTCAAGGACAGTCACCACTGCTCCTGTGCCTGACGGCACTGGGGAAGCTCGACCTTCTGCTTAACGAGACCTCCACTGCCCAAACGAAAATGAAAGAGGAAGAGTATTTTTCTTTTTTTCATTTTAGCTTAGACACGGTCAAACCCAGAATCCATTACTAAATACTAAAGGCAAATTAATAAAAAATTTTTGCAAATATTTGCCTAAACTCAGAACTTTACACATCATTAATTATGAGTTTTATCTCTCATTTATACTGGAGGTATCTCAGTGATGGCCACCCTGTGAGGCCTAACAGTACCAAACAGTGTGCCGGTAACTGCACAGACCTTTTCTGTATCACTTTCACTCTGCTGAGGTTAAGCAAATTACAGAGAGTATCTGTGAAGCTAATTTTTGAGTTGCAGAATACTTACATGACTCAAGAAAAAAAAAAAAAAGTCAGACAAAGTATGCTCTCAAATAAAGCTGAAGATCTGAATTTTGAATAGTAGCTGCTTATCACTACCTATTCTCAATCAAGCTATAGAAAAAGAAAGATTTAGAGAAGTAACACATCCATCTGAGAAAACCAGAAATGTTTGTAGAGGGTCTCTAAAAAGAAAATGGGACCAAAACTGATCACTCCAGTTCGTCTGCCATTTCACTGCATTTACAACCATCTTTTAAATCATTCAGTACGATGGATTTAACTGCACTGATTTTTAAACAGATAGATTTACAAACAATACTCAGCTTGTTAAAAGTCATTTTCTTATCAATATAACACTACTCTAACAAGCACTTAACAGTCGCTTGCAGAGCCCAGCGTGGCAATAACTCAACAAGAAAACAAAATAACCAGAAAATCCCGAGTAAAATATAAAACCACCAGTCCCTTTGGCCTCAGTTATTTAGAAGTTCTCAGATATTCCTTTCCCTTCTGGAAGGTGTGCATTCCCACACCTTTCCCTGTTGATTTACCAATTAAGGTGCAATCTACCTCTCGGGTTTTGTTGTCAAAGCTGTGATGATGGAATATAATACTTAACAGAGAAAAAAGCCTGAGCCCATCTCATATAACAATCCTTTAGGTAATTAAGGCAAATGAACTTTATGAATAAAAGCTTTATTCTTTACAGGAAAAATGCTATACTGTTGTTTCTCTTCCCATAAATACATTTCTTTCAGGCAAAATATATATTTTGAGTCATCATTAAAAAGACATCTTTTAACTTACCTGCTTTGGTAAGCAGATAAATTAATTTTTTTTATTTCTACGATATTTCTTTGTCCTTCACTTTTGCTGCACAAAACACAGGGGCACATCTCCTTAGTCCTTCTTCACACCCTGTTTCCTGCCTGGAACTCTACATACGTTTCCTACATAAATCGGAGTTCCGTGACATTTAAATGCAGTTCCTTAAGCTTCCAACAAATTTGATACGGCTTTTCTCTCTGGGCCCTATAGCAGTCCCCAAATTTCCAGCATCTGGTTGAAATCTTCCTGATTCTTAGATAACACTAACAATTTGAGCTGAGCGTTGTTTTCATTTTTAGAATAAGAGCTGCACATTAAGAAGCCAGTGCTTGCTTTTCTAGGTTATTGTTTCTAGTCTATGCATTTTTTTTCCTCACAAATGGGAGTTTGTAATTTTAGCCTCTGATGGAGCTTGTCATTTGCATTTTAGCAATTTTGCTCACTCTGCTTTTCACATATACTACTCTTTCAAGATTCCTACGTGCTCCAGTTGTAAAAACTGAATAGGAAGCTGCTTGCCTTCATAGTGCCTTTTGATCCAAATAGTCTCAAGAAATGCTATACAAACATCAGGATGCCTAGGAAACAGATGCTAAATATATTTTAATGTGTCGATCCATGGGGCAAAGTATGGCACTGAGAAATTAAAGTAAAAATCTTCAGATACAGAAAGTAAAACTGTAGCAAGGTCCTGAAATAATCAAAAACCACATATGCAGTACCTAAAAAATTCATTGAAAAACTGGAAACTTTGGTAAGAGCAATAGAGTTCTAAATGGAAACCATATCCCTAGCAATTAGGATTAGAACTACTGCCCAAATTGGCATTAAAGAAATCAGTAGGCGAATAAAATGAAACAGTTCTGCCTCGCAGTCCTATTCTTTAATCTCCAGACAATGCTCTCCAGCCATCCCTGAATTATTTTTATTAGCTGTCTTTGGCTTTTTAAAGGGTGTCGTTTCTGCTGAGCTTATCTGCAAAGGAGTAGGTCCAAAGTAAGCAAGGAGCAACGGGAAAATAAATAAATAAATAAATAGTAACAGGGAAGGAGCCTCTCTGAGCCTGTGTGGCTGCTAGCTGAACCACTGACTTATTGTCTCTGCTCTCATCACACACACCCTTTTTTTTTAATTAAAACAATTTCTTTTTTACATTTGTGAAGGCCTAACCAGCATTAATAGCCTTGCAATTCTCACCAGAAAAAAAAAAAAAAAAGGAAAGCTATTTTGCAGTTATAGGAAAACAAAAAGCATCTGAAATCAGTATGTTGTATTTGTTTTAATCATCAGTTTGAGGGGGGAAGACAAAAAAAAAGGAAAGAAAAAATAAAGACAGCTGTTAATCCATTTTAGTAAAAGTGGGAAAAATCCTGGGGACCTTCTAAGCCTAGAGTGATTTTTATGGCCAAACAATGAATCCTGAGAATAATTGGTTCATATAATGAATACACAACAAACTCTGAACCCAGGTCCTGATCCAATTTCCAGGGTAATCGGCAGGAATACCTCCTTTGACTTCAGTGGCAGTAACAAGGTACAGTATCATTAAAAATAATAAAAAAAAATCTTTACAAATGAGTTCTGGGTGAATAGAAACCAATTGTTTGTTTATGTTGCATAAGCTCTAGAAGTGTTTTTGCAGCATTACATGTGACTTACATCGATGCAAACAAATCGATATACATCGTGGGTAAAAAAAGCACCACCGCTTAGAGAGGTACTAAATTTCCAGACCACAGTATTCAGATTATGATTATTTATTGCCATTGTACGGAGATGAAAGGCTGTGCCGTCCCTTCCAGTTTCACTGCTTCGTGCCAGCTGAATTCTGCGAGAAGGATGGTGTCAGAAATGGAAGGCTACAGTAATGCTAACTATGCCGTTTCCCTCCAACATCCATTTTGTTCCAAAGAAACACTTGCCAGAGATTAAAATATTCAAGATGGCTGTTTTCTGCACCCTTTCTGCGAGCTCTACAGTTTTTCGTCTTCCAAATATTCTGTGTCCCCGTCTTTATTAAGACTGTGAATATTTTATTCCTCATCTTATCTGTCTCCGAAGTAATTAAATATTGGCGAAAGTTCAAAGGAGGCTCGCTTAAAAACTGCCTCGTTTCCAGCCCGGACAAGGACGCAGCCTCTGGCCGCCGTTTCGGCTGGATGCCTCCCTCGGCTGTGCCTCGTTCGCCGGGCNCCCGGCGCTTTGCGGGTGGTTCGGGCTGATCCGGGCGTTGGTGGCGCTGGGCGCAGGTTGTCTTCTGACGGTCCGCTGGCTCTGGGTTCTCTCGAACGTTTCGACGGCGACTCTTCCCCCAGCTGCGTTAGAAATTGGCTGCAATATTGTTTAGAAATATTAACGCTGGAATTTTAACTCGGTATTTGTTAAGAGACCACGTTGAGTATGTCAAGTATTTTTCCTAAAAGTATCAGATTTTGCACTCTTATTATACTCAGAACAGCGTTTATCCCAAACTGCATACAAATAAATGGATTAACGTAAGAATCTGATGGTTTATCTGGGTAAATTAAACAGCTTTACGAAGCTTTTATTTTTTTATCGCTAAAAACTGAAAGCGTCACTGACCTCTAAAAAATTTTTTTAAAAATACTTAATACAAAGGAAGCTTCGATTCCCTATCTTCTCGAAAAAAAAAATGTTTCAGGTTTCCCGTTTTCCACAGCCTTAATTGTAATTAGTTAGTGAGCAGATGGGAAGAGGCACTTTCCATACACGAGCTTTCCACTTGTACAAAATGAGTTTATCAAGCACTGCCTAAACGTCGCTTTATATTATAGAGCCCATGATGTGCATTTGAAAGAGCCTCCTTCTGTACACGTATCTCGGGAACACGCTGTAGATGCTCACGTACCGCGTCTATTTTAACAGGCTCGATGGTGTACATTTGCACACCGACTGGAAGCAGCGTTAACAAACCTCGTGGTCAGCAATAATCACCTCTAGAAAACGCATCTGCGACTTGCTAAGGGAAAGCAAGACCTGCTTTACGGAAGTAGAACCATTTGTCCTTCCTCCTAAAGCATCAGTTTGGTAAATTTTAGCTCCTTAAATGATTACTGCCTTTCCACTCACTGATCCTTTACACTGATATGATCAATTTTTTTGTTGTTGAGTCCTGTAAGCTCTGATAGTGAGGCAATCCAAGCACAGACAAATGCAGGTTTTAAAATTTCTGTCCCCTGTAAGGCTTTGCTGGCTGCAGCTACTGCAGTGCTACAGAGCTGAATCCGTCCTTCCGCTGCAAGCAACATGGGAAGACCACGAAGGGGATTTATCTGTGTGACTCTAGTTAAAATAGAATTCTACTGATCAGTAGGAAATATTTATGGGTTGAGTGTTGCTAATGGTAATAGGTGGGTCCTGCAGCGAGCTGCACCTACCCTGGTGATAAGCACACGGCTGCCAGTTTTTCAAAATGTTTTACCGAAATGTAAAAGATGCGAGTGATAGAAAAAAAAAAATGCCAGCGAGCTGCTGCAGATACAGCACGTCAACGATTTAGGGTTTATTGCTTTCAAAAGATGCTCCGGTATTTCTAAATACATGTCTTTTGTCCAGTATCTTAGCTAGCGAGGGCCGTATCTTGTCATCAGTGGTAAATCAATGGCATAGCCTGACCTTTAAGAGGCTATATCCTTTATTCAAAACAGGCGAGTTGAAAAGAAAGATCTGTGAAATACAACTTCGCTGGGGAAAGGGGCATTTTTAATACGAATGCTGTTTTCTATAAACTGTAAATAGATCCTCTCAGAGTTGGCAGAAGTTGGTCTGTAAGGCAGCCGTATTTCACACGGCCGACACGCTCATTGGAATCAGCTCACGGGCTCAGATACGGCTGAGGTGCCAACTTCTAATTGATACGTTTAGGCGAAGCTCCCAACGTAATTGCTTTTAACATTCATTTATGCAAAGCGGCTTCGTTGCGGGCAGGGCGAGCCCGGAGCGGCAACGCGGTCTGCCAGGCAGGGAACGGGCCTGGAAACGCCTCCCGCTGCGGGCGGGAGAGGGACCCGCGGGGGGACCGGAGGACGCGGGGGCGTGGGGAGCCCAGCAGAGCGGCGGGG
>VWZK01020219.1:0-120936 GCA_013396935.1 Baryphthengus martii
CCCTCCCTCCTTCCTTCCTTCCCTCCCTCCTTCTTTATCTCTCTTCCTTTCACTTGAAAGTATCGTATTTTCCATATAAAAAGGATAAAGAAAAACATAATCCAGTTGAATGATTTAAAGTATTCGGTTGTAATATCTTCCAAAGTCTGTGTCACCAGATGCCAAAAGAATTAGCTCCTGGCAGGAATAAGTGATGGCAATGATGAGACTATAACCCTGAAACCTTCAGTTGTCACTTTCTGAAGCTTGTTCTAAGCCAAATCCAAAATTAACTGTAAAAGCTTGGACAGACCATCTGCACCACCTCTTGCTGGATATGGGCCTGTCGGTGGTCCTGGATGTGGAGGTCCATGGCCTGTCAGGTCAGGGCTGTCAGGAGCTGGGGACAGGCCCTACTGCGATGTCACTGGGGCAGGGACCGATAGCTCTGAGGGGCTGAAATGGTGTTGTGGGACCTGCCCAGGGTGAGAACCCTAATGGAGGAGGGCAGGGGCAGTAGGACCTGCAGTACCCTCAGGGCCCTTACAATATCTTCTATATTTATAGTTATCACTGCAGTCTTATGGACTAAACTTGAATCCGTTCTTGAAAATTTGAAAGACAGCTTGTGTTTGATTCATCTTTCTTGTTTCTCCCTGCTCTTTTAAAAACCACCTAAATGGGTGACGCTCTGTATTCTGTAGTCAATAAGGAGGATTGACTTAGAAGTCAGTGACTTTTTCTTTTTTGCAGAGGTCCTTTTAGGTTAGTTTTCACATGAAGAGCAAGTGGCCACTGAAGATCACTGGGTGAGACTTTCATCAGGGAATGTCAGCAGCCATGCCAGTAAGTAAAGAAGGCAGGGTAAAAGCATCTTTAGGTGGGTGTATAGGAAAAACTGAAGAAGATAATTCTCTGATACAGACTCTTATGTGCTTGGTAGACAACATACAGACACTGATTACTAGTTGTAACATCCTAATGTGTTAACGGACATACACCAAAATCTGAAGTTTGAGTAAAGTTAAGTAAATGTTATTAATTGAACTCATTTTTTTTCTTTGTTTTATTATTTTTAATACCTTTCTGGTCTATTTTAGTGAAAGGAACTTGCGGTTTTTACTCTTGAGAGTACTTACCCTGTCTTGCTGTGGACATGATTTAACTTATTTCATAGGCCGGGAAACATCGTATTCAATACCTATATGAAAAGCTGAGTAGACATACAACCTAGCCAGCCCCAAGTATTCATCATTTGTGAGCCAGATCCCCTAAAGAACAGAGGAGTGAGTAAACAAAATGAGAGTAATTTTTCTTTACAGCTTGGTTATAAAAGCCTTCTTGCTTTTCAATCTTTAGTGTAAATTGATTCATATTTGCAAAATTTTCTCTAAAATTAGAGTTAGAGGGTGTTGAGTATTAGTTTTACTTTATATAAATCAAGATTCTCAGGTATGAAATTTTTCTTAAGGTTACTCTCTAGCCAATTGCATGATCTGTTTTCTTATCTGACCTGGGGAAGCAATTGCTGTTTTCTGTATGAACCCGGTTTCTTAACATGGGCAGGAGTTTTTTCTTATTCATGTTTCAGTAGTTGCCAGAAATGTGATAGATATTGTACAACCAGAAAAAGGAACAATTCCTAAATTGAAAAACTTATGGTAAAGTTCATTTTCTTATCCCAGCAGCATGGTGGTGATGGCATTTCCCATTAGCTATAATGTCTGTTCTTCCTTTAGCATATGTGGCTATCCTTCCTTTGACCTTAGATGAAGCTTGTTGGTATACCTTGTCTTAATAAAGAAGATGGCAAATGGTGGTTATGTACACCAGCTGCACAAATGTCTGTTATCCTGCACAGTTCAACTCATTGCTAGCCTATGAGCCAGCACCAGAGCTTTTTATCCCCAATATAGTTGACACTCCATACTCTTCCATTAATTTCTCAGACTTAGATATACTCACATTAATCTTGGTCAGAAAAATAGTGTTTATATTTTAAAGATGTTTTTAAGAGCATTATGCCGCATTTTACATCTATAAATTAATTTACATAACTGTACAGGGAAAGTTGAAGGGCCTATACCCTAACTCAGTAAATGTTTCATCTCAAATAACCCATTACATGAATTTAGAGAAGACTTGCTTCTCAAACTTATTTAGTGTTACTATTCATAAATGATATTTAAAATGGTTAGTTGTTGAAGTGGAAAGATTGGCTAAGTCTGTTTTCAGTAAAGATAGCAATGTAAAATAATACAAGTGCATGCTTTGCCTGTGCAAAAATGTCTGTGGACAAGTTAAAAAAAGCTAGATTTATTTTGTTGCTGTTCAAGTATTATATAACAACGGAATTTAATGTTTGCTTATCTCTTCCCCTCTTTTGGAATATGGTCATAAATATTATATAAGACAAAAGAACAATGTTTACATTAAGTTAAAAATATTTAACAGTACTATACCCACGTCATACTAAGTCATACCAAGTCAAACAAGCTGAACTGAAGTTAAAAAATTATGAATAAGATTCCCTGTACTTGATGCTTTTTATTAATCAAGACATTTCTTCATTTTATTTCAGGACTCTCTTTCTGAAACTAGATCTGAATAGGTCTGTGTGGAGATAATCACAAAACTCTGTATTTGTTGAATTTTTTTTTATACTGAGCTGTACACACTATATCTTAAAGCCACAATCAGATGTAACAGGTCAAATTCTTTGTCTTCAGTAGTCACTGAATTTTGAAAGAAAACTTAAATGAAGCTAAAATTTCACTTAATGAGTCCCTATGACATGATCACACAATCAAATGAAAGTGCCTCCACTCTTGAATATCATAGGTCACAGCTGGTAGGAAGAACCCCCTAGGAAAGCATGTGTTTTATCTACCCTCTTCCTCGCACAGTTATCAAATAGTTGTCTTGATCACTTCCTATGTCCCTCATAGAAAACCTGTGGCCTTGATATAAGTAAATTAATATCTAAAGGGGGACTTCATATAGAGTCCTGAATGCACCTAACAACATATAGAGGAGTTCTCTGCCGGAGGCACACTCCGTAGGCTGGCCCTTCTCGTGCTGCAAATTCTTGCAGATTGCCACGGCTTGAGTCAGGGAGCTGACACCTGCACAAGTGACTGTAAGAGAGTCCCTTCAGGCATTGCATTTATGAGACAAGACAAAGCTGCAGGCAGCCTTACAAGAAGAAAAACAGAGCAGCTGACTTATGAGGAGGCAAACAATGAGGTTCATGCAAAGAGTGAAGCAATTTATTGTCCATGACAAAGAAGAAAATGTGATAGAGTCTAGAAACACAGGCAGGAAGGCTACATTGCTTTGTAAATTCCAAAGGAGCACCCTTGTGCCAAAAGTTCTAAGGAATATCCTATGGAAAATAAAACTTCTGCTTTTATATGACAGGTTTTGTTCTAAAATGCTGTAGTTAATTTCTTCTTTTAAATGGATGCCTTTGGGATTTTGAATATAATTAAAACATAAATATGTCAAAATAAGGGGAAAGGAAAAAAAAAAAAAGAGCAGCTATGAAAGTTACTAATTTATACTATTAATTGTCAATTGATGGTATTTAGAAACTGTTCATTTAGTTATTTTAAAAAAATATTTTTAATACAAATACTAATATGAAAGTGAAGAACAAATCTAAGACATTTCCCACTAGTAGATATGGTAAGTAGAACCATGGGAACGCATTCAAATATTAAACAGTGTTTCATTAGATAAATGTGATTTTTTTCAGTAAGTGAACGTATTTTGGTCTGCATTTACACTTGGAATATTACTACTGTTGGTTTGAAATTATAGCTTTGAAGAGTCACTAGCTAGTGGCTCTCAGTTCTTTTAATGACTTATACCGCCAATTACTCAGCCTTTTGTACAAGTCTCCACTTCTGAAGTTCTGATCCTTTAGAAGTAATTATGAACTAGCTTAAATTGTGATATAAATTAATGTTGTAAAGTTTTCCTTATGAAATGTGTTCCAAATCAGATAAAATACCTTGAGTTTATGAAAAAAAAAATTGTCATGAACTTAAAAATATTCTATGTCAAAACCCAACCATTGCTACTGAAATTGCAGGGGAAAATTCTATTGTGAGCTCCCCTTTCTCTCAGGTTATGCTGCAGTAACCATTTTTCTGATTAAAAATCACGGCACAGGAAGACTGGACAAATATGCAAAGAAAAACAACACATCTCTTTGTTAGCTGTTCCTGGGGGTGATTTCAATCGTTGGAGTCTTTTTTTTTTTTTTTAAGATGTTACATGAAGTAAGCCTCTTCTATTAGAATTAAAAGCTGTCTTGTAATTGTTTTACTTAATCTTGATCCAAAATGATTCCTAAAGTCATTTGCCATGAAAGAGTTTAATTCCAAGCACTTGAATACAGTTACAATTTGCAATTGGCTAATTGTCAGTAAATCCCATCTCTCAGCCTTTTTGTACAAATTGAAAAACAGGATGCTGAACTCATGCAAGGCTTCATATTGTTCACAAAGTTCTGGAAAGTGAGTGAACACAAAATTCCCACTCTCTAAGAGTTTCACCGATAACAGTACGAAGGGAAAGGTGGGAAGATGACTGAGAGTGCCGATTTTCTAGAACATTATTGATTAAGCAGCGGGACAATGAGGTTTTCAGTAAACATGAGAGCTCTGAGGTCTGTTAAGCTTTTTTATCTCTTCCTTTTAATTGCCCCTTTTCCGCCCTTATTTTTAATTTTATTTTTTGCAGATTAATAATATGCATAAAATCTGATAAATTAGATCCACATTTTTAATGTCATTTTTTGATATGGGGAATATAACTGTGTTTCCAAAAGGATTCCCATGTCAAGACACAAGAGAACTGTCTTACCAGTATCAGAGGCAGAGATAAAGGCAGTATCATGGAACAGTTTAAGTGTGTTAAAATGATCTCTTTAACAGCTTTAAAGAACTTCTTCAACAGAATAATGGTCAAACAATGCACTTAAACACTGTAGCCAGGGATTAATAGATGGCCTTCTCTAGTCAAGAGAAAAGTGCAGAAGAAGGAATCTCAGAAGTCATCACTTTATCACTAGTAGTACCCTTCCCCTTCGGTTTGCAGGACATACGAGGTATATGAGATAATATTTAATGAATCATGAGGGTAGATTTGCTCTTTCAATACCTGAAATTTGTAGGATCTCTAATCAAGGAATCAAAGACCAAGATTAGTATTTATGCCCCAAAAGCTGAAAGGTGCAGGGACATAGAGAAGAACATCATCGAGGTTCTAAAAGCTGTGATCTTAAGGTCAGGATGAAGAAATATTCCCAGAGTATGAATCTTGTGGGCCAGGGTAACCCAGTACAGTATGTGCTGCTTGGTGCAACCTCTGTAGTAGATCTGAGATAAGTGAATTCTGCCATCCACTGAAGGTCCCATAGCTGTCTAGAAGTTTGCAATTATCCCCCTGAATGGGCCTGGGCTGGTGCGTGGCAAAACAAAGAAAGGCAAGCAGCGTGTTTGACATTTCTATGCAAGAATTCATGAAAAGAACAGTATGACAGGATTGGCCCCCAAAAGTCAAGTGTTTTTTACAAGGGAGAGATAACAGAGGAGCTTCTAAGAGACAAGAATAATTCATCCTGTGATGACCTTGTTGTGCAACAACATTCTAGGATAGGAAGGCAGAAACAGCTTGGATGGGGATACTGTAATTTATCTAGATTTGCTAGAGTATAAATAAAGGTCCTATGCCAAACTACTTGCAGTTATCTCATTAAATAGTCCCTTCAAGTAAATAATCCCTCCCAGTTGTTAGAGCTGGGAACTGTACAACATTAAAGGAAACTTAACAGTGGTGGATTTTTTTTTTTTTTTTTTTTTTTACTTTGGACTGCTGAATATAAATACCTTGCCTCAAACTATGATTTTTCTAAGGTCCAGACACAAAGTGTACAGATTATTGTTAGCACCATCCTAAAAATGCACTAGAAGTTACACAGAGTAGGGTTCATTATGGTACATATCCATTAGCCCTGTGGTCTTTGACTAAGGGTCAAAGGTCTTATGTGTGGCAAGAGCAATATATCATTCAGAAGCACAGGGCAAAGTCTTCTGTTGTATTTCTCTGACTGATTTCTGTGGCTAAAAGAAGACCCTCACGATCATCCTCCTAACACAAAAGCTCTAATGGCACATTCTACAGAACACTTTATCTTCCTTGTTCCTCAAGAATCTAGAGTGGGAAACTTTAATTGTCTATAATCACCTGAAAACTTGAGTTTGATTTCCCTCACTTACCTGAAGAAATTCATTATCTATTTTACATTGACCTTTACAGTTTCCCATCAAGAAATGGATTGCATTCATGAATGGTTTGGAGTCTTCAGAGAATCTAAATTGTTATTTTAAATATATTTTAGAAACTGTCTGAGAGAAGAAGTCTTCTCTTGCCCTTCTTTCACAGAAAGCCGTCATAAGAAAGAAAAAAAGAATCATATGAAATGCCATTATTGATGTTAGTTGACAGTTTAGCATTAAGAGTAGAGACAGATATTTGTTCCCGAACATTAACTGTAGAATGCAGAAAATTACGTGTTAAATTAATTGCCTATAAATGAAGGTTTGGCATCAAACCACTCATCCCTATATACTTTGGGAGGTTGTAAATGACTGAAAAGTTCCTGTAGGTTGTAAATAAAAGTCTCAATCAAAACTGTAATTTTGCTCAAATGTGATAATGGTATCTTTAAAGGGAGAAGGTTCCATTTCCCCTCAGTAATGCTAATAAAAATACATATATGCATATTAATGAATTTTTTCATAACCCACTGCTTTAGAATTGGGATTATATATTGTTTATATATGACACAAAATATAACTTTTACTACACACCATATTATGTATTAAGATTATTTTACTCTCTCAAGACAAAACAGAGCCTAGACCTTCAGTGGAGGTGGTCTAAGTGAATATAGTCTGTAGAAATCTGGGGAGATACCCTACCTTCTCAGACAATTTTTTGGAGCTTGTAGCAAGTTTGATCAAAATAAGCACTTAGAGTACAGCAGTTATTTGCATTCCCTGAACGGTAAATATATTTCTCTTCTGCAGGTGTTCTCATTCTGCATAGAAAATTCCATGGACTAAACCAGCTTTGGAAAAATTCTTTGAACTCTTGGACTTTCTCGTTAGCTTCAGAAAGTTTGTGATACACGGTCCTATTCTCTACTCACATTTCTTTCTTTCTTTTTTTTTTTTTTTTTTTTAAATGAGTTTATATGCTTTAGTTATGATAACTATGAAAGAAAAAAAAATCAAGTAATTCTCCTCTCAAATGAATATTCCTTATACAACCTGGACTGCATTTTTAAAAATTATTGTTTTGAGCTTTCTGTTAGATCTCCTCTTAGCAAACTCTTTCCCTGCTAAGTTTGGACTGCTAGCTGAATCCTCACATCCAATAAATTAATCATTTTGCATATAGTGACAAGATAGACAGAAAGATCTTGATGTCTTATCATCTTCTCTGATCTTCAGGAGCATCACTACCTTCAACTCCAAGCCTGAAGTGTCACTTCTTCACCATCCCTTATAACCAACAGCACCTAGCTGCTTGTTCACATCCCAAAAGGACTAGAAAAGTACCACAAAATCTCTTAGCCTTCCGTTAATTGGCTACGTGCTAATAGTTTATTTTGAGGTGCAGGGCTCAGCAGGGTGCAGGGTCTGTCACCACATGTCCCTGGGAACAGAGTTAGAGCAGGGTTTTCATTTTACTTTGCTTGAAAAAGAAGGGTTCAGACTCATATTAACACTATTCAAGACCCAAAAGACCATGAGGTGAATGGAGATAAAGAGGTCAGATACTCAAATAATTTATTATTTAAACTGTATTGAAAGTAGAAAGCATCTTAGGCAAAAGAAATTTAAATACTTGCATGAATATGTTATTTAAATTTTGCCTTATGTACACACATTTCCCACTTCCTACACTCTCTCTAAAGCCTCAAGATCCTGTATTTAAAAAAACCTCAAACACTATTAAGTTTCATAGGATCAACGCAGATTGTTCAGGATTTCCTAACTAAGGTCCATTAATCAACTGTATGAGTGAGGCATCAGTTGAACACAAGTGCCTCCAAACTGCACACTTTATGTATTCAAAAATCTATGCATTTTGCCAATAGAGTTAGCATGAACAAATTTTTAATTGATGATTGCATGCAATACTATTCTGTGGTGATTGAAAGAACATGCCCCTAAGAACTGACTTGCACTGTGATCACAGCGTATGAAACATTACACGTTACATCATTCTAAAGACCACTTGCTCACTCGCTACAGCTTCGATCTCTGCTAAAGGGCAATCTTTCGGGACAATGGATTGAGTTCAGACTGAAAATGAACAGTAGTAAAGCAATATCCTGACCAGTTAAAACATAGACCTGATTCTTTGAAAAGGGCAATTTCACACAGTCAAAAACAGTTATGGGCAAAATCAAGTAGGAGGAAATATTGAAACATAAAAGCATGAATTATGATTCGGAATTATTTAAGAATACTTTATGAAATGTCAAAACCTCCCACCATTCTATGCTCATGAAAGACTACTTCAGTAAAACAGTCCCCTCAGTTTAAAGATGTGAAAATGGTAATAAAAATACTTTTTCGAAACTTCAATGTACAACACATGGAAAATGGAGAAGCAGACAATAGAGAACAAAATATCTGGAAACAGACAACTGCCTGGGAACACTGCAGTAGCACCACAGCCTGTGTCACTTTGAGTTAAGAATATTAAGAAGGAATTTTATAAATTTACTGAGAACAAATGAAATGTGAGATCTGCAATAGTAAAATCTGATACAAGCTAAAAGTATCAACATGACCAAGCAAAATGCAGAAAGCCTAAAAATATTACATGAATATTCTATTTTGGTTTTTAAATACATACAGAAAAGGAAAAGCTACTGTGTCAGTGTTAAAAAAAGGTGTAATACCCCAACACTGACGAAGCTGATAGTCAGCAGTATCAAGGAAATGGGTCATAGGACTCTGTCCATTAAATATGTAGGCACCTGGATCACACGATCACTCTGGTAGCTCTGAATAAGGCAACTAAGCTCTCTATTTAGAGCAAAAGCACAGGTCAGTCACCTCAGGATAGAAACTGGAAAAGCTTTAAGTTTGAATGATTAGCTGCCTAAAATCAGCCAATAGCAACTGTTTATCTCAGCAATATGTCTTAAATCCTCTGACACATCAAAGTTCTAGCCAAGACCACTGGAAAATGCTCAGATTTCACTAAAATAGTGCCTGTGAAGTTTGGAGTATTTTCTGACATATTTTTCAAGACCTGGGAAAGCAGCGTTTGATTTTAAAATCACACTTGGAGAAGAAGTGACTGTACAGTAAGAGTTAGGTGGCTACATGACTACTCCCCAAATTGTGTGCTTGTTGTATGAAATGACAGCTTTGTGTCAAAGTTACAAATGACTTCCGTAAAGAAGCTTGGATTAAGGGTCCCCTTCTTTTTGGTAAATGTCCTAACCATTAAGATACCATTTAATGTAATTTTCTCTCTTCTAATTGCCCAATTGTCCTGTCATTATTTTATGCAAAGATGAGGCAAGCAACCTGACCTCAGAGTAATTTCTACAGTAATTATAAAGGTTTATTCGTTATGGAAGGATACCTTTGTTTACTATCTCCAGCAAAGGCTGCTTTGGCTAGGCCTACACTGCTTAAAAAAACAGGCTTCAAAAAGGATGCCTGACTCCCAGGGCCCAATTAGTGGCTTGAACTCACATCCACAAGATCTCTTTCACCTTCCTTTGCTCCAAAGCAGACTAGCTGCATTTATGGCTCAGTGAGTATCACACGGGCTTTGTATCTATGTGAGCACAAGGCTGCATCACGTGCAGCTTTCACACAGCACGCAGAGGAGATAGTAGGATCCACAAAGATGTAGCAAAGTGAATTACCAGTATTGCTGATGAAGTCAAGTCATCCAAAGTGTTGCATGTGGCGTGCCCAATCCTGAGTGGGTATCCACCAGACAATCATGAAAGTCAGTGTCTTACTACAAATTCAAAAATGCAGAAAAACCCTGAAGCTGACCACCTATGACCTGAACTCCATTCATTCAAGAGGAGCCAAGCAGTGAAGCGTGCAAGGGGCGTGAGTGTGGGGTTTTTACTCCATGAGTAGCCATGTGAGTGGAGTTGATGCTGAAGGTTCAGGACATTAGCGGTACTGGAGACTTTGTGGGAAGGACGTCATGAGCATTTGCATTTAAGACAAACAAAATCCACTCACATCTTTCATTCCAGCAATGCAGGGAAGAAAACGGTTCGCTTCTGTGCAGCAGCTTATGTGTCCTCAAATGGATCCAGGGAGGATCAGACACCCGTTTGTGGCCATGAACGGCATGAACATTCCTGACTGGAGGGAGGTCTGTACAAGGTACTATGTTAACTTTTTGCATGATTCACTAGACTACAATTCAAAAGTAAATTATCTTTGCTGCTCGTTTGGTGTAGTGGAAAGCTTTTGATTACAGAGAGGACTAGTCACCTAATACCAATTCATTTTTTAAGAATTCCTTCAAATCATTCATGGAATTTGTCTTTGAGAAAGCTAGTGGAGAGCCCTTAGGCAAAGCCAGGATATGATACAGTCTTTCAGTGTAGACTATCAAAAATACAACCCTGGAATTCACTCCCTGGGATTGTATGTTTTAATAATATAGATACACATATATTTTTATATAGTTATAAAGTTGTACATGATAACAGTTAAATTAACACATAGCGCTTGAATGATATGATTGGCCCTTTTACCATCTCCCTGTTTTTTAAGATAGCAGTTGCTACTGAACACTCAGTGGCAGACCTGGTAGCCATTCTTAGCACATGCTGGTGGCACCAATGATCTAGAAGAAAATAGTGGATTGTGAAAACTGTAACTGAGAGAGATCAGTTTCTGAGACAGCCTAAGGTATTTAATTGTACAGGCTCACATCAACAAGAGCTTTAACCCTTGAGAAGATCTAAATACAATACAGTTCTTGTAAGGCTTTGATGTCACGAAAAACAAATGAGTTCCGAGTAAGTTGAATCAACAGAGGAATACCAAGTCAGAGCAGTAGAAGTGTATTACCCATATATAAGTATGACTGTTACTGTAATGCTGTTCCCAGAATCCACTCTGCAGACAAGAGGTTGAATACTAGGGTGATAACTCAAAAGTCACGGAAATGTGTGTGAAAATGAGAGAATAAAGGAGCCCAACTTCTTTTTTTGCACCCAGTAATATCACTATCATAGCCAGTTTGATCATGGCCCCCAGAGATATACTGGGAAAAAGTTTCTGATGGTGGATGACTCTTTAATCTATAGAAAAGACTCAGTGACACTGACAGATTAGAAATGGAAGTAAGATGCCATATAAGTAGATATAAAGTGGATGTTTCTGACAGACAGGACAATTAACCACTGGAACAATTGCCCTAGACTATATGACAGATTTTTTTAAAGACTGTTCATGAACTACAGCCTAAAACAATTACGAGCTTCATACAGAAACTGCTAGATAAGGTGCTGCAGCATGTAATATGCAATTAAGCTGACTATATGATCCTGAAGGTGCATTTTGATTGTAAAAGCTGTGAAAATGTCTCTTGAAGTTCCTTACTTGCACTCAGTGGTCAGTTTTCATGTCATTTGTCTCAGTCAATGATGGGGAAAATCCAAGTTGGAATAAAAAAAGCTCCAACAGCTGAGATACTCACATAGCATGCTCTTTATAGTCCCTAGAGTATCGTTCGTGGGTATTTTTTTTTTCAAAAGACATCATGCGGGAACTCAGACCAAACTGGATTACAGTGATTAGACTTTTCTTAAAATAGACTATTTTTTGAGATCTATTGCGGGGGATAAAAAAAAAAAAAAAAGAAAGTCAAGAGTCTCACATGGTTCAAAGATGTTATAGAGTAATTGACACTGAGAGAAAATGGTTCATGTTGTCTGCTCCAGCACCAAGTGCAGTCAGTTTAAATCAACTTCCTGAGGGACATGCTCAGTTGAGTTCTGAATGTCTCCAAGGATGGACATTCTACAACATCTCTGGGCCAACCTTCCACAGTTTTTTAACACCATCTTTATGAACGTTTTTTTCTTTGTATCTCATCAGAATTTTACACATTGGAGAAGTTGCCTTCTTCACAGTCTCCTTGTTCTCTTTTATACCAAACATCGATCCAAGAATAGTTAATGTTGCTCCAGCTCTCCGTGGCCCCACTATCACAGGCCTATAATCATTCATATCTCTTTCTAATCTGAGAGGTTAGAAGTGGTTGAACTTTCTGTGGCTTGCAAATGCTGAAAAAGCACACTCTTCATTTTATCTATGTATTTTTTTCATAAACCCTCTCACTTGTGTTAAAAACAATGTTAAATTGACTCAAAGCTACTGAAGCTGACAGTTCAATCATGCCTAAATTGGGTTGGTCTCATGAATAGAAAAGTTATTCCATGTGTTTCAGGATGAGATTTTATTCAGAGTTTGTACTCAAGCACGAACATATCTCCTCTCTGAGCAAATAAGTGATTTAGAGGGTTGTAGATGTTTGGGGCACGTTCATTCTTTTTAGCTGTGCTTATCTGTATGCGTAGTGATGTAAAATACAAGCTATTTTCTGAAGTTCGAATAGGATTTATATATATATAATATAAGAAAAGTTTCTCCGCCTTGTGACTGTGATTTCATGGCTTTACACACATGAAAGGCTAAGATTATGTTTCTTTCTGAAATAAAAATCAAATGACAGGTATGCTTGGCAGGATGACAACTTCCTTCAGGGGAACAGTAGCACATACCTTGCTTGTTGAGTTAAATTCAAATAGAGAGCTTCTCGTGTATCACCTCTCCAGCTGATGCTTTCAGACTTTTTAATGACTGCTTCACTCTCCATCTTCTTCAGTTGGTGATACTGGAAGCCTAGTTAGTAAGGAGAAAAGATCGTAACATGAGATTTCTAGAAAGAAAACACGTTACTGCTGCAACTTGCTTTCTGTCTGTACTATCTATACGAAACGGGTGGCTGAAGGCCATTTTCTAATGCAGTAAGACAAATGCGTAGCAACGGTTTCAGTGCTGTAAAAACACTGTCACATAAATGAAACATTGTTCAGCTTGCTTTCTGATAGTACAATGTTTTCTCACTCAAGGTGTCTTGTGTCTTCTAGCAACGCTGGCTAAATCTTAATGAAGATTTTTTGCCATTATCTTTTTACATCAACGGAGACTAATTCTCCAGGCAATTCTCCGATCTATGCACAGCTAAGTTTTACTGCAGACTAAACCCAAGGATACAGACAGTGAAGACCCTGAAAATGAACTTCAGGGATTCCTCATTAGAGCAGTGGTCAGAAACACTAATCACCTGTGCCCCTCTCTTGTCCAGGAGCTCTGACTACAAAGGAGAATATTGGCCTCCAGGGGATACACAGACATTGCATTGGAGTCCTAGTAGGTGAAAAGTCACTACTTCCCCTTAGTATAATAATATTACTACTCAAAATTCATCAAAGCATTCAAGAATAAAGTGAAAACACAACAAAAGTTGTATTCTGCTGTCTTTTACAAAATTGACGATAAAGGATCATCATGCAGCCACACAGAACTTACTGTACTCTGATCTATTTTTCTAGATGTATACTTCATAAAGGTGAGGGAAAGAGAAAATCTGAAATTACACTATTGGAACCTTTACTGAAGGGCTGATACCTAAGCAAAAGCATTTCTCCCACCCTGGAAGAAGACTTGCATTGTTCACGAATTCTCTATGATCTAATACTAAGCAAATTTGATAGATTGAAAGAAACATGGAATAAAAACCACAGACATATTGCAAGAAAACAGATTTTTATTCTTTTACACACTGACATACTGCTGCATACTATGAAGGATTAATCTTGTTGGTTTGTTTGGCTTTTTAAAAAAGTGACTTCTGTTTATACTCTTTTTGTTTATTCTTTTCGTAATGAAACACATTTGTGAGGTAGTCCACTGATCATTCTGAGTGTTTGTTTTCCCCCTTTACTACTCTTCTCAACTGTCTCTGCAGGCATCCTCAAGGTATGTCACACTTCTATCTTATGCTGTGAGAATGCAGTACAAGTGAACAAGAGTAAGTTATGTTATGTATTGCTGAGTTGTCTACTATTTTTTAAACAAAAATAAACTGAAAAAAATAAGTGACACTAGTGTATTATAAAAATTACAAGATACTGAGTTTCAAGGTCTGATTGTTAATAACCTACTAAACATTTGCTAAGATATCTAGTAGTCTTGCTAGCAACTTAGTAGTCATGATATCTAACTCTGTGTTGTAAGCAAAATTAATTTTACAGTTAAAAAAATACATTTGTTCCAGTTACTTCCACACTTAAGGGCAAAAGCCAGCTTGAAAATATATTTTGGTATTTTATCTACCTATGTGAATTACACAGACTGGAACTTAAAGGTTAATGAATCACATAGGGCAGTTAGAAACAAATGGTCCATAAAAATTTTAATATATTGTACATACAACCGTACTGTTCCTCCTAAAATATTTTTTTTTGTTATCTCAAGTGAGGTATTTCTGCATTAAGCAGAATCTAAATCAGGTGTGTATACATACACTTGAAAATAGGCATTTTCAAGTAAAATAGTTAAATAGAGGCAATGTAGCCAGATGTTAAATACATGTCGATGTGAATTTAGAAGCAATCAAAAAGGAATGTACTGATATATGACAAATAAATACTTTTTTATTTGTATTCTTGCTTTCTGTCTTAAGAATCAAATATCCAACAAGCTACTTTGAGCAATGTGGCCAAAACCAAAGATACCTCACTGAACGCCAAGAAAGGATGGGATAAAGCTGTACTACAAATAGCTAATGACAGCTGTAAGCAGTTTACCTGTAGGTTTATCAAATCCCTGAATGCACGTTTCTCAGTGTCTTCTTCAAAATCTACTTGGCCTTCAGAGCTCAGAGAATAGCACCAATGGGAATATTCGGACTTTTAAAGAAACAGTTCCAGCATACTAAAGCAGACTTAATCAATCTTAATTCAATGAAAGAAAAAGCCTTGCATTTAGTTACAATGAAATCCTGATAAAAATTTGGGAGAAATCCTGTTTTAATACAAAACCATACTGACCCTGAGAAGCTTTAAATAATCACAGGTTTCAGTTATGCAAATTAATCAAATACAATTTAAATTATTTAACAAATTTTATGGTATGTCTATCAGTGTACGTGAGCCTACTGAGAGAGGTAATATGAACTGGAGTTAGTGCTCAGAATAAACAAGTGGTCTGAGAATAGAAAGGATTTAAAACTTCTTGAGGAAAAAATTTCAATTATAACTGAAATGAGAAAAAAAAGAGAACAAGTATGGTAAGTTTGTAAGCCAAGATATTCATACCCTTAAACAATCAAGATGTAAGAGACTTCCTACAGAGCTATCAAAGTAGATAGCTAATAACAACATTATAACTCAAAAGTTCCTACATGTAAAGCAAGAAGAAATATAACACAGTACTTCACAACAGATCTCTAGCACAAAACAATTCTACATATTGAGTAGAAAGGTATTACACATTTCAGCAACAAACAATTGCTTCTAAGACTGCTGAGACAACACAGGTGGAAAAACTGAAAATTAAGAATTCAGAAAACAACGTCGTACCTCGAGAAAAATTTCCTATGAAACACTGACCAAATAGATGGAAATACTTAGAGTAACACTGAAATGGGAGATCCTGTGATATCTAAAAGAAAACTGGGAGATTTACAGCACTTTGTAGCTTCACATATCAATTTACATTTTTCAAGACTTTCTAATTTGCACCTGCAAGACTGACAAGCACACGGGTTGATCTTGGTATTCAGACGTGTGATGACTCCTTACTTAGCCTACAGCTTGAGTCATCGCAGCTTGGGCTAAAGAACAAAACTCTCAAATTAACAGCAGTCCTAATATCGAGTGGAGGAGGTGGGAAATTAAAACACACTAATAAATGAGTTACATCTGTGCATACAGAGCAGCACATATATTTGCAGGTATTCACAATGGGTAATCACACAAATAAGTACCCGTTTTAGTGTCCCATTATTTTTTCAATCATTATTTTTATAGTATGCTCTATGCAAACACAAGACCTTCAACTGCAATTTAGGCAGCAAGATTTTAAGATTTTTTTTCTTAATGGCTTTATCTAGAGAACGATGTTTTTTGAATGGATGTATAACTGAACTACGGAATGAGGGAGAAATGACAACGGAAAAATGACTAAGTAGTGTATAGGAAATGTCTGTTTTATCATGCCAGATAAGAAAATAAAGAGAACGTTGCCAAAAACCAAAATGGATTTAATTTGCTTTTCTCTGCTAATGTTGACGTTAAGTACGAGTCTGGTTTACATTCAAAGAAGCTCTGCACAGATCCTCACTCTTCCTTGCTTGATGGTATTATTTACTTCTGAGTTCTGTAAACTCTTTGTGTCATATTGGTGATGTCCAATTTCATTAGGATCTAATATTCATACGCTAATTTTTACAACATAATAAAATAGAATGAAAAAAATAGAAGAGGAGGATTCTGGAAAAAACGTAACCATAGATCTGATATAAATTCTGTATGAAAGCTGTTAAAAATCCTGCTGGTGAATCAGCTGATATTGTTCTGTTAGCCACAAATACGTGTCAGAAGTACTGTTAAGTGGCTTATTTTTAGGAAAGAGAATGTTCCATGTTATGATGTACTTTTATACAAAAGTACAGTAAAAATAAGTTACCTCACAAATTAGATCATTCTCAGAGTAAAGACAGATAGAAAATGGTATTTTAGTAGCATTTCCAGTTCAGGAACTTTTCAATTCAAATTTTGGATATCATCACTATATTCCTTAGCATTATCCTTAATTTAATTCTAATCGAATGGCTGGGACAAAGCTTTAACTATGACATCAAGTGAGAGGCCCATATTTACAGAAGCTGTCTGCTATTTTACTGCACTTTTGCTGTAGTTTTCATTAATTTGCAATTAGTAATTAGCAATTCATAGTAGATACTCAAAAAATACTACTTTTCTTCTCTATTTTTTTTTTCATCATAGAATGAGTGCAAACTATGTTTACCTTCCAGGAACAGATAGATTTGACAGAAGAAGAGGAGAAAGTGCATTGCAAATACAGAACTACTTTGCAAGGGATACTCGGAGAAGGTGAAGAGGAACACTGTGCACATTGGTCTCTTTGATTTTGGTGATTTTAACTCGTGAAATAAAAGATATGCAGACATCAAGAAAAAAAAAACTTAGAACAATTTTATGCTAGACATGAACTCTTATATTGTCACGTTAAATTAGCCTTTTGCAACCTTCCTGGTGGCAGCTGTTTTTCAAATTAAAACTCAAGATATCTACAGACAAAAGCGCTGTTCTAGTTGAATGGATGAGCCCAGCAAGGTGACAAAAGACCGCACAGCTCAGCCTGATCTGACTCTTGCGATGGAGCAAGAGCAAGACTGAAATACAGCTTCTTTGAAAAGAAATGGGAAAGGACAGTCCGTTTGTTCAATTAAAGCAGACTATTACGTTTTTATTATGATTAGTATTTTTGGCATTGTGCTATGTCCAATTCAGCTGCACACTTGGAAACAGAAAGCAAGCATGACTGATACCTATTTCTTTTTGAAATGTTTATGACCTCTATTGCTTTACACAGTTGCGTGGCAGTTTTCCATGTCCAGAAAAAGGATAGCTTTTTTACAACATCTGACCCAGATCTCAGCCATTCTATGTTTTTCACTTTCATTTTAGACAAATGCAAGGAACTTAGATTCTCATTCCCTCTGTCATTCGCTTGCATCCTATTCTTTCAGCTGTTTTACACTTCAAAATAAACCCAAGTGAATCTAGTGCAACAATCTCCACGCATGGAACCTCATGACAGTCATCTGAGTGAGGGAAAGTATTATTGTCTGTATTTTATGTTTGATGAGTGAAGTACAGAGAGATGAAACTATCTGGCAGCACTTTAAAATAGCAATAGCAGTCTGAACTTAAATCTGATTTGCAGTACAAAGACATTTTTCATCAGAAGATGCTTTTGAAGAAACTCCTTACGTAAAATATTTTTACAATTTAAAGATTAGCTGCTACTATTTTAGGAGTAGAGTCAGAGATGGAGAGTGAAGTAGTCTGTGGAGAGTTTCAAAGAGGAAATGAAGAATTGGTAAATTAAAGAGGTAACACTATATTTTATGAATCCATTGTAATTCTGAATTTAGTTCTGAGTTTGTGACTAGAGCTAGTTTGTGACTAGACAATAGTTTTCATGCAAATGATGAACTATGAAATTGGTACTGAAATCACTATCAGCTTGTCCTCTGCCTATTGGTTGTTACATTGCAAAGACAACCATTTGAGATATAAATAATCAAGGAGAATGGGAATAAGGAAAACATACCTACCACAGACTTTCTTCAACTTAGTCAACACAAAACCATTCAGTCCACTGAGAAAGTTTAAGGCCAGAAGTGGAAGGATTAGGTAAGACAAATCTATTTTGATGTTGTTTGATTTCATTTTGCTTTACTAGGCATAAAACCAAAGGTTTTCAGCAGTACGCACAATGGGTATTTTATATTATTAAAACCTTTCCAATCCACTTATGTTTAACTTATGAAAAATGGCAGGGATGTGATAGGACCAAGGCAAAACCACAAATAACACTATTTCTGCTACTTTGACTAGGCTTCAATTATCATTAATTTGTATTTAAAATATCCAGTCATGCTGTGACCACATTTTAAATTTACTTTCTAAGGAGGACTTGAGTATATGAACTTTCTTTCGGTTATACATTAACCCCAGCGACATGCAATATGAGTGCCCCACTAGCATGATAGAAAAGCTTCTCCTGTTACTCTGCCTTTCCCCACCTCCCTCTATTCTAATGGCAAAGGGAAAGCTAACATTCTCTTACTCCCTGAAAACACACTATCTACCAAAAAAAAGTCTGAGGTTGATCTTTTTGTTTCCCAGCATAGACACAGGCAGTGAGGTAGGTAAACCTTCTGTCACTGTGAAGCTCATTGTTGACTTTTGAATTTAGTATTCTGAAAGAGATAACTTAACAATTATGTCTCAGGAGGCAACTTAAAACATTATATGGGTGATTTTACAAGGAATTAGCAAATACAAAGAAAACCAGAAATGTTCGGAACGAACTTGTTGTATTTGAAGAAAAAATAATTTCTGTATCTTTCTTCCAAGTTGTTTAGTAATAATTATGACTTTTTTTCTTCGGTAGTTCTGACTTTTTTCTTCAGTTTCTGATTTTCAGTCTTTATAGCTAAAAACTTGAGGAAATGGACTAGATTGTTAAACCATGGGAAACTATGGAAACACTGGAAGTGTTTTCTTCTTTTGGCATTTTCTAGAAATAAAGCTGAAGCAACCTTCTCAAAAAGCATACTGCAGAATAGAAAAATACGGAAAAAATATAAAGACAAGAAAAATATTGGCTCATTTTCCCAATAATATGACCCCATTTTGCTTTGAAAAAGCAAACAAAAAAAATCCACTTGATTTACGAGAGTAAATAGGAAGTGTCATTGTAATCAAAGTCAAGAGAATGGACTCATTTAGACTTTCTTCAAGTACAATGTGTATAAAATAATACAAAAAGATAAAGAAGCCAATATACTTGACTTACACGGAGGATGTATGTGTGTATCGTACAAGAGGGTTTATTTATTATTCTACCCCAGGGAATGGAAATCTCTTTCAGTTCTGGAATATATTCCTAGTATTATATTTTTCATAGCTTCAGATCTAGAAGACATAATTTGTTTTTTTGTAGCATAAAATCCTACCTGCATAGAAATTGTTGAGAAAGTTGTCATTGCCTTAAACTCTTTGAAGATGAATGCATCACTCAATGAAGAAAGCGTAGTCTGGAAAGCACCATGAGGATCTCAGGAATTTTTTTTTCCTAATGGTATTAAACTCTTGAGATAAGCAGTGGTGATGATTCCTTTTGTTTGTTTGTATACAGTTATGCCTGAAGAACTACTTTTATATTTTTAGAATGCATTTCAATGAGTGGCTTATCTGTCAGACTTACTGATCAAACAATGTTCAAACAAACTGTAAGTATGCAGACCAGTTATATCGGCTGTGCTTCTGTACAGATGTAGGAATCATATAAATAACATGCATTATTTAGGCAATTGTGGAAATGTGTAGTTTTATACTTGAAAGTTTAGAGCTAAGTACTCTGTTTGCCTCTTTACCTTTTCCTTAAGGTGACAGTGTGTATGTATCTAATAAATATTTACAGGTGAATAGATATTTATTTTAACATTTCCTGCTTAAGTGTGATTGTTCTGTTTAGTAATGTAGACAAACTCTATACACCGTAAATAGTGTAAAAGTCTACAATGTTAGCTTTTTCCTTTCATTTTTTTTGAACTTGCAACAAATTAAAAAAAAAAAAGATGTCTACATTATCATACTCTTTTTTGGGTTTAAATAAGTTGAAATAATAGTCATTTACAGAAGAATTTACATTTCAATACCAAGGAAGCTGATTATAACTGATTCAGAAAGGCTGCAGTGTCATCAAATTTGGTCTGAGAGGTCAGGTTAAAAAAGCTTTCTATTTCTCCATCTGATTTTTATAATCTTGCACATTAAATCCATCTAAGAAAGATTTTGCTTAGACAGAGTGGCATGCATATGGAATGAAGAGGATGGTAGATTTATTCTTATGAGGAAATACAATGAAAAAGCTTTGTGAGAGCGAGAAAAGACCTTGGAGTATGATGATCTTCTTCAAGATATGCGAAGCAAACATAAGGGAAAAAAAAAAGCAGGGATATTAGAGAGGAAAAAAAGAAAGGATAACAAAAAAAGGAGGGATCGAAATGACAGAATTAAAGACAGCTGGTCAAACCAGTTAGTTGTAACGTGCCAGAATTTTAATTTTGTGTTTTGTTCCTTTCTTTTTTCTTCAAAATCATGTTTTTCCTTATAGCTGTCTTCATAAATATTCCACCATTTCTCCATCTGTCTTTCTTGTACTTCTGCATTTTAATGTATTTAGGATGAAAACTTTATTATTTTGAGAGGAAAGACCACTGAGCCATGTACCATATCCTTCCTGCCTAAATAAAAAGCTCCTGGAGATTTAAGTTCTTGAGTGTTGTGTTTTGGACCTTTCTCAGATCACTAATACTGGAAACACATTTTGATTTAGTAGTAAGTATTACCGTAGCAATTTATCCATTAAGAACAGGAAAGGCATCTTTTTCTCCCTTCTGTTCTTTGTATATTTCAGTATCTTTCTGTGATTTTATCTGCATTTGTCAGTTATTCATGTAATGGTTCACTGCTAATCCAAATCAACTGTTAGCTTTGCTTTTTTTTTTTTCTGATTTGAAAGGAGGAAAAAACATTAACCGAGATTGCACATCTAATTTTTAAATAATGGATATTTTCAATATTGTCATATCTGTTGTCATTTGCAGTATTTTTTTTTTAAATTTATTCACCAGTATTATAGCATTCTCCAGTCTGTATTGATCAGAAACTACAGTCAGCATGATGGTGAGGTGTTTTGGTGTCTGTGTTTGCATGCCAGTTTTGCAATTAAGTAGTCGTAAACTCACACTGAACACTTTTAGACTTCAGTGTGAATACTTCAGGATCTGTAGTGCTCTCCACAAGCAATGTGGCCTCAGCCCCCACCTTGGAGGGACTGTTAAATGTCAGAGAAGTCTGTCAGCAACAGCTGAGTAGATCCACAGGACTCCTCTGCTTTGCCAGTACCTTAATCTCCTGTGCAAAGTCTTTATGTGGATTTGTGTGGGAGATCAGTATTTAGCATTCAGGGAGCAGGCAAGGCTGTTCTACAGTGATGACCTCCCTGACCTAGTAGAGCATACCAAAAATTATGCTGATCCATTAGAAAGATTAAGAAAAAGACAGTAATAGCTTCTGTGATTTATCTTTCTGTTTTTATGAAAAGTTCAAAAGTTTGCCAAAAATGACAGACAGGAACAGATAATCTCTGCTTTTTATCACTCAGATCAGACAGACTGGATGTTACCAACAAAAAGACAAATGCTGTGCTTCTATTTGTGGAGGCCAAACAAAGAATAGTTTTGTTGTTTTTTTTTTTCCCCTGGGAAACATCAAGTTAAAATTCTTTACATTGACGATCAGAGTAATAATTCAAGTGATACCTGGCAAGGTGAAACGTGTAGACAATTATTATTCCTAATGTACATTTGTTTCAATATTTGACACAGACAAGGTCTGAGAGTATTGACCATTTCTTCTACAAAACTATTCTTTAGTCACTCCCAGTATGTGACATTCAGTGAAATCTCTAGTGATACAAGGGATTTTGTGGGTGATATTAACAACAAACGTAGACGAAGCCTTATTTTTTTACGTTGGGAATTTATCCATCATTTTTTTCTGCCAAATCAATGGAGTCTGATTATAGAATTAACTGCTGCAATCATCACACATTTTGGGAAAGTCACGGTTGAATAATTAGAAATAGCAAAGCTGCACAAATAATTTATGAATAAAGGCAAAATTGTGTTTTATCCCCTTTAACAGAGAGGTTAAAGCAAACCAAACACCTGTTTTCCAGGGCTTCTACCCTAAGTGATCAAGATCTGTAGTCCTGATGGGATGATTAAGATGGATCTATGCCAGAATTCTCTTTTTCCAGCTTGGTAGTGAAAACATACTTCAAGAAATAGTAGGAACATCAGGGCAAATATCTTATATCTCAGTTAACGATGAGAAGACCAAAAAAGAAAGGCATATGCTGGCAGACTAGAAAATTTGAGGACACTCTAAATACTATTTTTGTAAAAGAAAAAGAAAATAGCACTACAATCTGTTTTATGTGCATATTTCACTGTACTGGTGTTTCTTCTTTGCCAGACAAAAAAAGAAAAAAAAAATAGTAATAGATCTCAGAGAACTAGCTTACCAGACATTTGCATTTGTTCTTGCACAAAAATGGAGGTAGTTGCCCATCATAACCCTAGGCAACTAGGTTTTAAAATAGTACCCTTTTGATTTCTTTTGTGCCAGTTTGCTCATGTTTTTGAATGTGGATAATGGGATGTAAATAATTGCGTGAAGCATTCTGAGAGGAGTAAGCTAAAGGAAAAAAACCCAACCTCTGAGTAACATTCTGTCATTTTTACCCAACTATTCTATACCAAGTTCATAAAAGTACTCTCTTGTGCATCATTAAGCTTGTTTGTTTGAGGAAGAAGCAATAATAAATGGTAAAAATACCAGAGTCTGAATATTGATTTTAAGAGAAAATACAGAGATTAAAATACTAATGAATCCTCTGATGATTCTGCTGTGCGCTTTTTATTTATTTAATCTTACACAGCCAATAAAATTGACAGAAACAGCAACCTAAAGCTACTTTTATATAAACTAGACCTCCTGAATAACACTGCCATTATACATTTTCTCTCACAGCATCATAAATAACATGAACACGCACTGTACATTACACAGAATTGGTTTTCAACCTCTTATGCCCCTTATTACATCATATAGAACAAAGCCTCATTGTAGAGAACTGATGTAAAATTTTTAGCATTCACACGTCAGACTGACTTCTCACTTCTGTGAGCAGAATAATTCTGAATGATTTTATACCATAGAAACAATTTGGGTTTATTTTATCGTGGTAACAATTTAAAACAAGAAAGGGTGAGTGGGAGACAAATGGACCTGGTACTAGACCTATTTCTCATAAATTGGAGGAGCTGCATGTAAATCAATACATTGCACGCAAATCAAAAAATCATGAGGTACATGAGTTTTTTTGGCATTTTCCTGAGTCCTTGGTCTTGGAGAAAAATTAAGAAGTCTGCATTTGTCTGGCTTGTTATTCATAGTACAAGAAATGAAAGAGCGAATCCATCTCCCCCAAGACACTTTTAATCAGTTTGAGACTTGCATAGCAAGTGACTTCTATCTGTACAAAACAAGGAAGAAGAAAGGTCTATTTATAGCACTGTTTCCATGAACCATTTTCAATCACTTGATTCATACTACAGGCATCAGAATTTTTGTATCCTAATAATAATTCTGCAGAATCTCATAAGGCTTTTTTGTTCAGACCCTGCTAACTTTCAAATTCACAAGCTCACTCAATCAGAAAGATTTCTTCCTGCCTTATGACTAAATGCATTCTTGATCGGAAATGAGCAATCATTGAAAGCACCATCTAAAATCTTTTCAGAGTAGGTGTACTTCAATTTGGCCAATGGACCATGCTTAGAGCACCACTTTTACACCTTGAAACCTTTACGACTGCTGCTAGACACATCGGAGCTGCAAGGCATCACTGACTTAAGCTAAATCATCCATCTCTACTTAAGGAAAAGAATGGGGGGAAGCAAGCCCTAACCAGGTCCTACTACAGAAACAGTTTTGCATCCTTTGCCAAAGGAACATCTCTGACTCTTACTAACCCTTTCTCCGCTCTGGTTCCCAGTGTTACCATAAGCAGCACAAACATGACAAGGCTCAAGAAAAGAGAGAATGTAATATTATTCTGTTACAATATGATCCTCCTCATTTTTCTGTATGTGGAATTGATTATCCTGTAACTTAAGCTTTTTATGCCTTTTTTTTCTGCATAAACATCATTCTGCAGTATGGACTGCCCTGGAGCACTGCACAGTAGGTGTAACACAGCTGTACATGCCATTCCCTTCCTCAGAGAGATTAGTGGCCAACCCTGGACAACTGCAATGCTCAGGCAGCCTGACTGCAAACAGACTATCTTTGTAAACATTGTGGACGCATGAGATAAGTTACAGGATTCTCAAATTCATGCTGAGAACCTGATTCAAGAAAAAGAAAACTCCCTTGCTCATCGTCAAGGTTCGGTATAGAAAAAAAAAAAAAAAGCAGCAATTCGGATTTCCAAAATGTGTACCTGAATTTCATGGACTAAACTTTTAATTAATAAAAGATATTCCTAACAATATATAACAGGATCACCACAGAAAAATAAGCAGCTGAAGTTAGGGCTTACAAAATTAATCATTTCAAGAATATTATACTTTTTTTTGATGTTGAAACTACATTTCTAATATCGTTAGGAAAGCACTAGTTCTAAGTAAGTATTAATCTCTGATTTAAACTGGGGCACACTGAGTGTGAGAAATTTATATGCCAAGAAAAGTAAATCTGTTTGATATCTCTTAAAACTATACTTCAGAATATACTGTCTATGGAAAAATGAGAAAACTTTCAGTAACAATTATAAGCATGAAATACCACATAGCTACTGTATTGTATTTTTTAAATTAAGAGTATCATCTTACTTATTTTCAGAGCTGATACAGTTCAATATTATTTTTTTTGTTATACAACATCACCCTGTCTGAAGAATTTAAATATGGCAATTCAAGGCAGACAACCTTATTCAGTGGTAAGCAGCATGTTCATTTTCTGTTTCTCAATGAGCAGTTTCAGAATCACTATGTTATTCAATTCTCAAATGCAAAAACTTCTATGGAATATTATAGCATCACCAATTATGATTCAGCAGCCTGATATAACTGAGTATGTTCACCCAGCATTTACACAATTAAACATGTGACTCTTGCTGATGCTAGTGGAAAAATCAATGGATGATTAATATTATGGAAATGCCAGCAACAATCCCAGGATTGCACTGAGAGGGTTGAAAATGAATTGCTGACAGCAGGGAATACTCCAGAAAGATACAACGTTGAAAAATGGACAAAAAGAGCAGTTATTCTTGCTAGAATTTACTATCAGAAAAGAAGGTTTACACACTAAGCAAAAAGAGACAATCTACAATGTGTTGCAGAAAAATAACAGTTGTAAGAAAAAGTCTTCTAGAAAGACAGGAAATAAACTTACATATATAGTGTTCATCTGCAATATGTGCAGCCATAGCTCAGAAGAGAAAGTATAATATTCAGGTGATAAAATAACTTTTAAAATGTCTCATCACATACAGCAAATGTACCAGTTTTGTACATTTTTATGCAAATACTCACCTGAAAAAAATTACATCTTTAAAAAATGTCCATATATTGATAAAAGGATCTGGGTGTTATATTTCTATCCACAATGCATCTATAAATTCTGGAAAACCTTGTTAGGTTTTTTTTTATTTTCACTTGAACTTCTGTGGTTTTACATACTCTCCTCAAAATCACTTTGACTTAGTGGAAGTAGAAAAAAAATATATGGAGCTAGCATAAAATAAGTCAGTGCTTTGCATTCTTGTTCACATCTGAGTAAAGAATTTCTTGAACTTCCAAATAAGTAGGTACCAGTTCTCTAGAGTCAACTGGCAACACATCTTCAGGTGCTAGAAATTCTCATATCTTGACTCAAGCAAACTTGCAAAAGCTAAATATTTATGCTAAAGTATTAAAGATAATCAAAACACATAAATACCAACCACATAGGCCAGTTGTGCATAGGAAATTTGATAAAGTAGAAAACATCTTCCACAGAATCCTTTTACATTTTTCGATAAGTAATTACTGATACCTTTCTACAGAAGACCCAAAATGTTTTACAGCAATCTATGTCAACTGCTGGAGGGAGGAATAAAAAGACAGTCCAAAGGGAAGCCCAAAAGCCCTGTGATGGATCCTCACGCTTCTTTACAGCTTTATTCCTGATTATTTGAGAACTTCTAGGGTTTCTTTTGCAATTGGCATTACCTGCCGGCTTCTTGAGAGGGAGACCTACCGTGTAGAGTTGGCTTACTTCTAAATGCACTACTAGACGTGAACTGGAACTTGGCTGAAAATAATGAGAATTACAGGGTAACTGTGAAAGAGCTAAACTTCCTTATGAAATACAGATAGTTAAAATAGAACACAATCTTGGCCAAAACCAAGCCCTGTAGAGACAGGACTAGAAGTTTGAGCCCTGTATTCATTTTGCAGGAGTTTTCTTAGAGGACAGATGCAGACACAAAGGATTTAGTAGCCTCCAGGGTGGTTGCATATGGCAGAGAACAGACCTATCCCGATAGTGGAGACAGGAGCCTCAGCATCAGTCAGAGAAGCATGTGCTCTATTACGACCTCATGAGGTAAAAAATAGTGAGCTTTTAAGGTAGAGTGGTGGCTGGAAGGATCTGTGAGCAAAGGTGGCTTTTTATTCCTCATAGTTCAGGAAAGCTCTGCTCTATGTATTTGCATTAAAGCAAAACATCACATTAAAAAATCTAATAGAACACATAACAGTAATAAAGGCATGATGTCTTTCATCAAACAGTTATACTACTTTTATCTTTTTCTTCATTGCAAATATTGCACAGCAATAATATCTTCATATAGCGTATCTATGACATATAGTTGAAAAAGGGGTTTGTAAACTAAAATGCCTAACAGGTAACAGTATTAGATAGGAATTAAATTCCTGCGGGTTTTCACTGCAATCCTGCCCTCTCTTATGCACCATGATGCTAAAGGTGGCAAACTTTACATAAAATTGATTATACTTACAGTGTTATGTAAATAGAGGCAACAAAGTCACAGTAACTGGGCATTGTGTTTGGCTATTATCAGACATTAAGCTTGACATTAGGTACTAGAATATGAATTACTTTTCTCAGGACTGTCCTGAAAGGGAGTCTCAGATAGATGGAAGCACCCTCTCTTAAGAAAGACCTGGAATATAGCGAAAATAATTATCATCCAAAAATCTGGCTGTATAGCAAGTTTGCTTGTATGTTTCATTTAGCCAATAAATGTTAAACCTTACTGAAAAATCTTCCACTGTGGTTTCATTTGGACAGGTCTGTAATCTAGTTTATACAGTTATTTAATATATTAATAAAAATTACAAAATTTTGATGTGTCTCTAGTTGTTTGGTGATTTTTTTAGCTATATGAAAAGTGACTTTCTGTGCCTTTGAAATACTGGGAGAACGACACGATATATTTTTTTTAAAAAAGGGTAGGTCTCTCTGATAGGCAGGAAGGGAGTCAAGGAGAGAAGGAAAATCTACCCCCATATGTTGCTCTAACAGAGACAAAATCCTGGCATCTCTCTGCATTTGTTTATCTACCTCTTCATTCCAAGACACTGTGAACTTATCTGCTGAACATTGCAAGTTGTTGATACAAAAGCATTGGTAATGGCCAGTAAAAACAATTATGGCTACAGGAACCCAATTACTGGTGGTTGCAATGCTATTTACAGTACATTACAATTTAATTAAACATCTGCTCGCATTTATTCCTAAATGAAAGGACTGTTAATGTTATGTCCTGAGAAAATTAAGCAGGGATACAGGGATATAACAAATATGTGCCACCGGACTCTGTTTAAATCAACTTTTGTCTCCTACATAACAATATGCCAGTTTTTAGAACTCGTTTATCTCATAACTTGAATCTCTTAGATAAAAGAATGGCAAGAGATCGTAACAACTGACACGATTTAGTATTTAAATCGCTAAAAATTCATAAATTCTTTCATATCTTTACCAAAGAATTTTACAGTACATTAAAACTGTCAAAAGGGGTCATTTCTTGGCTTTCTGATTTGACAATGCAGTAGCTCTGACCAGTACACTAAACTTTCTGGAGCACACCTACACTTAGACTGAGAGCAAAGACATTACGTTTTCTTTGATTAATATAGGATTTTGTGAGAACGTAATGTGGCACAGGATTATTTTTATATGCCATGCCTTCACTTGTAATCTCAAGAGATGAATGTGTTTGGAAGTAAGTTTTGGGTAGCAAAGTTTACAGTTATTAAAAAGTAATTATGTGCTACAATTAACTGATTAAAATTAAACTATACAAGTTTTTGGTTTGCTTTGTTATTAAAATCAAGGTCCAGCTGGTCAATCAGTTATGAAACTTAACAACAAGATCCTGTCTGACTTCTATTTTCACACTTTCCACAGTCAATCATGCTACAAAATTTAACGTAGTCAGCAAATAGAGTCAACACGAGGACAGTGAGAGGGCAGGTAAGTGTGGGTTATAACTGAGCTAAGTGTTATCTGTCATTAAGGCCAGACAGAAGCTGAATGATATCTCTCAGTATTAACACAGGGTAGAGATTTTGTTGATTAGCAAGACTTTGCCCATAGAAAAAACACAGAAGTTCTTTGAGGCCTGCTGAAATATTCATGGCTTTCATTACAGGAAGAACCAAGCTCAGTCCTGAAGGATATGTATCTAAGCTTTAGGGAGACAGTAGCAGATGCATTTCTTTAACAGATCCTGTTAAGTGACTAGTAGGCTGCCAGCTAGCACCTTTCCTTTGTCTATAATGTTGTAGCATGCGGCTTAAAGCCTTCCCTCTGCCCACGAGTTTTGCATTTATGCATGGTAAAAAGGATTACACCAAGGTCTTCTCCTGAAAGCCTTAATAGATTGTCATTTACAAAAAAAACACAACATGTATGTTGACAACTGAAATACAGAAAATGTTCCTATATGTTCAGAATAGAAAATATTTGAATATTATAAATGCTACACTACAAAGCCTCATCTGATTATCTGTTTGTTCTAGTGGTTCATTGTTTATGCAAAATGAAACCAAGTAGAACACACCACAGCGTTGTCTCCTGGCTCCTACAATAGGCTAAATACACCACAAACCGAATTTTCTCTTCTTTCTATAAGTAATCTCTTCAGATAAGCACTATAACCTTCCCTATATTGAACCACTAAAGATCCTCAAGCAAACTTGGTGGATCAATTTAAGAAAGTTCAAACTACATTGCTTAAACTGCACCACATCTCTGGTGCAGATAATGAAAGGAATTTCTAGTAACAAAGAATTTTCTGATAGTATCATTCTGAATCCTTTCTAAGCATGAAAGCTTACCTTTTATTTTAAAAAGGAAAAAGATCTTTTAAGACACTGAAGATGTATTACACTCACAGTGTCCTGTAAGCTGTAGAGTTTCTTATCACAAAAAGATTTATATTCCATGATCTCCAAGATGCACTGCTTTTTAGAGATGCTATAGTAACTGGGGAGACGGGAATGGTAAATTGTTCATCACATCTGTAAAAGGGAGAAAACTGATTTGCTAAGTATTTTTATGTGCAAAGTAATGAATCATGTTAATCACTTTCAGGCTCAAGTAGAGATTTAAGAGGGCTTTTACCTAATATATATCACCAGCTGTGCTATATCTTATAGTGATAGGACATATGATAAAGTGATCATTTGTTCGTGTGTATGTGTTCACATATGCAACACAGCACAGAGTGAGCGACAGAAGAGAGTAACTAAACCCGTTTTTCAGAGCCTTTTGATTCTTTTCTCTAGGAAAACATTCACCTACTCATCGCTGTCTGAAAACACTGAATCATCTTAAATGGGATAGAGGCTTCAATACATTATCTACATGCTCAGCACCAAGCCTAGTTCAGCCTTGGCAATGATGTAGGGTTATTATGGAATCCTTCCTTTCAGCACTGTGGAAGGTTTCTATGATTACATTTTTTTCCTGTAAACAGAATTTCTAAATTTAAATGAGCTATATTTCAACAGTAATAATGTGATAATGCTCTCATCATTTTGAAGAGTTTAACACTAACTGGTCTGTACAAAACCTTTACAGGGGAAAAGTGCCTTCTGCAATTACCTGTGGAGCCTGCATAAAATTTGAAAAAGGAGAGTGACATACTGTCATTGAACTCTTAATTCTGATGCTGGTGGTTTGCTCAGCTTTTTGGTGGAGTCAGTACTATCTCTGGGTGTACTGCAGCAATCCATCTTGAAAGCTGTAAATAGCTAAGATCGAGACTGGGAGACAAGAGGAGGGCATAGTGGAGATGTGCCAGACTCAATGAAAACGGAAAGGTGATTTTTGGTTAATGCTACTATTTAGATGTCTGCAATCGGGATGGGTCAGATAAGCAAACTCAGGTTTTAAACTACTTTGACAGTTAAAGTACAGATGTCCTTGCAGGAGGGCAACGCTGTTCCTTCCAGAACCTCAAAATGTTTTGCCAGTTCTCCCAGGAACCTAAGAATAATTTGAGTTATGCCCTTCTCATTTAGTCGCAAATGTCTTTTGGGATTTTTTGGTGTTTTTATTTTCTCTGCAACATCGTCACAATTAGGTTTCTCTACTGCTGTATTTAAGATAGTGGTTTTGGTCATGAGAGCTTTTGCAAGCATTTGTCTTATTCTCTACCAGATAATTTTACAAGCAAGAATGACTCCTAGAAGAAAAAATGAAAATGAAAGAAGGAAGGCAGGAAAAGTTCAGAGATGTCGACCTGAGTCTCTGAATGTAAAGTAGAGATGTCCTCCTGTCTCTGTGACTTTGCTTTGAGTCCCAAAACACATGGGATCTTTGGAGAAGCACATCACAGCTATAAAACTTCAGTAATTCTTATTGTGGTGTTGATGATAAAAAGCAATTATCCCCACCCATTGAACAATCTTTATAGTTATCTTAGTTTAAGGAGCAATGCCTCAGACTAGTTTTGGAAACAGATTTGTAACCACTAGCTGAAATCCTCAAGGGAGACTGACTAGAACAATGCTTTTTTATTGAGTGCTTCTGAAAGGCTAGTAATAAAGAGTTTACATTTCACCAGACAGTACTTCATATGCCATATTGAGAAACATACTTTGTACTAAATTATGAAGGGAGGCTGTGAAAGTGGCACAATTTTAGCTTTTGGAAGAAATTAAGTATAAAACCTGCTGCTTCTCTACCCCTCACCCCTACACCGCAGTTCTGTAACTCTATACTGGCTTTGGGAGTACAGAGATACCTGACACTTTGAATTGATCTTTAATAGGCAATATTTTTCTCTTCCTCCATATTCAATCATTAGCTTTTGGGCTAAAAGAAAAAAAATGTACAAATCGATAGATAGCACCTGTGAGCCAGGGTTTTGGCTAAATACAGCTGAAAACTAACGTCCTCAGAACTTCCCCTAAACAGAAACAGGTGAAATAGGAGTCATCCTATGACTCGCTGAGGAGATCAGCTCCAGTGCAGGCCAGTCCGCACTGGGGGAGGCAATCGCGGCAAAAGGGCCCGGCCAGGAGCTCTTTTGCAGGGGTTTCGAAGCAGGAAAAGCGTCTGGGCTGTGCCGGGGGCGGGAAGCTTGTGCGGCCCGAGCGGAGCAGCAGCCTCCACTGCAGAGCTGAACGAGGTGTAACCGCGACAACAGGCATTCGCCAGGACACCACCACACCCCGCACCCCGTCCTAACAGAAGCCGTTCGGCAGCGCTAAGTGAACAAGCGGCGAGAGGCATCACCCGGGGCACTGAGCGGGAAAAGGGGCACAGTGGTTCGCAGGCGAGGGCGCTCTCTTACCGAGGAACCAGCTCCTGTGTGGTGAGTCCTCATCGGGGCGGGGTAATCGCGACAAAAGTGGTCGGCAAAGGGATCTTTTGGGCTCTTTTGGGGGGCTTTTCGAAGGCTGGAGAGCGGTTCGTTTGTGCCGGGGGCGGGCAGGTTGGGGGCGGGCAGCTGAGGCGGCCTGGGCGGGGCAGCAGCCCCGGCGGCAGATCTGAAGGAGGTGTAACCGCGCCAGCCGCCCCTCGTCGAGGAGACCTGCTCCAGTGCCGGCCAGTCCGCACTGGGGAAGGGAATTGGCGGCGAAAAGGGCCGGCAAGGAGTGAGATGCAGGAGGGCTGTGCAGGAGAAAAATGAGAGAAATGGATTCACCAAGGGGAAATCATGCTTGACCAATCTGATAGCATTCTATGGTGTCATAACTGGCTGGTTAGATGAGGGGAGAGCAGTCGATGCTTGGCTTCAGCAAGGCTTTTGGCACCGTCTCCCATAACATCCTCATTAGGAAACCTGTAAAGTGTGGGTTAGATGAGGTGGATTGAGAGCTGGTTGAGTGACAGAGCTCAGAGGGCCATGATCAATGGTGCAGGTCAAGTTGTAGAGCTGTAGCCAGCGGTGTTCCCCAGGGGTCAGTGCTTGGTCTGATCTTATTTAACACATTGATCAATGACCTGGATGAAGGGACAGAGTGTATCCTCAGCAAGTTTGCTCATGAGACAAAGCTGGGAGGAGTGGCTGACACACCAGAGGGCTGTGCTGCCATCCAGCATGACCTGGACAGGCTGGAGTGTTGGGCAGAGTGGAACTTAGTGAGGCTTAACAAGAAGTGTTACTAGAATTTCTAGAGAGAGAAGATAGGAAGGGCCTCTGGAAGCTGAGATAGGCAAGTGACACTTGAAAATAAGAAATAAATTTGAATGAAGAAAAAAATATTTTAAAATAATGGGAAATTAGCCTTTCCAAACAATTTTTACTTACTTAGAGAATATAAAATACATTAGAGTAAATGTCAAAAACTTTGCTGCAGTAGAGATCTCTTTTGTGAGCTTGATAGTCTGGCCCGCTCAGCTGTTAAAGTCCCTCTTAGGAATAATATACCTTATTTTACTAATGTGATAGAATCACTCCGCAGGTTACAGTGTTGGTATGAAAGGATAATTTAAGCTGTGTCTAAAGTTTGTGATGGATTTCTATATACAGAATTTGAAACTTATGTTCCTGACAGTAATATGAATGTTGTGAAGTATTACAGATTTAGAAACTGTCCTTGTCCAAGTTACATGATCAAAAATAACAACAATGTTTGCATCCATCATACTGCCTGTCAAGTCACAGAAGTGTCCCGGTGTTATCATAGTATCAAACCTATTTTAATTATTGGTTATTTGAACAGTTACTACTTGCTGATGTAATACCTGACTTTGATAAAAGTAAAAACTGGTCATCTTGAGAGGTTCGCTTTCCACATTTGGTTGTGTTTACATTTTGCCTCTGCTAGAGATTAGTGAGGCTAACTCTATGTTCCAGTTTGGATATACATAGCATCCAAAAGTAAAATAACCTTTATGGACTTAATTCTATTTATGCTGTGTGTTTTGGTGTTTTTTTTTTTTCGGTGTGGGTTCATTTTTATTATTTTTTAGGGGAGAGGGGGGATTTTTTTGCATAATTTTACCATTATTACAGAAATAAATTGGACTGTAGAGTTATTACATGATTTAACACTAGGTTTACAGGAGTACCTTCTGTATAGTTGAATCCTGCTCCCGTAAATACAAATAATTGCAAGTGTGCTTTGTTTTAAGCATAAAAGTTATTCAATGGACCCAATGGAAGCTCAAGTTAAGCACCTATATATTATTTTTTCACACCAGATACATATATATGGAAGGAAAATACATGTTATCCAAACCTAGATACATTTTTATGTAAAATGTTTTGAATTCAACTGCTGTCTTCACACTCTTAGTATAATGCTTTTAGCAAGAAAATGTTATCCTTGTTATAATAAGTTGCAAGAATATTTTCGTCATAAAACTTACTTTTTACATGCTCATAACTTGCTGAAACATTCAATTTTTTGAGTTCAACTTATGTATTGCCCAAAGGAAATAAAGATTGTTGAAATGGTTTGTATTTAATAAGGATGAAAAAAAAGATGTTCTCTAGGCATGCCATGCAATAACCATAAATTTATGAGTAAGGCTTTTTATGGTTTTGACCCCAGGTTATCTGAGAACTGATGTTTAAAGATTACAAAGTTACCTTTTTTTTTCATTTTATTCTGAATTGTGTCATGACAGCGTACAGGTAGAGTCGTTAGGTAGCATTAAACTGTGTGTACTGATTAATTACATTGACTCATTTATTTAAAATACAAACAAGAATATTTCCCTGTTATAATGATCACTCGTGCAACAGGTTAGCTGTGGTCCTTAGACAGTAGCCAAGCAAGTGTTCACGTTCTTTCTGCGTGAAAATATACATTTCTAAAACATATTCCAATCTTTTCTTCAAAGAAGAAATATCTGCTGCTGTTCATGTCTGCTGAGAATCAGGAATAACTTTTGAGCTTCAGACTCAACAGATTTGATTTCGTTATCACTTGGTATTGCATTTAACTCCAGTGTAACAAAAAACCAGCAGCTTCATCTCTCTGTACTTCAGTTTTCGTCACCTGCAAAGAAGAGATATTAAAGCTTTTCCTCAAGAGGTGTGAAATAACTTTTTGTGATCGCACCTATGGAAATATTTAGATGATGGAAGACTGTTTACTCAAGTCACATTTCAGTACTTGGGAATAAATACATGTGTAGTCTAAACTTCTGTAAGCCCAGTAATTGCATACTCAAACAGAGGATTTCTGAACACATAGATGTACTACCAGGCCATAAAATAGCAGGTATGACCTACAGTCAAAATAGTTGACTAATCTGAGTAAGTAACACTGAGAAAACAGGAATGCATGGAATAAAACTGTTTTCCTGGACATAAAGGGAAATCACAAAGCAAAACAGTAAAGAGGGAAACTGTCTAGCTTGTCAGAAGTATAACAGTGACTAATGAAAGAATGGACAGAGAGGTGAGGTTTCTCGGAAACAAGTCTTAGCACTTTCACAAACAGAGGAAACACTTGCTGGTCAGAGGGAAGAAGTAGAGAGTCTGGAAAAAACCCAAAGCATCACCTGGTTTATTCAGTAGAATTTCCATGACTACTTAGGATTATGTGCACATGTTCACCAGCCACGTTTTCTGCTTTTCTAAGATTTGTAGGATTTTCTGGGTCTGATCTCCTCTGCTCTCTTCTGATGACATATTTGTGATGTTTTTATGTGTTTAGTCTTTTTTTTCCTAAAGGTCTTTAAAGTTGTTGGGGGAAAGAGGATTTTTCTGTGACTGTAGTGAGTGGAGGGCAGGTTTTCTGATCCTAACGGTGAGTCTTATCTTGTCTGAATTGCCTAAAAGCCTCTGAAGCTTAATATTTAATCTAAGCCAGTGATTTGAGCTCCTTTTATCATCAGTGGCGAGAGATTTACCTGATTTTAGACAAGGTTCTGAAAACAGTGAGATAACTTACCTTCTGGGAAGTTTGCTTGCTTATTGACTGAAGAGGATTGTGACTACGTGACACTTTAGAGTAGACTCTTAACTTTCCAGTGTTTGAAACTATGACATTATGAATCTGGACTGAAATTCTGAAAGTCTTGGTGTGAAGCTGTCTGAATAGCTAATTGTGATTGCAAGTGGCAACATCCTTACCAATAAGGTAAATGACTCGGGAAATGGCCTCTATACTTGAGGTCTTCTGATACAGTAGGGACGTGGTGATCTTAGAGGTCTTTTCCAGCCATGACAATTCTGTGATCTATATTCACACAAGCAAATGTGGTAACCAGCAAAACATAGAAGCCTTATTCCAGAACTAGCATGTCAGTTTTCAAAAGCCCATGAGCAGATATGCTGCTTTGGCTCCTGCTACAATTCTTTCATCAGCTGCACGCATGAGATCATCACACTGCATCACTATTGGCACACATCAAAGACATGGGCAATCTCTGATGACCAATCTGAGAGACATGTAGGTGCAACACAGGATACTCAGACTTCCAGTTTTGCTCTTTGTGCTCCTGCCAGAAAGCCTTTAAAGTCTTATGAGTCCTGAAGATGGAGATCTCTGTGACTTTAGGCTAGGGCCAATAGTGCCATCATTCAGCAGAAGTTCAGTCTTGCATGGTCAAGCACTTGTTTCTGTCGTATAATGTTGCAGAATCACAGAATGGTTGAGGTTGGAAGGAACCTCTGGAGGTCACCTGATCAAACCTCTTCCTCAAACAGGGTCATCTAGAGCAAGTTATGCAGTACCACACCTAGACAACTTCTGAATACCTCTAAAGATGGGCAACTTGTGTTGAGCCACCATCAGGGTAAAAAAAAAAGTATTTCCTGATGTTCAAATTGAGCCTTCTGTGTTTCAAGGCCCTTGTTTCTGGTCCTGTCACTGGGCACCACTGAAGAGATCCTGGCTCCATCTTCCATGCACCCTTCCTTCAGATATTTATATGCAGTCATACAGTCCTCTCGAATGCTTTTCTCTAGGTGTAACCAATAAACCTCTAAAATAAAAGAAAACTTAGAGGAGATGGTGTCCTAAGTTTAGCTAGGACAGGGTTAATTTTCACCAGAAGCTGGGAGAGGACCAGAGCCAGGATGGACAAAAAACCAGCCAATAGGTTATTCAATACCATGCTGATGTCATGCCTACTCTATATGAAGTTGGAGAGTGGGCCTGGCTGGAGCACAGTCTGTAGATTTAAGCAGTTTGGTTTACTTAATATCACTGTCTTTATATACTGTTTCATTATGGTTGTTTCTTCTCCTCTTGCGTTGTTGGATTTTCCCTTTTTCTCCCTGTTCTCCTTCCCATCCCACTACAAGAGGGAGGGAGCTGCCACATAATGCTCAGCTCTTGGCTGGGACTGAACTCCAACAGTCCTTTTTGGTGCCTAATATGGGGCACAAAGGGTTGAAATAACAACAAAATCTGACCAAAGCATGTTAAAACAATTTTGTTATATGCTTTTTCTATTAATTAAACAGTGCGTGTTCATAATGTTGGTCCATTTGCTTACATTGCGGTGTTATGTAAATCCTTATGTACTCTGTGTCCCCTGTAGTGGTGTTTATATTCTCTGAGAAAAGGGTGAGGACTCTCATGTTGCTATAATGAATATTGTCAGTTTATGATTAAATTGCACCAGGGGAGGTTTAGATTAGATATTAGGAAAAATTTCTGTAATGAAAGAGTGGTGAGGCATTGGAGCAGACTGCCCAGGGAGATGGTGGATTCGCCATCCTTGGAGGTGTTCAAAAAACATGTAGACGTGGCACTTCAGGCCATGGTTTAGTGGTCAGGATAATGTTGGGTAGACGGTTGGACTTGATGATCTTAGAGATCTTTTCCAACCTTAATGGTTTTATGATTCTTTGAGATTATATCACTGGTGATGAGATCAAGCTGCTATTTGTATGTATCGTTGTCATTTGTTAGTCATCTCAATCTGTGTGCAAGACAGGGGAGGGAACTTTCTCACCTTTTGAGAATTTTGACTATTCCTTGGGATGTCCAAGCCAGCATGCTCTTGGTGCTATGCCTTCTGAATGTGTCACAGGTCTTGTTTAGGGTTGCACACATTTTTTCTGGGAATATCATCTGGAGATCTGTTATGAGTGGCAAAGTGTGTGGGAGGGTATAGGCAAGTGCCTAAGCCAGTGGTCACCTATAACATTTTGGAATTTCACTTCTGAACAAGTGCAGAATCCTGATAACCTAGTAAAGTGTTTGGGAAAAGCATATTGTCACTCTGGTAATTTCCAAGAGACACAAACCACTGCAATGTGTTGGGACCTTACCCGTGTCTACCAAGTCCTTTTAAACACTATTTAGTGTCCTCAAGGGGAAGAGAAGGTCTCTGGGCCTAAAACCAGACCAGCCCCAGGAGCGAGCCCAGTGGGGCACTGTCTGAATATCGGTGGTACCAAGTGTGGCAAATACTGCTTACCCACTAGGATCCCATGCCACACGGCTTTCCCTGGCAAAGCTATGGGCTATGCACTGTCCTTAATCAGCAGCCTCAAGGCCAAGAGTTTCTCAATCAAATCTATGTTTGGATGTTTGCCTGCGTAAGATTAACTTTGAATATGTCTCTAATTTCTTAAGTAAGCAAAGCAAGATATTTAGGTTATAACTCCCTATAATAAACAAAGCAATCAATACATTTGTGTAACATGGGAGTTTTAATACATGTTAATCTGGTGAATACTGTTACTTTAAAAAGTGTGTGTGTACGATTTACTGTATTCGTGTCGTATGCGTACCCACTTTATGTGCAATTAGGTGTATCCCCTTAAAAATGATGTTTCTTCATCTATGGGTCTATTTATTATTTTGTGAATGCTGTAGGAGTGAACTATACTGTTATCAGGGAAGGCCAATCATAATGATAGGTCTGTTGCTTCAGTTGTCAATCTGGATTACAAGAACTGATATAAAGCATCTTGAAGAGCACTGCTTCTTACCTGTTCCTAAGACAGTTGTGTTTATCTCATGCAAGAGGGAAACATTACTCCCGTATGTCTTACAAAGCAAGAAATTGCATAGTTCTGACATCAAGTAAAGACAAGAAATTGTAGGCAACCTAAGCCATAGGTGTTGCAGACTCCTGAAAAAAAATAAATCTGGAAACATCTGAAAAGTCATCTACTTTTTCTTTTTTAATAATTAAGGATTTATTTTATTTCTTTTCCTTTTTTGGGGGGTAGTTGTTTTGTCAATTGCACTTGGAACTTTTGGCACTGTATCAATGAAATTATGAAAACATGCAAGAAAATGGACTGTTTGAAGAAACTTTTCAATCATAAAAAGCTTTGCCAGTTTAAAGATGGGTGAATTTAAAAATTACTAATGCCCTTCAAAGATGTATGAAAAACAATGAAATAGCTATTCTGTCAGTATGAATGGACAAAGTTCTGTATTTTTTTTTTCAATTGATAAACCAAATGTTGGTGGATAGGAGCCAGACTAAAATTAGATGACTTCTAATTATTATTTAACATATAACCTCTAGAAAGAGATAATTGTCATCTTCTGTACTTTGTCTAATCACATAATAAATGACAATTATCTGTTCCTCAGAGAATGACTTTAATCTACCTTTTGACCAATAGCAAACCTCCATCATCGATTTCTAGCACATTTTGCAGTGCATCATGAAAAATACCTCAACTTATTTGACCCTGAAAATTGTTATAGCCATTTTGAAAGAAGTTTATGCTGTAGCTTCTCTACTTCAGTACTAGAGTCAAAGACATTTTTTTTCTTTCTCTTATCTTGAGAAGCAGGTTAGAGAAATTAATTTCCTGTACTATTGATCTAGTTCTAATTATTTATCATGGTGCAATTCACTTAAGAGTTGCAGCTTGGACGAAAAGCAAACCAGTAAAGGATATGAGACAAATTATTCAAAATTTAATTCCAAACTGCAATTGCAATCAATGTTTTATTAATTTTTCTTAAAAAAAAAAAAAAAAGAATAGAAATAGAAAAGAAATAGAATGGTACATCCTCAAATGCCTTTTCTGGTTGTATAGTATAAACTGGAAACAGGAAAGGGAAAGTTGGAGGAAGATAGTAAGCTTTTAGAGCAAGTTTGGGGAGAAAGATTCGCTCAGAGAAAATGAACTCATGAAAAGCAGAAACTGCTGCACAACTTATTAATGCAATGACTTGGGAAAGCATAATGTATATTAAAAATGCTTATTTCAGTTAAGTGAATCAAGGCACTGAAAGGCAATATTTCCCTGTGAATCAGTTTGTAAAGAAATAAATGTAACAGGTTTAAATGCAATTACTGCATTCTCACCCACTGAAGTTGTTTACAGTTCCTCTGTTAGATATCAACTCTAAAGTAACCAAAATTACCAAATGCCCACACTACTAACAGTATGTTTTAGAAACATTAAGTAAATGGTTACAAAAAATAAAAAAAGGCAAAAAGAAAAAAAACGTAGTAAATGAAAAGTACTTAATGTAATTGTTAAGAAAACTTGAATAATGTAGGTCTATTTTGCTGAGTTTTGGGACCATGGAGTCTTGCAGTATTTGATCCAACAGTTTGGTACCACCCTGGATATTAGTTCAGCTGGAGAGAAGTTACTTTCTTCCTTGTAGGTTAATCTGCACAATAGGATTTTTCTCTCCTTTTGATTGCTAGTTATATTGCCAAGATAAGAATATAAAATTCAGATTTTGGGAAATGAATAAGAATCCTCACTGGGATATGCAATAGGATAGAGGACTGCTAACCTGTAATGAGTGAAATGATGCTCTGAGAGGCTAACGAAGCCCATTACATGGACCCGAAAGAATCGTGCATTAAGGGCCAGAAGTGCAGAGGAGATATAAAGCAGGAAGAATGCTCAGTATCTGTGCTCATGGTGAAAAAAATGTCCCTATCTGAAATGGGGAACCTGTAGCTTTTAAAACAGTCTGTATGCAGATCTATAGCTTTGGGGAGACATTTTGTTCCCTGTAATCCAGAGGAAACACAATTTCAGGATATCTGTGGTCAGCTTTGGAGACAAATGTACATTTGAAACTACTTACCAGGACTCGTGGGAATAAAAGGTTTATTTTTTTTTTTCCCCCCCTGTGTCATAGACATAAATCAATTTTCTTGTTTTACAAAGGAATAGTCTCTTTCTTTAAGTAACTCTGATGAATCCCTGAACTACATCAGAGAAACTCATATTCTGAAATATTTTGTAATTATTTCCAGGGATTCCACAGCCAAGTGGAACATAATGAATCATATGGCACAGAGTAACCACCACTCTTCTATCTTTGTTTAATTATACTTCAAAAAGAACAAATAAACATGCAAAATCGTCTCAAATGCTAGATGTACCAAAATGATTCAGCTCTTTTAGTACTCAACTGTGTGAAGTACTGATGCCCTGGATGTCATTTCAGCTCTGCTTTATTGTGTCAGTCTTTTTGTGTGTGCATACTGATAATTCATCAGATACAATGTGTTGTAACAAAACAGTATTCTTTGTGGAAAAAAGTCTCAATCTCTCTGAATTAAATATATAGGGAGGAAGAACTTTTCTGATTTCCAAGCTTATAGTTCCTCTTTAGAGTACCACGTATGTGAAGAGTTTTGTTGTATTGTTGCTATTGGTTTACTTTACTATTCTATCTGCATGATTATTCAAAAGTCAGATGTGCAACATAAAAACTAATCTAAAATAAATGTCTAGAAAACACAATATAGTGGTTTTGAGGATAGACGTAAACCAGAAGTGTGAGATGAACAGTTTCAACTTATTTCCCTAGTGGGTGGAAGTAACCAAGCAGGTAATAAAAGCAAAAGAATGACCTTTATAGTTGTGAGCTATCCTATACATAAAAATAGATAGGATTTCATATAGCGGTCCTGTAGAGTAGGGATAGACACTTTTTCTCAGATAACTTAATCGGAAGTGAAAACTTTCTCAGGTTCTGATTTGAAAGAAGAAATGCATGCGTATTGCATTTCTGAGCAAATTGTATTTCTTCTTTACATTTTTTTGCAAAAGTAGAGGCTTCCGAGATTTCTAGATACTACTTACTTACTAAGCCATAAATTTGGTCAGTTTCGTTAGAGTAACATGACATATTGTGCATTTTCAGTTTGTGCTATACCATTACAAGAGCAGTATTAGAACAGCTTAGGCCTTTTCTCACTTATATTGCTTCTACAACTTACATTACAGCATCAGTGAGTAGTTATTGAAACCCTGATAAACTTATTGATCCCTTCCTAAAATGCTTCCTCTTCTGGAAGGGGCAGGAAAGTCAACAGAGAAGGAATCTGGTCATCTTTCATTTGTTTTATGAAGCAGACCAGCAAAGTCATAAAAAAGTTGAATATATGGAAGAACACTAAATCATTGAGAGTCCTCAGCACCCTGCTGTAATGACTGTAAGAGCTACAAAGTTCATCACAAAATGACTATGGAATATTTTATTACAAGTTAATATCCTCTAGAAAAGAATAGAAACTTAAAAGGAGCTCTCCTTTGGGACTACTTTCATCATTCTTAAGAAATGGATATCATAGGAACAAGAATCTGCTCCTCACATATTTTAAAATCAATAGAAAAATGTCCGAAGATAAATGCTTAAGAAGACCATGGCTGAATGCAGTGACCTTGGAAACGTATGTTGAAAAGCAAAAATGAAGGCAGAAAAGAAAACGTTTATTTTGCGTTGTCTCAGCTTTCTGCTGTTTGTTTATGTCTAGTCATGAAGGTTATTTGTGAGTGAGACCTAAGATTTCTCAGCACCCACAGATGCACCTATACCATAGGCAAAGGGTAAGGTGAGGAAATAAGTGTTGATTTGTATGACTGATTCCTGTTCTTGTAAGATGCAAGATAAATGTAGGTATCTTCTGAGGAGGGGACCTTCATTCCTGGGTCTATCTTTTAGCTCCTCTTTAAATCAGGCCTGGTGGGTCATCATAAGGACTTCAATGGATCACTGTGCTGGGTCTTAGAAGAAACTTTCCCCAGAAGACTTTATTGCAATCTACTGGGTTGCATTTTTCTGTCTTGTTCTTGACGTGCACAGTGCTTATCTAGGATATTTATGTTCCAATGTTGCAACTCTGGCTGATGATATTAATGATTTAGGAAGGACCTGCTGAGGACCTTAAAGCTCTTCACTTTTATACTGAAAAATCAATACTGGTGCAACTCTATTGGGGATTTCTGGTGTTTATTGCTACTAATTAACAAAATTACAACCTCTATTTCCAACTGTTTTCATGGCGGAGCTTTCACCTCTTGTTTCTATATATAAACACACACAGCTAGTAGGAAAATAACTGCATGCGAGTGCTGTCTGACTGGGTGTGAAAGGGAGGCGAAAGCAAATATGGAGAAATGGAACATTGCTGCGCACAAAAAGAAAAACCCCAAACTAATTTAAAGATACATTTCAAAAGGACAAAATATTAATATTTAACACTTCCCTAATTATTAACCATGACTAACTATGACTATGTTCATATAGATGAACACTGCTCACTATCAATCAGCTTCACCCGATTTACAGGCTATTAACTGGACACATCTTGTCAAAAACCATAGGCAAAATGCAAAAGAAATCATTATTTCGTGACATTAATGCCAACAGAATTCAAATCATCTAGAAAATGGTCATGCTGCTTAGTACTTAGTGCTTCAATTTACTGAATATTGCATTCAAAATTATGTGCATTTCCAAAATTGTGTTGGAAAGCTGTAATGTAAAACTGCATTCTGGTGTGGGTTGACTTTTTTCCCTCTTTAGTATAGAGTTGAACTCAAATAATTTCTATATTTAACTAACATAGCATGGTATGCACTTCCTGGAACAAAAAGTTCACATTGAAATACCCTAATAGACTAAGTAAGAGAGAAGGCTGAGAGTGCCTATAATCGAATATTGAGTTACATTTTTAAGACATCCCTCTGTACTTTTCCTTTAAATGTCAATCACATTAACAAGTAAACAGAATTTTTCATGGTTTTCTGGGAAAGAACAATGGTATCTTCCATTCTGTGTTGAACACTGACTTAAAGCAGTGGTCAGAAAAATGAGTAAAAAAAAAAAATGTGGGTTTTCCCCCTGAGGAGGAAGGAGCAGCAGAAACAACATAGAATAGCCTGGGACTGACCACGACTCCCATTCCCTATGCCCCTGTGATGGTTGGGTGTGGGAAGATGGAAGGAGTGGGGGGGAAGGGTTATATTTAAGATCTAATTGTATTTATCTTTGTCCTACTTTGATTTAATTAGTAATTTGGTTGTGGTTTTGTTTAAATTAAGTTGATCTTGTTTTCCCAAGTTGAGTCTGTCTTTTGCCTGTGACCATAATTGGCAAGTGAGCCCTCCTTGTCCCTTGTCTCGACCCTCCAGTCTCGTGTTATACATATTTTCCCCTCCCCATCTCACTGGAGGAGTGTCACAGCTCATACACTGAGCTGTTCTGGATAGCACAGGGAGCGGTGTGAGAGTCAAGGTCTGCTTGGAATAAACACAAAGCAATCAGTCAATTTGTTATTTTATTTAAAGCAAGAAGCGTTTCTTTCAGTATGCTATAGGAAAAACTTGATCCCTAATGCCTTACAAGTAAAAGTAGTTTGCCAAGAGGAGAAAGAGAAAAGGGAAAGGAGAGAAAAAGAACAAGCTGCCCAGAGAGGTTGTAGGGTATCATTCTCTGGAGACTTTCAAAACCTGCCTGGACCTGTCCCTGTCCCTGTGCAACCTACTCTAGGTGACCCTGCTTTATCAGGGGTCTTGGGCTAGATGATCTCCAGAGATCCCTTCCAACCCCCACCATTCTGTGATTCCATGATTCCATTCATGTGCAGAAGTTACAGTCCTATCCCCATCTTACCATCTGCTGGTACTAAGGCCATGTGGGCAAGGTGAATACCCTGCAGCTAACCACAATGTTCATCCCTTTTTGGAGCAGCGTTGTACCATCTCATAGTTTACAAAGGCCTAGTGAAGTAACTCTTCATATAGGTGCATATTTCTAATTGCTTAACCATCTTTTTTTTTTAATGATACAATTATTTTAACAAGATATTAAAAAAAAAATTAAACCTTTAAAGTGCATGTACTAAACATGACAATTACGGCAATCTACCAACAGCAGCAGAAGCAGTAGAAACAGCAGCTGGTTCGATGAAGGTTCAACTACCTGCGACTCGTGTTGGTCAGGTCCAGGATAATAAGGTTCCTCTGTATTTTCTGACCTGCCTGGGAACAGAAAGAAAACAAACTCTCAAGGCCAAGGCAGAATCAGCTTTGATCATCTGTCTCCCTAATGAGTGTTTTAATGAACTACCCTATGAAAAAATCATGCCTGGAAAAAACCCTCCACCCTCACTTGTACTTCAAGAACAAGCTCGTTGTTTGCTTGTTGCCATTGGCTGCCTTGTATCAAAGCCATGGAAACCAACAGTTGAACCTCACTGTGTACCCTTGATCAATAAGCTCAAAAAGAATCTGAGAGCAGTGAATAGTGTCAGCGCGTAATTTTTAACTCACTAGAACTTACCAAGGCCAAGAACCTGTAGTTTGGGATTCAATCTGATAGGACTGCTAGAAGGACAAGTTGTTTTTCCGTGCTGAAATCCTTAAGCATAAAGTGCTATAATCCTTAACTATTGCATTGCTGCCCACCATCCTGGGAGCCCAGAGCTTATTGCAATGTGCCTGGGCACGCTGAGTATGGGCAATTTAGCCACCTCCAAAAGGCATCTGCAGAGAGAGCAGGTGGGGCAAGTGTTCAGCACTGGGGACTGCTGAGTACTTTGAATCTTGCTGTTCTTGAGTATGTGAACTTTACTTCACTGAGAATGCACCAGGCAAAACTTTCTGAGGAGCCCTATTTCCAGTCCTCACTGAAGCGCTCTGGGGCACTTGTTTTGTGTTGCGGTTTTTTTCTTTTTTTCTTTTTTTTTCCCAAGCCATTATTTAAAACATGAAGACAATCAATCTTTTTTTTTTCTTATTTTTTTTTCTGTTGTGTTTTGTTTTTTTTCCTGGTATAATGACTGAGGCAATTATATTCACTCACTCTGTATATGAGACAGGCAGATGTAGTTACTCCTTGAAGGTCCATTAATGCCTGCAAATCTCGTGAGGCAGGAATAGATAGAGATAGTAGTAAAATGTTAAAGAACAAACTTCGATATAAGAGGGGTAATACAAGTTTTGTCTTCAGGGTCGCTCTGGAAACAAAGATGTTCTCTGGTTTCTGCTGTTATCAACCCAGGGAAAAATGAGGATTCAGTAGAAGTAATATCTGCCTCTTTTTGAGCTTTCCTTTCCCAATCCAAGACTTCAGATATGATCTCTGGATGAGTAAATCCACATCTGCACAGCTGGGGGCTTTCATGGCATCCCTCACTCACAGGATCTGCTCTCTGATGCTTCCAAGTCAGCCTCTCCTTTGCAGCTGAGAAGTCATCCTGGGTTCTGAAACTGCTTGCTGCATCTCTGTATGCTCTTTTAAACCACAGAGGTTTTTAAGCAAATTTAGCACTGGACCACTTCCCTCTGGTGATAAAGCTTCTAGGGGCAAAGACAATCCCAGCAGATGTGCTAGGGAGGGACGTATTCGTATCTGCAGCATTCTAGGTCTTTTGTCATAAATGCGTCCTTCTCATCCATACATATTCTGGAGAATCCAAATTTGTGTGGAAAATATGCTTATACATCTCTAAAGCCTAGATGCTGAATAGCAATCCACTCAGATTGTGACCTCCTCCTCACCAGGTATCAGGTACATTAAAAAGGCCAGGCAAAATATGTCAATATTATTTCTGGATCTCTCCAAAACACCTCATATATAAGGTTATCTTTCAACATTTACATCACTTCAAATACTGTTTAATTGTATAATGCCAAAATGGAATTATGTAATCACAGGTATGAGTTTCATTGTAAAAGCTAAATGAAAGGTTGTATTACAGTAGCCTGCAATTCTGAGAACAATACATGCCACAAGTAGAAAGATAATAGTGTTTGGTGAGAAGCACTAGGCTAATCTGATTAAACTTAACTTTAAAGGTTTTAAGAAATAACATAATTTAATCCTTCTCAGTAAAACAATGTTATTAACTAAATGTTCTTTGTTGATGGCTGTCTAATCTTAGTTCACAGAAGCAAGTAAGAAAATGAGTAATTTTTTTTTTTTAGGAAAAGAAAATGAGTAATTTATTTTTTCTAAAGATCCCTGTCTAAAATATATATTTGAAATGATACTTGGGAAGGTAATCATCTGAATTCTGGCAAATATTAGGCTAAGACTGGTGCTTTCATTGCAATTTAGATAAATATTTGCCACTTCATAACACTTCTGGTTGACACTGGTACTGCACTGTAGCAGTGATGGATGGTAGCTATCTGTTTATCTCTCCACTGGGAAATACAGACTTACCAAATGGTAGTCCTGGGACAGGAAAAGGAAGAAAAATGAAAACTCAACAACTTTCTCAAGTGTCAAAATCTAAATAATAAATTGTAAAGCCTTGGGTTTTTTTCACAACTCCATTCTGGTATGAGACAAATAGAAAATGTGTGATCAAGCTCAAAACGCATACAGTTTGAGTATCTGTTTTCGTAATGGATCAGATCAATCTGTCAAAGTTTCCCTGTACAGAAAGCTTGTTGAGTACAACAGGTTGCAGAAGGTGGCATCGCAGAGCAAGAGCTTCATGTTGATAGCGTCACTGTAAAGTTAAAACGTAGAGTACAAAACCAAGCCCAAATAAATCTTCCTCCTAGCCTTTCCCAAAAACCTTTCAGGGCAACGTCAACAAGCACAGGAGGCAAGGCAATGCTTCTGCCGTGCATGTTGCTCAGAAGCACATAAAACAGAAACAAAAAGATGGGAAAACTCTTTGCAGTCTAGATGTTATGCTGCTATGTTGAACTGTTTAATATATAATAAAAATCCTGAGTAATTTGCATGAGGACTTAAGTTCCCAAAATTATTCCCATAAACATATTGCATATGTTTATAGTTAGTACAAATGCTTATATTTGCCTTAAAATTAGCAAGCAAAAAAGTTGAGGGGTTTTTAATATTTCCAGTGTAAACTTGTTAATTGTGATGTACGACTAAAAACTGTAGCAGTACATATGAGAAAGATGGAGAGAAACATGGAGTTTTGATACACCACTATAATGTCTAGAGTTTTCTCTTTTTCATAACAGCGCTCTATAGCTCCACGCTGAGCTTACTGTATAAATTAATAATAGCTGTACCCAAACAAATAATTTTTGCTTTAGCTTTGAGTCTGCAGGCTCTTGGTAAGTATCACATTAAGAATACACTGACAAAAAAAAAAAGATTCATAGTTTCCTCTTCTAAAACCATTTTTGGTCTTAGAATTGATTGTTGTTTTTCTAGTTAATGCCAGGCAATCGCCGTAAGTTGTTTGTTTTAATGTGTAAATTATTATTCAAAGATTTCTTTTCCACTAATGGAGAGTTTTAAAAACATGCCTGTTATACATAATGAACCTTTATAATCTACTGGCACCTTAGTTGAGAAATGGTCATTTTTAGCATTAAGTATCCTTTGGGAAAAGTTGTTCTGAAGTATCAGTCTTGAAGAGACTGTTTTAGTCCTGTGTCAACTTGTGATTTATCATGGCATTTTAAATCTAGCATTAGTTGTATTGACTTAAAATAGAAAAAAATATTAATATTATCACAGATGAGACAGTATAACAGTTCTTGCACTGTCACTATGCGTAAGTCAGTTATTCTATGTCTTTTTAATATCTGAACTCAAAAACTCAAGAGAAAAGCATACATTAGTTATTTAAAAAAAAATGACTTTCGTCATTACATATTGCAAAAGGAGAAATAAAAACCAAGGAGCCAATCGCTTGAAAAGAACAAAATTAAAAAGCCCCACAATATTCCTAAAGCCTGCTTATTATGCTTTGAGGCATGTAACTATGTTTTTTGGGTAAAAATGTGTTTTCATAAAGAACCAGTACATTTGGAAAAGCCCAATTAGTGGAGTAACTACACAAACCAAAGTTTAAAAGCATTTATTAATTTCATTATTTTTAGAGAAGAACAAGACATAGAATAAAATTTGTACCTTTCATTTGGTAAATAACTTTAAAACGTTATTTGCTGATTTATGTCTTCTGGTGTCTGGCTGGAGTATCAAGATTTCCAATGGCAAAAAAAAAAAATTGAAGGATGTCTCTGTATATCTAAAATAGTACTTTGTAGAAGTCAAATAATTTTGTTAACTTACTGTCATCTGGCTCTGGCTTCCCCTTGTTCTGTTATTGGAAATTCTGAGCTTTACTCAAAAAGTCAGACGAAAAATCTGCTACCACTAAAGAGGTGAACTAGAGGAAGAAACCAAACTCTCTTAGTTGGGCTTGAGATTCGTATTCCTAGAAACGCTGAGAAAAGTGGCCTTGTTCAAAAGGCAGCCAGCCAAGTATAGGAAATATTCTCATTCCTAGACAGAAAAAGAGAAATAAACTTTAGGTGTTCATGTAAACTAGCAATGTATTTTTTGGACGTGTCTACTTATCTCAAAGAATTGGTTCAGGATAAAAGTATTTTATTTTTACTGTTTTGCTACAAAAGAAACCAAGACTAATTAATTTGTTCTTTTCCATTATAACTTTAAACTGCAACCATGTGTACATCTGAGTTGCTTTTTTTTCTGGTTTTATGTCGCCTTGTATCTGCTAAATATTTTGATGGATGCGTTCTGTACTATTAAAATAATTTTGAACGTGTTTGCAAACAGACATACCCTGGCTGGCTATACTCACTTCTCCCTTTTAACTTCAGCTTTTTTACTTTGTAAGCTCCTTAAAGAAGAACGATGAGCTATTCTCCATTGAAACAAAGCTGTATGAATTGTCTGTTAAAGTACCAACATCATACAAATAACAACACTGTAGTATTCATCATGTCAGTACTGTTAAGAGAGGACCAAAAAACTCATTATGCAATGTTTTGGGTCTTTTTGGTGCATTTAGCTTGAGGAGGGGGAATATTTTTTGGGGAAAAAGGGTACCACAAAGATTTTTTTTTTTTAGCTGTACTGAGGATTTTTATGTGAATGCATTTGTTTCTGTTGTAACTTCAAGTTCTATCCTCAAAGAGATTGTGTAAGAAAAACACCCACAACCATGTTAAAAGACATCCAAATACTGGTCAATTCTTCAGGGTTATAGATTATGCAGGTGAAATTACTAATATAATGTAATAGCAGTAATTTTCCCCCAAGCTCACTAGAACACAAACCCTAGCAAGAGCAATAATTTCAAAAAATGTTACAACTTACTCTTTGTGCGAAAGTTGCTTTGTTTTGAGTTTATCAGGAGACCATTTAAGCGGCAAAAACTGATACAGCAAGCCCGAGATCCGAAATCAAGGCTGCAGATAGACCCCCTGTGGGGACTGCAAATGACTTCCAGATAGCTCTGCCTAATAGCTCTGTTACCAATGGGGTCTCAGAAGTTAGAATAAAACTTACTCTTCATTTTGCATTGTTCAGGAAGGAAGTATGAAGTAAGTTTTGCTTGATACTGCATGCTTTAGTTATCTTAGAACACTTACTGGAGTTTGGAATAAAAAAAAATACACCTTCAAATATAAGCCTGATTCTTCCAATTTTGCACTGAAGATAGGTTTTTGATCAGAGTGTTCACCCTATTAGAACCTGACTTTGTAATTATGACTTTTTGATAGGAGATGTCCAAACACTGCTAATCAGCAATACAAGTCACAGAAGCCTGGAATACAGGCCTTGCTGACAATAATCACATCATAACTCTTTGAGTGACCCTTTTTGTGGCCCAGCTTGTGCACTGCAGAGTGTGACGAGACGTTTCATGGAGAAAATTCAGAAGAAGATATGAAGTAACTAGGGAGGAAGGGATGGAGGGAGGGGGAAATTTTCTCCCTAAGCTGCAAGAAAAAGCCAAAATACACTGATGAAAATTTTCACAAACGTACAATAATTCAAATATTTTTTTTTTTTTCAGTTTTCTGTCAATAATGCCTTAACTTAATAGATTAACCTGGTGTTTTCTGGATGCAAAACAGAGACCACGATGCTATCTATAATGCTTCTTTTATACATATTGTGACATTCTATGACATTGTTTGCAAAATATTTTTAAAAGTCTCTTTTTAAAAATGTATCTATTGAAATAAAATGTATTTTATACTGTTCTAGATAAAGCAAGTCTTATTGTCTTACTAAAATTGTTGTCTTACATGCAGAATTTAAAACTGGATTTGTTAAAATTAATGCTCAGATTGAATTCAAGATTTTTAAATCAATTTGACTCAGAAGAAATAAAAACATACAATCCAAACATCAAGGAAAAAGAAGTTTATACACGCTTTTATAAATGCTTATAATATACTACAAAGAATTATTTGGTTTGTCCTGGAGAGGAGAAGAATAGGGTGATTTCCATGTAAACACAGGTGGTTTAATGCAGGAATATATAGCTAGTCAAAGCAGAAACAATTCAGAAGTAATTTGAGGTCAAGTTCTTATTTTTGTTATGATTTATTTATGTTTCTGAATATTCCTATGTAATCAGTCTCAACCATAACATCAAACATGATGTAACAAAAGTTCTGCAACGCTTTTGGTGTTTTGTTTGGCATTTGGAGTTTTTGGGGGAGTGTTTGTTGGGTTTTTTCATTTCAGGACAGCCTCTCCTAATACATTTTCCAGTATATCTCCTCGACCACCTGCTTAGCATTTCTGCCCCTCATATGTCCTTTAGTAGCGAAGAGTCAATTTATTGCTTCTGCAGAAGTATTAATCAGGTTTATTATGATAGCACCTCCCTTGTGGTAATCAAAGTACACACTAAGTGATGGATAGCTGATGTCTCACACAGCTTGCTATTAAAGTAGACAGGAGGAGGGCAACGTCATAGGGAAGAGATGCTACCTTTTGGGGAGCACTTCCCAAACTTCTAGTGAGTGGAGATGAGTTTACTTAGACTGTGTCACTGAGGGGTAGGGAAAGGAGTGGGAGTAGTAGAGAGACGTACATTGTGGGAAAGGAGACGAAGAGGAGAGCAGAGAGATGAGTGTAATGGTAAGATAAAGAATATGAAGGGAGCAGAGAAGAAGAAACGGAAGCTAGCTCAAGTATAGTTAAAGTTGATGAAGTTTCCCTAAAGTGCTAGCATCTCTTAGTTACTTCCACCTTCGAGAGGGGTCTTTATTCATTTTTTCCTTATCATATCATGCACATCCCAATCTACAAGACTGTGGGAGGGTCACGGAGTAGAGTATGGCTCTCTAAATCACAGCAGCATTGGCCAGGCTTGCTATTTTTAGCGTGACAGCTGTGTCTTGGTCTAATTTTGTATAATCTGCTTTTCATGTGTTAATGCACTAATTATTCAAAATAATTTTTGAGAAAGAAGTTTTTAAAAGAATCTTTGTCCTTAAATCCTTCAATATTCCTAAAGATCTCTTGCTATCGTATAGCATGTATCTGATTTTCTTTAACTCATTGGTTTCACCGCAAGAATAGCCTCTATAACTTCTGATAGTTTGGTGTTAGCATTATGTTATCAGCACACCTTTCCTATTTGCATAAACTCAAAGGACTAATCATGTCTCCCTACCCCAGGTTCAAAAAAAGTTAAAAACACAGAGAGTTAGAAAAAAAACCAACATAATATAGACAAAATGGTAGAAAAAGAAGGAAAACATGTAAAAAAGATTAAATAGGGTCATAATTTAACATAATAAAAGGCTTTATTATATGTTAGAACACACATATTTGCTTCTAAGCATTAGAAGATATCTTCAATAACTGTTCTATCATCAATAACGTTTATAGATTTCCAGGCTGATTTTTCTAGTGAATCATTTTTGGTTTTTGGTGTAAAGTGTCTGTATATTAGAACATTTTTACACTTTGTAATCAGAGGAAAGAGAACTAGGAAGATAAGTGAGGAAATAATGATGAAATCAAAACTACATGGCAACTCTTTTTCTTTACGGTTTTGTTGACATAAATTACGGTAGAAATTCTGAAAGCCTTGGTACACTTAGGGATGCTGACAGTGGAAATAGGCTTTGCTCATCTCTTGATACCAAAATTCTTCACAAGATATAATTAAAAGACTAGTAATTATATTGTCCTAGTATTTTCCAGCCTAAACTCTCATGTATGATGAAGAGAGGAAACGTCAAGGGCACAGGTGCTGTTGGAAAGAAATTTGTAGATTACTTCTGTTTCCCAATACTAAGGAAATCAGACCACTGCTATTTTCAGTAATTTGATAGATATTACAGCAGCATTATGCATGTTACTGAAGGCTGGGCTGTGATGGTGCTTTCATTATAAAGGAAATTTTTGAAGCATTTAAGAGCTCAGATATAAAAGTTTAGGATGCAGTTTGATGCTTTTTTTAGATGATTAGCTCAGAAATACTGCAAGTTGATAAAGCTAGGCAAGTATTCGCACTTACGCAACTCAGGAAGAGATTTTAAACTAAATTAACTTTGAAAAGTGTTTTATGTTCATTTCCTTGTTGGTTTTGGTCAGATCTTCCTTTCACCTGCTACCCCATCACACTAGCTATTTAACTCTTCAGATGATACTTAAAAATGTAGTTGTACAGTACTCCAGCAAAAAAGAATTTGTAAGAAGTCTGTCTGAATCACTGCTAGACCTTCATTACCCATGTGAAGATCAGCTTGGTTGTGGAATAACCGTGTTAATTCTTCTGACGTGACATGTCAAAGGTCACAGCTTTGCAAGTCTACAGAAGGAATGGACACTTCGTGTGACTCCACAATCAAGCTTTGCTTGTACATTTTTAATATCTGCTTTTACTAATGTGCTTAACTAATTTACTAGTGACCTCCGTAGTAGTTTTAATACTCTAAGGCTTAACTTTTTCTTTAATAGACATATGTCCAACTTGGCATGTTTCTTCATTGCTTCTAGTTAGAAACTAGAGAAATCCAGAATTCCTCTTCCCAGCAGTGCTAAGGCTTTCTTTGTGACCCTGAAAAAGGGATCTTTGCTTCAGTTCACCCACTTACATGAGAAGCATAGTAAGTAATACATACAGGCAATTCAGAACTGAATTGCAAGGAAAAAAAATATTTTCGTTTCCAGTTATTAAAAAAATTGACTTGTCAGTGTTCTCTTTTTCTTCCCATGAACTTTTCAATTGTTGTTGATCTACTCAAGAGTAACAACCATCATGCACAAAACATGCTCCTGTGATAACTTCATCTTTGATGTTGAACTGCAAAATTGGTAGTTTGATCCATCCCAGAGGTCAGGTAGTTTTGCACCTCCTTCTATGTTTTATTTCTCTTACATTAGCCAATCAAGATTGCGAACTGAAAATATTGAAATAAAATGCAATACATATGTTTTAAAACATATATAAATGTAAGCAGTCTTAGTTATACGCACAGGAGTAATGCCTGCAGTTTGAGTGTTCTCTGCAGTAAAGAATGTTCTGTGAAGTACTCGGTGAATAATGTATATTATTGAACATATTCTAGATTTTTGCATTAATCTCCAGAACTGTACAAAATTCAGCAAGTCAATTATTTCTTGAAAATTATTTGTTCAGCTTGTTTTCAGGATTTCTAAAGATTGAGATCCTGATATTTTGCGAGAAAAATGTCTCTTTTTTCAATAGTTTTCCATCATTTAATTTTAAAGAGCATGAAAGGACTTCAGTCATATTTGCAATCCATGCTGTAAATAAGAATGTAGAGAAATAGAAGTGGGTAAAATAATTCTGAACGGATTATAATCCCCAATCATGTCTGTTGAGTGACAATATCTCTGTCAGTCTCTAGAATCAACCTTGCCTAGCAGTAATTGAACACATAGGTGAGAAGACACTCACTAATCTTACAAATTCATTTAAAATTACCCTTTCAAGCGATGTGTGACTAAAACACAACTAACACTGTATTTCTTTCCTAATACTGGATTAGAAAATATGTTCTGCAATTTGTAACAGTACAGAAGCATCTCGGGACTCTTAACTCATCAACAAAGTTCTTTATAAGCAGTTTAGGAGAAACAGTCATGATCCATGGAGTGAAGGGTGGACTTTGATTGACACAGCTGATCTACCATATAATTGCATTTTAAAAGATGGCATAGTTTGAGAGAGAGAGCAGAGAAAGCTTCTGAGAAAGCTCCTCTACAAGACACATCACAGCTCGAAGATCTGATAGTTCCACTGCACCTTCAGGACTTGACTCCTTTTCAAAGCTAGAGGAAAAAAAATACATAACAGTGCTAAAGTCAGAGACATATTTTGGCTTACCATACAGTTTTAAAGTGCAATCTATTATTGTTAATACATACAAAAGAAAAAATAGCTTTCAAATTTTCTTGAAGCTGAAAGAAAATAAACTAGAACTGAAAAATAAACAGACTGGAGAAACATTGCAAGGGGAAGTGCAGTAGTTATCAGGAAAAAACGTTTTTCCCTCTTTTGTTCAGCGTAATGATGATATAACAGTTTTAACTCACTTATTTACCATTTGTTAAATAATACTGTGTATTGCTGTGTGGCTGTGTCTACATTAGAAAGCAGTGCAAAGATATAGAACAAAGCAATCAGCACAAAGGGCACCATACCACATGTAGCTACTGAGTTCCTTCTGATGATCCCACAGGACCAGTGCCAAGGAGCATCTGTAGACCAGTAAAGACACTCTTTTCCAGTTCAGCTTTGTATGACCCATAGCTGTCAGAGCTGTCACACTTTCAGTCGGAATAAAACCTGGAGGGGAGAAAATGCGCTTCCTTGTGAAATTGTTCTAAGTGTGAGTCACTGGAAGAATTTTGGACTGGCAGCAAGACATTTTTCAAGCATAGCACAACTGCTAGAAACCGTCTGGAAAAAACAGGAGGCTTTACTGTCATGGTCCACTCAGTGGACGCATGATGGTTCATTTGCTGTGATCTTGAAGAGCAAAAATCAAGGTGACCATGCCAAGGGGTTATGCTTCAATCAAGCAGTGCAATTTTATTGTTTTTGCCTGTAAAGTGGTGTGTGATAGACAAAGAGTGACAGGAAGAGAAAAAAAGGTAAAGAAAAGAGAGAGAAAGAGAATTATAGCTACCACCATGGGTCCAAGACGTCCGTATGGTCCCAGGTCCAAGCAGCATCCTGTCGGCCCTTCCAATCGTCGTGATCCTTGGTGGGGTAATTTCCAAAGTTCGGTTGCAAAGAAGCCATCTTTTATGCCAGGCAACACACCTTATTCCTCCTCTGTCCCATGGATTTCTGCCAACCTCTGCCTTTGTGATAGTTGCTAAGACAGCAGTCATGATCCATCTTGACAGCAGCTATGCAGTACAGCTTGACCGTTTCTTCTTATACCAGATAACAGAGAGTGGTACCATACTCCTTATACCACGCAACCCTCCTTCTCAGGGTGTTTTGTTTTCTTGATATCCATAGGGATTGCATTCCATCCTGTAGATCAGTAACTGCATCTCAGGTAGGCCACTGCAGACTCATGTCAAGATGTTAGCTTAAATTTTGGGGTACCTGATTGTCCAAGTCTCTGATGACGATGTTGAGACAATGCTGTTCTTCAGACCGACTCTTACATTTCCTAATTCAAGACAGAGATTTGCAAACAAGACTTAGAGGTCATGCTGGGGATTAAACTCTACTGGCATTCAGAAGAGGCCATTTAAGTCGGAAGACATCGAGAATGACTGTTCTAGAGAGCAAGGCAGAAGAAAACTCGTATCCTCGCATGTGTTTACATAAGCAAGGAGAAGGATTTTCGAGTCTTTTCGTCGCGTTACTTTTCCTTGCCAGAAGGAAAAGAAAGTTTCCTCTGGTGAAGAAATGGTTTGTTCTCCTATTAGTTTGTCATCTAATCATTAGAGAATGGAAGTTTTTTGATGGTCTTTAGATTTGCTTGTTTCATGGACAAAAGGTGAGGCAGATCTATCTCAAGACTGGCAAAATAGAAGTCTTTTGTATTCATTACTATAAAACAAGGGTCTACCTATTTCTTCACCAGTTGAAAGTGCATCAGCTTCAATAAGCTAAGAATATTATAGCTGTATTTTAACCTCAACTACATAGCACGTAAAACACAAAAATCCATATAAGTGTATATATGGGATATACATTTATGCAAACAGTTATGGAATTGGCTGGATTATTTTGTTTGCAATTCTACGGTATTAGACAGAAGGAGAGAGGTGCCAAAGAGGGCTTCCCAAGAAGGTCTTGGAACTAATGCGAAGACTTCGAGATCTATGTGTGAATATATTCCTGTGACTGTGAGATGTTATTGTATGCCTACAAATGGACTTGGCATGGACTATGGAATAAGTATACTTGCTGCATGAAGAAGAACAAATGAAAAGAGTTGATGACATATACAAATAGAATAAACCTATTATCTGAATAAATGAACAAAGGGCCAAAGACTACAAGGATGTCAATGAATAAAGGGCAAATTTTCTGGTGTGGATTTAAGACAAGGGAACTAAAAGCAAAGGAAGAAAACCAGGAAAGCCTGTTTAAACACTCTTTGGTGCCCTGAGAGAATAAAAAAATTGAAATAGAATTTGTTAGATAGAAGAAAACTTATCTTAGATGAAATACAGAAACTGACATAATAGTTCTGTTTGCTTGTATAAGAGTAAACTGCGCTACTCAAACAAGAATATATTGTAGTTTCTATAAAACAAACTTACAGTAGCATAGGAAAATAACCCAGACAGATCTTTTTATTTCTTTTTTTTTTTCATAGTCAAAGTCTGAAGCAACAGATAAAAACCTGAACTATTCTTTGAAAGCTTTTAATTACAGAATCTATTGACCATATTTCAAATAAACAGGATGGAAAATAGAATTGTTGTCATTATTATCATAATCTGCCAGGTGTTTTCATTGTGCAATTCATAATGAATTTTCTCTTTTTCACAAGATCTTGCTTGCTTTATTGAAGTTACGCTAAAAGTCTTGTTGGCTACCCTTCTCTGTTCAAAATAATATGAATCAAAGGTACCATCAAAGATGTCTTTTGTGCAACTTGCGAACACAAGTCCCTTCTGAGAAAGCATACCCAGCTATACAAGTGAATCTCCATTTCCGCATCTTCCAGAGGCAGCTAAGATATCCTATGTAAGAAGACAGTAGCTGAATCTCCTACCAGACATCCTGTTTCTCCAAATGTTGTCTTCCTACTTTCAAACTGCAGTTCCATCAGTCCCTGAGCTGATGGAAATGAGAGAAATATGGAGAAAGGAGAATATAAGCTGAAATTTGGTAATACCTTTTAGCAACGTCTTGAATGTCATACTTCTGCATAACCTGATCACATAGTCACAGAAATATCTTATCAGAGACCTGCTTGAAAAGAATAAAAGGTAAATAATTTCTTCTTATGGGTGAAACCAGGATATGGCCACATCAGCAATTTTATATGCAACTTGATAAAACTAGTTTGCAAGTAACATTCGTCCTATAATTCTACAAGAAAGGACACTGGCACTTGCTCTAAATACACATCTAACATACAAAAAGAAATTCCTATGTTCAGCGATGTCAAAATTTCTCACTAGCTGTCTTTCCAATTGTACTCCTAGGCTAACGTTGCTTCTGAGCCAGTCATTTTCACTTAAAGCACAGTCAAAAGCTATTCTCATATGTATGCATAGACCACAGTTCTCAGATCCCCAGACCTTGACAAAATCACTTTCTTCCTAAAAAAAGACTGTGGAGTATTATTCAGTGAGATTTATGCCTGTGACAATTTTCAGCAGCAAGACCATGGCAGTTCCAGGAAATCATGCATAGTTTAAAATATTAAGCTGTTTCTTTTATTCATCCATTTTTTTTCAATGAATCATATGTGTTGAAATTCCCAGGGAAAAATGTGTAGGAAATTTCAGCCCCATTAACTGAAGTTGTCCACAAGTTTAAAGATATCCAAGGTGAGATTTTAATGGAAAAATTTTCCAACACTGTTTTGTCAATTAAAAAAAACCAAACAACATGGAATGTACATGTAGCACAAAAACTTTGTGGTTTTTCCTGGGATAATTTATCTTGATTTCTGGAAACAGTCTACATTAGCAAAAGCATAGTTTTATCATCTACAACTGTTAAGGGTACATGACACTTTATCACCAATGATATATTAACTGGAGGCTATAACCTGCACAGAATGAACCCGGGAGTATAAATCCTCTACTAATTCACAAATTCTAGAAAGGAGTTTACTTGTTTCTCTGCAAGGATTGAGTGGTCTGTGAAATTCATCACTATACAATGGATAGGTCCACATTTTGTTTAACCTTGCTCTTGTATTTGGCTTCATTGACTGCTTGGGTTTAATGCTAAGTGAAGCTATTTAATCCACTCAAATATTTCCATTAGATTCTCTTTCCAAGTGGCGCTATATGGACAATTACACCTCCTAGGAAGGCAGGCACTCGTTTGAATAATGTGTGTTGTCACTGAAGCAAAAAATAGTCTAAGTAGCTTGTCAGTTGAGGTGTGTTCAGAAAGATTTAAAATGAAGTGTAGTTCTTTTAATTTCCTGTCAAAGAATTTTGCCGTTGCCTAAGATCCAAGATAAATTAATTTCAATACATTCATGGATACACTGGATAAGCTTACAGTCAAATCTCATTTCTCCCTGTCTCTGCTAGTTTGGATGTCTGATGGGGTTTTTTTCTTTGTTTTGTTTTTTGGGTTCTTTTTGTTTCCTTTACCAGGTCCTTTGCACTTTTTCTATGTGTTCTCATCTGAAAAAGCAATCTTTCATTTGCAAAGCGTATCTAGCATTTTTTTTTTCTAGTTGTCTGCTTTTCCCATCCCTTCTTGTATAGAAGGTTTTGGATCTCTACGCTGTAAAACTGTTCAGTGGTGAAAAGTCTAGATGCCTAGTAATGATATGGCTGGTTTTGATCTTAAGACAAAATTTACTCCTGTTCAATTACATATTCCAGACATCTCACCCTTAGAAAATTTCTACCTATTACTAGTAATAATATGGTTCTTGGTATCCAGTTATACTTCATGAAGGAATGTCTTTCATCATCAAAAAAGATCAGCACTCTAGCTTCAGCTAAAGGTTCTACTCCTGCTTACTCCATCTAAGAAAAAAATACGTTTCCTAATAATAGTGAAATAAGGGATGCCCAATTCTTTTTCATTTCCAGTAGTTTTAAATACTTTTTTAGCAACTTTGAATACATTGGTCTTCCCTCTTCTCTTTTGCATTAGACAGGTCATTCTGGCTTGCTAAATAAATAGATGATGATAAGATGTCATAACAATGTCTTTCCTGTTTGTTTTTTGTTTGTTTTTTAAAGCTGTATTATAGAAACCTTTTACGTTCTTATTTATGGAAGTACAGCAGTTGCCATCACTTATTATGTTGAAGGTGTAAGCCTCACAGTAGAAGACTGTTGGAAACTAGTGTAGACATATCAGGGATTACAACATAGAAAGACAAAGGTATGCACTGTCGTGTCTTTCTCAAATATATGAGAAAGGAAAGAAGAGCAATCAGATAGGGTGAAGTATGTTTTAGTCTAGGTGACAGATAAGGAAGTTTTGCATTGGATTTTCCACGGCATGTTATTCCTTTTAAAGGCTGTGGTCTAGCCTGGAGGACTGATGTGTGATTATAATTATAGCCCATGAGAAATGGTTTCAAGCTTGTGATCTAGCTTGCTTTGTGTTTGTTATTTTGCAGGTTTAATTTTCAGGGGCTGTGTGTTTCCAGTGACTTTTATACTTAGCATAAATTACATAGGTGGAAGAGAGACATACTGTCAGTGCTCCGTGAAGAGTAATTTGCCTGGTATGGGCTCACAATGCATTTTTTTTACAATGCTATAATTAATCAAGTGCCTTTGGGCAAGTTAGTGTCAGCTGCAGAGCAAAAGAATTCTGTCAAATCGTGCCTTGATAGTCTTCATTAGCTGTATAATAACCCTTAAAATTGCAGGGACAGACTGACATTAAACAACGTAGGTTCTACCTCTATGTGCACCTACTCAGCTGAGAAGACTTGCTCACTTCCAGAAATAAGTACTTTGCAATATTAGCAAAAGATTCATAATCTGGTCGGTTAACTCTTGGCTTTTGGTTCTGAAATGCATGGTTGCTCATAAATTGCAAATTTTACTTCTCTTATTTCAGAATATCTAAGTGTCCGTTGGCACAGAATGTTAAATTACTGACAAATGTAATGATAAGAAATATACTTCTTACAAGAAAAAATTGTTTCACCCACAATTTAAATTACTGTACAGTGTGCAGTAATATTTACTGAAGTCTGACTTCAGCTCAGTATACAACAGATTATATTTGGCCTCATGTGTGTTCTTCCACAGCAAACCAAGGAGGGATATTGTCCACAGATATGTAGTTGTGAGGATCAGTCAACACCAGGCCAGTAATTCCTCTGAAATGAAGGTGACAGAATAGTAACTGCAAAAAGATTCTGCATCTTTGGTAACCAACACATCTGAAAGAGATCCACGGGAGAAAAAAATAACTGTATTAGAAAAATGACTGCCACTGTGTCCATCTTTTCTTGGGCAGATAGAAGCAGCAATTGAACTGCAACTCTGAGAGTCACAGTTTAGTCTTTGCTCTCTTTTTGATATTGGCCACTTTCATTTTCTTTTGCACAAAAAATAGCACCTTGAGGGGATCCTATAGCCATATTACAGTCTCTTTACGAGAAGTGTTCAAGATCCTGAAAACATGGTCTTCTGAGAAATATTAAATTGGATCTCAAGAATGGTGATGTGAAATCAGAAGTTATTCCAAAAACTTTTTTCAGTAATTTTGTCTGGTTACCAGTTAATCACTAGAAGAATGTCTCACTCTTGCTTTCCAAGTGTGCTCTAAAAGGACAAAGAAAAAAACGAAAAGCAGTGTTCTGTGTGAAGAGGAAAATATAAGAATTAAATCCTAGTGAGGTGAATGTGTCTATTATTTGTGTTTTCTAATTCTTCTACACACATCCGTGATGGCCCTCTCATTTTAATGAGCTTCATATTCTCTGTTGGATCCTACAGAGTCATCAACAGCATTTTTCTGGTGCGGTGTATGGGTCACTTGGAAGAACTATGAAGAATCACATCCAGCTCATCCGTAGGGTAGGATCAGGGAATGACCAGGACGGAAGGAGGTCCCTGGTATTTTGCCTAAGGAAAGGTGGGCTGTAAGCTAGAATTGCAATGCATGGGTGAATGTGTGTAAGAGTGCCTGGGAGATTCCTTCACTGTCTTTGGGGATGCAATGCTGCAGTTCGATGACACCAGGACAGATATGGAAACTCTGGTTGCTTTGAAGATGACTAGGCATTTTTAATGGAATTTTCACATAAATATTTCATCAACTTGCCCATTCTAACCACAACAACATCAGAAGGATTTACACAAAAAAAGAACTGAATATCACAATGCAATTCATACATATTGTAAAAAAACATTTTCTGAAGCACTACTTTCTGTAAATAAAAAAATATCCCAGGTCTATCCTCAAAATCTAAACACCAGAGGTCAACTAAAAAATCCCTCAAATTCAGTTCCTTTATTATATACTTTTAAGACAGTTGTCAAGATCATAGTTTTCAGCGTCTGCAGTGGCAATCCTGCAGTTTTATGAACTCTCAACACCAACAGCTGGTGAAAAGGAAGAATAGAGTAAATGAAAAAATGGGGTTGAGGCAGGAAACAGTGTTAGTATTCCTAAAGCACCACAGTCATCTAGAAAAGGGAGAGCCCTCCAGAGATCATGACCTTGGTATATTTATTTTCTGAGAGTTTATATCTTGCAAATTGCGGTAGAACAGAATTGAGTACTAGGTCAAGACAGGTTAGCAAAAAGGGCATAGGCCATCACTGACAGAAAATGTCTAGAACATTTTCAACCACTCTTCCTCTCTTTCTAAAAGGAGATCTTTTTTAATTTCTATGTTCAGTTTACACTCTGAAGAGTTTCTGAGCACACATTAATGGGCATTTTTTTCTCTTGTCTTTCTTGCAATAATGAACACTTTTTTGAGAGTTTTTTGCATCAGCCAACAACAGTGGTGTGTATCTTACACAGGGTAGTTAAGCAACTGATGCAGACATTTTCAGGACATAACATGTGTACTCTTTTTTGTACCATTTGCTTGTTTCTCTCTTGTTCTTTTTTTAACTAATCCTGACAATAGGTGGTGCCTTACTTTCTCTGTACTTCTTGTCGGATGACTAAACCCAGAAAAACGTCTATAATATAACGTCAGTGTAAATTCCAGAGTATATTTAGAAAATAAGTAGTTCACTTTTTTTCATCGAGAAAAATCTACAGGAGGAAAGAAAATGGAATTACAAAGTATCAGATGAGGAACAGAGTTTGCATTCAAGTTATGGAGCTAATGTGATTTCATATGCAAGAGCTAAAACTTAAAAAAATCCAACCATTAGTGAACTAATGGAAGGAAGATGCACCACAGCGTATAAACAAGCTGGTGCAATGTAACCGATGATGTAATTTTTCTGTGAGCTGTGTTGTTTTTTTTTTTTTTCTTTTTTTCTGTGTACAAAGGTTTTATTCTGTATACAAAGCTCGTCACGAATGGCTTGTGGTTTCTGGGTGTATGCAGTGTTTAATTTCTGACATGAGAATGAAAAAATATGGTAATCATGGGAATTTTGTCCCTGATCCTATCATTCCAAGATCAGATCTTTTGGAGGTCTTCATCCTCTTGCAAATACATGTCTGACTTTTCTGATTGTGGATTTTTTTTTTTCCACCCATAAGATAGAGGTAATGAATATACACACATCTCTCAGTTATTGTAGATTAATCTATGTTACTGACAGGTAATGTCTGCCCATTTCATGGTACATGAATAGTGTGTGCCACATGACACCATGGCTGAAACATTTTAAATTCTGCCCTGAAGTTTTCCGGTAGATTGATGACTTCTATGTTCTTTCACTGTAGGTATTAGTGAAAAGATCCTGACAATTCTAGGTACAAGTGAACTAAACGCAAAAGCGATATAATTTATGGACCTCAATTAGATATTTTGACACATTCTTAGAAAACTTGGTAGCTGTGGTTTAGACAGGAAATTAAACTGAAATCTCATATCATTGTACACTAGGTTAAGACCATACACTTTGCTCACAGGATTCTCTTAGGATCAGCCTTGCTTTTCCACATACTCTGATGAAACAGTCTGCACCATTCCTAGAATACATATAGTCTAACTTTGTATTTGATCAATAATGGTCAGTATCCTATATCACAATGTCTGCTTTTCTCTTTTGACTCAGTTCACCCCCAGAGGGTTCCTAGGAAGAATTTGCCTGTGTAGGAGACTGAAGATCACGTATAATCACTTTTTCTTCTGCAGAGATTTTCATTTCACTCTTGCCCTTTCCTTGCTGTTGCTACCATTCCTACTACATCAGAAAAAATAAGTGATTTTTCCTTTTTTTACCTCCACACTTTGTCTTTACTCCATAAACACTGGCCTTGGAAGCGGAGTTTTAAAAGGTTAATGCAATGGGACCTCCTTCTGTGTAGAGTGAGATTAATATTCATTTTATTCATAACAGAGCATATGTTGCAGAAAACTGAAAGTTTTAATTGAGATTGAGTCAACTCAGAGACTGAGAAGTGTCAATCGATTACACAGGAACAATTTTCTCAGTATTGAATGCCCTGAATTTGGGCTGAATATCCTTTGTGTCTTGAAGCTGTAGATCTTATGTTTATGCAAGATCCTTCAGAAAGGCTAAACCCCTTTACCAGTTCTCATTCAGAACTGTGTACTGTACTCACACTGAGAATATCCCATGAAAACATATTTGCTGCATACTCTACCAAGTTATACTTGCCTTCAAGAGGAGGTGACTTCAACAGAGCACAGTAGAAATGTGTGGATTTACACAATGTCTGCACATACCTGGATGTTGCAGAAGCAGCTTTCTGGTGTTTGGATGATAATGGAATTACACACATCATCCTTAACGGTGCCATCTTTTCAATGTCTTTATAACTGTAGATTTTCAGTGAGAGGATGTAATTAGCTAAATTGTCCAGCAATGCAGAAAAAAGCAGATGTGTTCTTGTTTGAACACACAAACCCTATACGAGTGTCACACACAAACTCTAGTTTCCTATTTATGTGATTAAAGCATTACTGTGCTTTCTGCTTACACTTTATGTAGCGTGTTCAGTCTAAAATAATCTTCAGCCCTTTCTTACAGCTACTGTGGATAGAATGAACCAGCTTTATAGCAAATTTGAGTCAACTAGATGTTGTTACAGATACAAAGAAGACAATATAGAGCTAAAGAAAAGTAAGATTAAGAAATTCCTCTTAGGTTTAAGTACAATTATGTCAGAAATCATCTTGGGATAGTGAATATCCAACCTACCACTGTTGCTCAAGGTCATTGTCCTCAGAGATGAAATATGTATTATTAGAAGAGATCTTTTTTAAAACTAAGTATCTGGCTTGCTAAAATAATAAAAATGAAGAGAAAATTCCAGCAATTCAGAAAGTCAAAAGTGAACTACTTTTTGAGAATTGTAAATATTTGATATTCTAAGTGTATCTAAGAAAAAGCGGACAGCAAAAATACCATACAAAGAATAAAACACTTGATAGCTTAGCAATCTAATTTCTATTTACATCTGTTATGAGTTAACCATTCTGCTGTAAAGCTGAGAGCTGAAGTAAAGCAAAATAAGCTACTACATTTAAGTATCTTCCCTTGACATTATCCGCAAATTAAAACCTTGGCATTGCAATGTAATGAACACCTCAAATTTCCTTAGTTTCACCACGACCAGAAATTAGCCCCTATTCACATCACTGATTGCCAGGCCATGAAATGTTTTTATGCAGAGCTCCTGGACCTGCTCAAACCTGAGGCTGAGCTCTGCAACAAGGTGAAATTTTCTCCATCACGTTGTCTAATTAGGGAGCTGTACAATCTTGTCTCTTATGAGAATTTAAAGCTTTGGAGGACATGCTTAAATATCCATGACTGATTTTTGTGTTTTCATATAAATTTGATTTATCCAAAAAAGCGGCTTTTGAGAGCTGCATTAGATCAAAGAAACAGTATCTGTTTTGAGAACTCTGAATTGTTTCTGTCAGCTCTATGGCATTTACAGGCCTGGATGCTGTTGCATCTGAAGGAATAGCAGTAGATTGGAAACAATATTTTACCAGTTTCTGATCCTGACTCACTATTGGGCCTTATGAGATGGAAAGCTTTCGGTTTCAGCACTGAAACTAGGAGTGATACTGATTTCTTGTGTCATTAGAAAGCTAGGGGGATTAATGCAGATATTAAAATGATTTTATGAGCATCATATAACCTTTAAACACGAATATAAACAGGGTGGCAGAAAAAGCCTCATCTGGTTTACTTCACAAATGGAGATTCTCAGTCATGTAGGGAATTGCATTTTAATGGTGGAAAGATATTTCCTCCAAACAAATTAGGGAGAGTGGATGACATATTGGTTATGAAAAGTAACTCTTCTGGAAAGTATAGGATGTCATATGAGCAATAAAATATCCCAATCTGATCTGCTCTGGCATTAGACATGCTATTATCATCATAAAATGTAGTTACACTTAGTGTGGTGGAAAGTTTAATCTCTACAAGAAGGTTTATGCAAGTTTCTCTAGCAAATTCATATCATACCTAACTTCCTGGAGGAGAGTAAGTAAAAATGTAATTCTTTTGCTAAATCCTTTCTCAGTATTTTACCTCATTTTTTGTATTTCTGACTTTCAGTTTAATAGCAAGATACCATTTAACAGTTACAGAAGAAATACAAAATGTTCTTTCGGGTAACTACAAAACAATATATGCTTCTTTAGCTAAAATTGATTGAACTAGCCAGCTTTGATCAAGACCTGATGGGTTTTTTTTGGTAACTGTAGGCAGTCAAGATCAAAATCAAATATAATGTATGTTCAGTTGCCATTACCCATCTTAAGTACAATATTTCTTCAGTGTCTTGTGGGGTATTGGCACAATGCTGTTGCAACGCTATTTCATATTGACTATGTTTGGCTGAATAATTTAGAAGGAATACAGTATTCCTCAGAATTACTTTCTTGCACTTCTGTAACATGTCCAGATCCCAGTCTCTCAGATGTATTTTTCATCTGAATACATTTCAACGTATACATACGTGGCTGACTACCTTCACTTTAAATTAGTCATTGAAAGTTGACCTGAAGATATTCTTGAAGTCTTTATGAGACCAGACTTAAAGCTGCAACGTGTTCATTACAAGGTCAGAGTATTTGCCTGCCAGATGATCAATATTTTTGTCTCATATTTTTAATAAGCTACTTCTGTAAAGCACACGTTTCTAATTAAATATAGGATAGCACTTTCCCACTTAATTCTGTTGTATTTATTTATTATGTTTTTGATGTGCCAAGTGTTTGTGAAGCACCTAAAGGATCAAACTTGACTTTCTCTCATAGATTCATAGACTGGTCCTGCCTTTTCATCAGTCAGCCCAAACAGTGTTTGATGTGCGTCTGTTCTGTGAAATATGCCCCCCTATTAGCAATATGCAAATTTAGCTACTGAATTAAGAGAACATCTCTATTTTTCATGTTTCTCACGACGGAATTAAAACTATTGTCATTCAGAAGCATCTATTTCTTCCATCTAATCTAATCTATCTCTAGACTCCATTCTATGCACTATACAGGTGAAAATATTGGGGTAAGCCAGGATGGCAGTGCAAATTGGACATTGATTAATAGCTGGAAACTTGGAAATTAGTATCAGAAAGAGAAGGCAATAGGAAAATCAGTGTTCAGAGCGATACTAATTCTCTATTCTCACCACCAATCTTCATTTTTTCTAGTTTGAATCATCATGGTAAAAGACAACAGCATTTAATGAAAAAACAGTTCTCACTTACATGCTGTTTTTAAGCCTGAAGCAAAATCTCATGACTATGTCGAGCCAGCATTCACTGTTGGTGCAAAATTCTTTCTCTCACTCCTGTCTGCCATTAAAAAAGAATAGATTTGCAGCCATCTATGGGGGAAAGGAATGCTTTCCATGAAATTCCTCTTTTCATTTGAGGAGCACTCTGTAAGAGAGGCAAAGCTACCAGAGTTCAAGTGAAGCATTCTGTGAAGAGCTACCACTTTTGATTTTATGTAGTATGTTCCCAAAATGCCTAACAGAAAATTCTCTTGGCTTATGATGTTTTCTTACATCTGTAAGTCCTTCCTTCAAAAAGTAAGACACTACAAACATATGCTTCATAAATATAAAAATATTTACACTACTCAAACCTTTAAAAAATTATTCCAATACTAAACGTATCTGGTTTAACATTATCATCATTTGACTTCGCTGGTCTTCAATTTGCATTTCTTTCCCAAGTTTCATTTGATGTTTTGTAAGAGCCGCAAGCTGTTTCATGTTCATGCCTTTTGAGTGTGTCATCTGGACACCACAAATCCTTTCCATACTTCCTTGGTGAGACAGTAGCTTTATTTTCTGCCAGGTGATCATCTTCTTGAAGTATGAGCAAAATGGACTAATTCCTTCAAGGAATATGTATTAATAACAACAACAACAAAAAGTAATTTTAAAGAAATAATTTGCTTACCAGCTGTAGACTAACACTTTCTCCAGGCTTGTGTAGATAAGAAGTTACCCTCAATTATTGCGAAATGGACAAACCCCAGTTATACCTGTTCCTAAGAGACTTCCCTGTCTAGCTCATGTATTTTCTTATTTTTATTCAGTAATACTAAGAAGAATTCTGTTTTGATCCAGACTTGAATTTTTTTTACTTCCACTGAGAATCCTAACATATTCAGATATAAAGCTAAATTTTATTTTTCTGTTCTAATAAATGTTTGCAGCTTTTCTCTTGATTTATACTGACAAATATAGGTAAATAATGGAGAAGTTTGGATGTAATCACTGCATTTATAGTTATTGAAATCTAGCATACAGTCACTGTGTGTGGTTTAGGACACTACTTGATATTTATGAAGTCCCATATATGAAGTTCCTATGAATATAGAAATTCAGTAGTTATTACTGTCAATATTAGCTATTTCTGTGCAATTCACTAAAGTACAGGACTAGGAGGGGTTTGGTTGCACTTAGAAAGTAAGAGATGTTTACCAGCTATTCTGTTGGGTTTATGCTATTGTATATTTTATTAAAAATCCGTGAGAATCTATTGTTTTTCGTATATTTCAAACCTTTTTGAAAATGTCTGATTAATCTGATAGTATCTTATCAATTTCTCCAGCCTACTTACATTTATACTGTATCATACTGCATTATATTATACTACATTTCTTCTTATTCGTAGTTTTTTCTTAAGAAAGAACATCATCCTCAGTCATTACTGAGACAACTTGCTATTTCATTTTTTAAATATAATGATCTTTCAAATGTTTGGGGGGAGTGTATTGTTCATTTAAATCTTTTTAAAGTGAACCTAAATTTTGAGGCCTGAGTATAAACTCAAGACTGGTCTTGACACATAAAATGTGATAAGTTTTGAAACTCCAGGAATGCCTGGCGATAACTGCATTAGCATGATTAATTTCCTAATAGTCTCTGGACTAGGATCGAGCAAGAAAAGCAGTGGAAAAGGGCTAAGCCGAGGTGGCCTGAAATAGTGCTTATGTTACATATGTAGTCTTCTTTTTTTTCCTTTATCGATTTTTTCCTGTGAGTGTTCCCAGGTATATCTGATGCACAGCAGTCGTGCAATGACTCCTCCTTTACAGTCACATGCCATGCCATGCCGAGAGATTTCCTTGCCACACCGTTTTGTCAAGCAAGAACTCTTAATGCCATCTGTAAAAATGCTTTAAGTTGACATTTGACCCACACATTTGGGAAAAAAAGGACCACTCAGAAAAGTAATGTAAATAAAGAGGTCTTCCATTCTTTTTTTTCTCTCATCTTCCTATGTCCCACTGCCTGCATGCCTTGCATTACACCAGGGGTAAGTTACTACCATTTACAACTTTGTTGTAACACTGTGAACTTACCTACTTGAAACTTGTCCTTGATAAAACAAATTTTCCAAGGTTCCCTGGAAGTAGTGATGCTCATATTCAGTACTAGTAGAAAATAACAGTATGCACAAAGTGGACTGGTTCAAAAAAATTAAGGACATACCACTTCCTTTTTTGTAACTGGTACTTTTAATGTGTTTATATATATTGTGACAGAAGAAAGAGAAGGAATTTTAAAGTCCTTCGAACATGCTCATCTTACTTGGGTATTTAGAGAGAGTGGACATACTCCTGGATGTAGGAGGCTTCTCAGCTCTCAGGTCTGCAACCACATTGTCCTGTCCCCACAGATGGATGAGATTTGAACTTGCCTTCCTAAGCTAGGCCTATACACTATACTTGCAAGAAAATCACATCCCCAAGGCCCATTCTGAACTATAATTTAGCCTTTCTTTTTCAGCTGGTGAATAACTGCCAGGTTTCTTCCCAGTTTTCCTCCTTAACAGGGAAAGATAATTATATTTTGTAATATGAGATACGCATTACCTCTCAGAAAGCTGTTGAAAAGGTGTGAATAATTTGCTTTTGCAGCAACACTTGTTAGAAATGCAAGCACCTTCATGCCATTATGGGAAGGAAAAACCTGAATTCTTACTTTGAGGCTTACACATGATGGGCAATTAGATGTTCTCTCGATTAATGAGGCATGCTTCATTGATAGCTTTGATATAAGAAGGCTTATAAAACTGTCAAAAATGATTCAAAGAGTATTTCTTGCAACAAGACCACGACCTGAACCACTCAGCATGTGTTAGGTTTACTAGGCATTCTACACCTCAGTTATCAAAGGAACTAAATATAATTCTAGTATAAAGAGGTCGTCATGTAGAAGATAGCTGACTTGACTCCAAAATAAATTGATGAAAGGGCATACATAAAAAACCTGGAATATATTCTTATAATGGCTAAATGAAATATAGAACTGATTCACAGACAAGACACCTGCATCTTCATGGAGATGCTTATTGCTATTTTATACTTAGATCTGTGAAAAATAATGTGTAACAATAAACTAATAATTATATCAAGCTGAAGTTCTAATTGGCTAAGAAACTAACAAAAATAATAAAAATCAAAATAAAAAAATATATATTATTCTTAGGCTACTTGAAAATTTGCATAGCTAAATGAAGGCAGAAGATAGATTGTTATGTCAGCTCTACTTTCTACCCTGACGCTCTGAGATCTTACGTTGTCTTGAGCAGTACTTTGAGAACTTCAGAAAAATGGCAAACTTACAAAAAAGATCATTAAAACGACCTCTCTTAACAGCACTGAATCAAATGAACCAAATATTCAGGCAAGCCCTGCAACTGGTCTATTCCACCTTCATTAGTTTGTGAATATAAATTTAAAAATAGGGTAGACACGGGCATGTTATAGTAATACAGAAACTGGTTATTTTTCTAGAATCATTTGATCTAACATTCAGGGGCATCTTATAAACTATATTTACTTTGTTACTGGTGTATTCATTTATCTATAAAAATATGAGTCAGTAAGTATCATTTTAAAAGGAATATATTTCTTTTCTATGCCACAAATTGAGTACTACTTTTTTTTTTCTCTCAGAGAACAGCTTGTTAAGAGTATTTTAAAAATTGCTTGATTCATCATTAAATTCATATGTCTGAAATAGTGTCAGCTTTTGTTTGCAGTCCATTAGGTGGTTTCTCACCCTAAAAATAAAAAAATACAGCTTGTAGACATCAACAAATAACATAAAAGAAGCATTAGAAAACTGTTCATGCAGTCTGAAACCATTGCATGCTGTGGATATTTTAAAATTGGAATAAATAAACATTCATGTTACTTTTCCACAAAACTTGCTAGGAGTGGATCAGAAAGAGTATGTTTAAAACTTAAAATCAGTTATCTAGCAATATTGTCTACCTGGATTTCTCTAAGGCTTTCAGTAGAGCTTCCCACAGCTTCCTCATAGAGAATCTGATATGTTATGGTCTAGACGAGCGGTCTGTGCAGAGTGGGTGGGGAACTGGCTGACAGGCCGCACCCAGAGCGTGGAGGTAAATAGCTTCTTCTCAAACTGGCATCCTGTCACAAGTTGAGCCCCAAGGGATCAATATTTGGCCCAACACTGTTTAATATCTTTATAAGTAAGTGATCTAGATGATGAGATCAAGCATACCCTGATGAGGTTTGCTGATGATACCAAACTGAGTGGGGAAGCGGACATTTCAGAAGGGAGAGTAATCCTCCAAGAAGACCCGAATAGGCTGGAAGAGTGGGCTAACAAAAATCTTACTAAGGTCAGCAAAGGCGTGTATAAGCTCTTGCGCCTGGGAAAATGTAATCCAGGACTTCAGAAGGGCTAACTTTGACCTCTTCAGGGAACTGCTTGGAAAAGTCCCATGGGACAGGACTCTAGATGGTAATGGGGCCCAAGCAAGCTGGCTAATATTCAAGGACTGTTTCCTCCAGGCTCAAGATCAGAGCATCCCAGAGAGTATGGAAAATTTTTCAAAACAAAGACAATCAGCCATTGGAATAATCTCTCCAGGCATAGTGGTGCATTCTTCAGCATTGGATATTTTTAAGATTCAGCAAGACAGTGTGCTGGGCCATGTTGCTGAACAGGGCACTAAACTGTGCTTTTGCCAAGAAAGCTTGAACAAGATGATCTTTGAGATCCTTTCCAACCTAGGATTCTAGAATCCTATGATTCTATGAATGTTGGAAATGACAAGGCTGACTTCAGATGCAAGCTAAGTGAATCACTCTATTCTGGCTCAGTGTATTGCATGTAAAAGGTATATCTTCTGAATCAAAAATAAACATATCCAGTGGTATAGTTTTCATCTAAGTACTATTTACTTACCTACTTACTATTTCTACTGAGCATCACTTGCTTCTTTTTGTAACTAACTTAAACACTATACAGAAATAGACAAATTAATATATTTCTCAGTTTTATGCCCCTAGTTTAGCAGTGAGTACACAGATATGGGTATATGGGAGAAGGGAAGAAACACAGAAATCTAATTTATACTGGCAGCCACTGTTGATACTGGTTTTTTTAAGGGGGGGAACTTAAGTTCAAGCACTAAGAATCAGTTTGGAAAATTAACAATTTGAGTTTTTAGATTTAGTATAGCCAAATTTGCAAAATCTGTTGGATCCTGTGTGGAGATTACTAGTTCTGGAACGGGAGCATGTATTATAAAAATCCTCAGCCATTTTGAACTTCTGTGGGGGTTTAGGGGGATTTTTCTGGGTTGACAGTTGGACGCGGTGATCTTAGAGGTCTTTTCCAACCCTGGCAATTCTGTGATTCTGTGAACTTCTATACTTTGTCTTGGATTCTTGGAAATCTGTTCATTCATAGTTTTGATGGATCAGGAATATACCAAGAACAGTATTTTAAAATCTATTTTGATATTTCTGTTTCAGTTCCTTTGGGGATAACAAATTTTGAAAAGGTTTGCTTTAAATTTGTTACTATTTTCTGGCAGTGATTTAATCAAATCTCATTATTTCTCCCACCTATTGTGATAACTAACAAAAAAATCAATATTATTACGAGGCCCTGGTCCAACAAACAAGTTAAATGCATACTTAAATGCAACAGGTCCCATTAAAATCATTATTACTTTACAAATGAATAAGTTACATGCTTAAAAAGAAATATTTATTGTAACCTATCTAAGCAGAAATCTCAAAAGAGATTTTTACTTCAGGAGACTTTAGTCTCTTTCATAAAATCAGATAAAGCTGTTTTAAAAAACACAGCTCTACTTCTTCAATTAATTTTATGTCTCCCCACAAAACCAGAAATTGAATGATTTTCTGCATATTTACTCTTGACGAAGCAAAACAGAGTCCATCAGAGGGCAATGTTGCTCATTATTTACCTATTTTGGACAAATTCTCAAAACATTGCCGAGTGCAAGTTAAGAGAAAGTAATTAATCTTTATTTTTAATGCCCCACTTTCACAGTCTGTTCCGATTTAAGAAAGGTCTCATCTGGGCAGAAAAAGGGAGGAAAATGGAAATGGGGGAAGTAAAAGAATGTTTGCATCTGTCACTTAGAGTTTTCTTCTAACAGCTGCTGATTTGACTAATGACAGTTGCATAATTACCATTTCACACGTGTTTGATAATGTTCTTTGTTTGGACTGCCAGTTGTCTTGATGGAGTACACTCAGTGGTGCTATTCAAGAGTGGCAACCTGCTTATTTAAAATCCATGCCTAGAGCAATTTGAAGAGCATGAGCTCCCTGTCTCAAACATTCATGCCCTCATTGCAAACATTTTTTGTAGGTTTTTAATTTTCACTCTGAAAATTCCACTGCTGGAAACCATAAATACACCAATACTACAGAGCCTCTCTTGATTGCATAAATGCCTTCTTGCACATATCGGTACAAATTTTCAAGAAAACATAATCCTTAGACTGGTACCTAAATTATTTTACCAGTACTTCTTAAAGGAAGAGATAATAAGAACCAGTGTACTTTACCGTGGCTCTCATCCAAAGCTCATTGAATACATATAATTATGCCTTGATCTATCAACAAAGATACTATCTGCACTGATAAGGCTCTCTTCAGACAATGAAGATTTGTTTCTGAATCCAACATTCTTCTATCATATCAGAAATTCAATCTTACTAATGACTGAATCATTCTCTCAAGTGTTTTGATAGTGTTTCTACTGTCCCATGAGGGGAAAGTTTCCATATTTCTAGCCTGTGAGGGAGTTAACTAGAAGTTTCATTTAAATTTTTCACTCACTGTCCCATCAATGAATATTCTTACCAAATAATTAGACTACCATAGAGATATAGTGTTAACAAAGAGCTATCTAATTAGAGTTCCTCAGGAAGTATTTTGACAGTGTCACAAAAAAACCGTAGTGTGCTTTCACCTTTCTATGTTCCAACCACTAGTTGATTAGAAAAAAATAATCAAAATATCCCTGAGGAACTAGAAGAGTGCCTTTGTCATGAAAATGTTCTTCAAAACTAACTACTTGTTGGTTTGTTGGACTAACACAGCATTGGAAAACTGCAATTAAATTAGAAAAAAATGTCATAAAGTAAAGGTCATTTTAATACAATAGACGTGATCAAGGGGAACAGTGTTGTTCAGAAGCTCTGAAATAGAGATGAGTTTGTTAAAGATGTATATTGTTAAGTGACTAGTGATTAAGGATCTTAATTTAAGTTCAGGTACTCAACAAATCTAAGACAGGTTCTGAACACTTTGTCTAAAGTCGCTTTCCGAAGTCTTCAAAAAATTATTAGATGTAAATTTGGGAAAATGTTTGTCAACTATAGATTGAGAACATTCCTATCAATATTAATTTTTAATCAGAAGGGATATGTAGGCATATTCAGAGGTTACTTTTTGCTCATAATTTTATCCTCTGTGTAGATTCTCAAGCCATTCTTATCAGTTTAAGGTAATTGCTTCCCAGTAGAGCTTTAACTACTCTGACTAACATCTGTCACATATAGTTCATGATCCTTCTCATCCTCTCCCTAGGGAGTATATGTAAAGGAGTGTGTCATTTTGTTAGATTTTGATTTGGTGAAATTTATTTTTCACCTATTGCTATATCATTACTTAGGCATGTAGATAGTCTGTCAGCGAGTCATCATCTATCTTATGACATGACGTGCATTTAGTGGTTTACTACAGCCAACATGAAATACGCTTTATAAAGTATTCTTATCTATTTTCAGGTAGTTGAACTGTAGCTGTTACAAAAGTCAATTGCTCAGCTAATGTGCTCAACAACTTAAGAAATGGCTGGGAGTCTATAAGAAGGCTGTACGTCTCTTAGCACCTTTGGCATTTTTACAATGCAGAAGAGTGATTAGAGTTTAATTCCAGTCCTCTGACACTTTGTTCACTGTAGTTCAAGTTGATTAGCTTTTCTGGCTGGGTTATTGGGTTCCTTCCAACTTTTATGATATCACTAGTGATGCCATCTGTCCCAGACACTTTTCCTCTTTAAGGTTTCATGACTTTATCTTCTTCTTGAGTGCATAAGGTAAGATTTTTTTCTTCACGTTCTCTTTTTATGTCATAGGAGGTGGTGAAACTTGTCATGTTTGTCTCTATGCATTCTTGTAGAGCTGCTGGTAAAGCTCATCTGCTCTCTGCAGGATGCTATCTCTCCCTCTGTAATTACTCTTTCATCACTGTCTGAGAGGGACATCTGGTGTCAATTATCTGTTTTCTTCTCATCTTGCTACAGCTGTTTCTTTTAAGAGTATTTTAAATCATTTCTATGTTGTACCATGTATCTGGATCCCTTGTGATCTTCCATTTTGAAGGTCATGAAGAACTTTTAGTTGCAAGCAATCATTTTTTTCTCTCCCTTGATTCAATATCTTTTATCTTGAGTGCCCTATATGTATTTGCACTACTAAACAGATCATGATAGAACACCTTCTGGATATCCAAAGGTACAGCTATAATGAAATTTCTTTTTCAAAGAAGCTCCTTGGCCTAGTACAAACTCGATTGTAACTTGACAGCACCAAATTACATCAGGGCAAGCAGATCCTCATCAAGAGAATGGGAGTAATTGGTACTTGATGTGCTAACTGTCCTTTCTTATAACTTATGCAATAGTAAAAAAAAAAAAAAAAAAGGCTAAGAAAATGTTTTACAGCACATTCCAATCAGCCACTTTTTCCCCATGACGTGATGGTATTGAATCCTGTGGTTTGCTTGATGCTTTTTTCTAGTCGCATTGATTTCAGTAGCAATACTCATTTAGTGTTGGACCTAACACAGTTGAAGTCTTCAGTCTGCAGTCTTAGGTGAAATACACTGGGAGTGTACAGGGACATTTGCTCTAGCAGACTCTCACACAGACACCCAGAGAATTTGTACCATCAGATCAGAAGGCTGCCCTCTATAACTAATCAGAATATCTTCTTTATGTTAAGAAGCTGATACTGTACTAAATACTGCTGATGTATCTTAGCCAGGTGCAGAATTCTCATACACAAATTTGCCAGGGAATGCAGACAAAGTTGATGAAAGACAAAGAGGAAGTATTTTTAAGATCAGCAGACTTGTGAACCTTGAGTAAATTCTGCTTACCTGCAATAGATAAGAAATTTCCAAAAATAAACCAGATAATAGACACTCAGCAGTTTTGTTCCAGGCTTCAAGTGTGGTTGCAGGGCAGTCAGTACTTCAAGATAAAAAGCAATCCAAACCTCTCCCTTAGATTGCTTATTAACTCCCTTTTGTCTTTCCTATCCAAAAACCAGGAAGCTTACTTTATTAATATTGTTTTTCTTCTGCCTTATATAGTGCCAAGGACACAGGCTACTCACATTTCCTATATTTGGTTAAGTGCTATATAATTGCACCACTGAATATATCAGGGCAAAGATGAAAGCCTTATTTATTTATTTTAGGTAAGCACCATTTTGAGTGCCTAGAGGGGAATGTTAAATAGCTAAGGATATGTGCAGTCTCTGGTGATGAGAAGCAATGCCGTGGCGATCAGTGACAAACTTGAATCAACATACATATTGTCTCAAATTAGCCCTCTGCTGAGAGCAGTAAAGAAACTTAGACTCTCAAAGCTATTGCTTTTTTTTTCTGGTTTGCAGAGTATTGCTTTTGTTGAAATTTGATTCTTATTTTCAGGGTCCTATTTGCATTTTAAATGCAGGAAACACACATTGAAACATGTTCATCTTAATAAACATACTTCCTATTGTCTCAGCCCTTTCTACAACTGAGGTTCAGAGTGATCATCTTCATTTCACAACTGTAGCATTAGGGCACAGAAAGAGGTGAAGTGAGTTGATCAATTTGTCTGACAAGCCCAGCAACAGAACTGGGAACTGAAGCTTGCTCTCCTGAAACCCAAGTGGGTGTTTGCCAAGAGGCAGTTGCCAAAGCCCAAGTTTTTTTAAAAGACTCCTGCATCTTACTAGTCATAGCAATTCTGGTGATGAAAAATATAGCACATAAACAATGGTATGAAATTAAACCTTGAAAAGAAATTTAACTCTTCCAGAAAACACAGGAGAAATTAAATTTCCTTACTACATAATGCAGCTCTTAGAATGTTTTTCTTGCAAGTGTTATGGAAATGAAAAAGGGAAACACTCGGAAGAGAAAAAAAAAAAAATCTCATTCCTTTTTTTCTAAATATTTTTCACCATAATAGCTGGAAGCTTTTTAAGCAAAATCATCCGAAGCCCAGGAGTCTGCTCCAGTTTCCTGCTTAGCTGTTGTGCACAGTAGCCCCAGGCAACTAGGTTACTCTAAAATTTAATTTTTATTTAAAGAGCTAAATTGGAACCTACCTTATCAACTCTCAGTTCTGCTGCTTTAGAAAGAAGGTATGCTGTAAAAGTTGGGGCAGATCTGCAGCAAAATTTAAGCTCTTAAAAGAGAGGTCTGAATTCCTTATTATGGAATGAACTCTGAAAATAGGGGGAAAGAAACATAAAAAGAACAAATATTTTTCACCATTTTGGCAGGAGCTGTTATCTTTAGTAGTAATAGGTGGATCATGGCCAGCAAATTAGACCAATTAGTTTCAGGTAAATGTTATCAGAGGATTTTACTATATCGCTGTATGAAGGTGAGATTTGTGAAGGCAAAGACTTTGAAGTACTTTTATAGTACTTTAAAAATTTGAAAAATATACAATTGGGCAAATATTCACTGATCTCAAGAGTTCTTTGTTTTGCAACATAAATGATTTGTTCTGAGACTTTCCTTCCCACCCCAACCACCACTCCCAGCCTGGTCGGCCTGCCCAAGTGTGATATATGTGCACTTGAGATGTGTGGAATGAAAAGAAGAATGGGCTGGTGGTGGGATGGCTGAAATAATATTTTGTGTGCATAAAGTGCGTAAGTGTTGTGGAGTTGCCTGGGACCCTTCTCTTTCCTGAGATGTTTTTGAGCTGCAAACTAGGAGCATGGAGAGCAACGCTTTTGATGGGTGGGACAGTTTTCAGGTTTATTTTAAAAGTTGAATTGGTTTAGAGAAGCAAATGAAATTGGACAGGCAAAATGAGAATGAACAGGTATGTCCTTTTAGTCCGTTTGGACACAGTACTTGCAATATCTGCTTTGGAAAGGTTGGGGTTGATCCTGGGGTACAGGAAGTGAAGAGTTGAGAGAAGAATGGGGAATAAGGGAAAACGGGAGGGAACCGGGATAAATGAGAGCTAAGAGACTGTAATCAGTGTTTGTCTTGTCTGAAACAGAAATAAAGCAGCCTAGAACAAGGAAGTAAACCAGGCAGTATATCTGTTTGCCTCTGCCAAGTCTAGTTGTCACTTGGAGAGTGTGTTAACCAGGCACCGGGACGTTGTTTTTCACCCCTGCCCTTGCCTACGTTTTGTCGCCGGTTGTTTAGGGACAGTGGCAGCAGTGCCATGCTTGAGGAGAAGAAAAAGGCTAGATAGGATAATGGGAAGTCACGTATCTATACTGCTGTCTTCTATCACAAGATGTGTATAATTTATTTTGTTGTTAGCTATGTATGTTCAGTAATGTAAGTTAATTAACAGTTATTAATCCTTCTCATTTTGACTGAATAGTCAATAGGATTTTCCAGTGGCAAATAGGCTCAAAGGCATTGACAGGTGTTTTAGGCCAGTTCTGTAATACTATATTAGTGCTCTATTAATTTTACTTGTAGTGTAAACTCTTATAACATAGAGGTAGCTTAGACTAACAGTATTTTAGGGATGTAATGCAGAGGTAGGCAATTCTATTAGATCAAAACTTAACTCTTCAAACCTGGTTATCTTTCTTGAGGAAACTTACTGAACACATGCCAGAACAGCTTGCTATACCACATTATAAGACGTGTAGTTTTGGTACGACTTTGTTTCCTTCGAGCAAACTTTCAGCATTGTTTCTATGGAAACTTTATTTACAGATTGCCACGTATCAACATTGTAGGTCCTTTCCAGATCTTAGAAGCATGAAAAATGTATATTATACTACCAAATGGGGATGTTTTCCCCTATCTAAATGCTTTCCATGTACCACTTTTTTTTCTTTAGATCACTGTTATATGCAATCATGTTCCTTCTTAAAAAACCCCTTTGTTACATCCCATAATGTAGTGAGGTGATGCCTCCTTTACAATGCTCCACTACCAGTGCTCACTAAGAAGCAGAAAGTCTTTGTGTATGTGAAGCTACGGCTTCCTGCCACTCTACATTAACTCACAGTGGGTGTCAGACAGCTGCACATGAACAGAAGCCTCCCAGAAGAAAACTTTTTCATTAGATCTCAACAGTCTCCCAGCCTCCATCAGTCTACAAAGCAAAATCCCTGTTAGATTTTGAACTCAGCTCTCTATAGGACAGGCACATTGCAGCACTATCACATGGCAGTTTGACTCTGTGCACTGTTGTCATGAGTAATTTGGGTCTGAATGTGGATTAGAGGAAATTATTTTTTTTTTTTTTTTGCCAGCAGTGCAAAGAACTACACTTTACGTTTAATTAGTCATCACATGTAAATAAATCCAATTTTAAGAAGTGAATGATATCTATTTGCAAGGGAGTCTTTCTAATCCAGTGCACAAAATTAATCCTTGATTTGAAACAAAATCTATTGAATGCCTTTATAAATGTTCATTTGTAGAGGCTCTTTTGATTCAATTAGCTCCTTGGAGTAATTGAGATGGCATCCAAACACTTTTCAGTCTGTTTTAGTTCTTTACATGTCTTTCTCTTTTTGTCATCCACTCATATTCAGAGAAATTACTGTCCTGTGCTTTCCTAAATCTCATCTAAATGAATGTAGACTAAGCGAGATATTTGATCACGTTTTTTTGAAAAGTCTTCTTAAAAAGGCAGATCTGTAGGCATGAGAGAAAGGCAGCGACAAAGAAAAAAAGGTATTCAGAATAATTGAAAGCTGGCTTCTTGGTGATCTCTTATAAAAGCTTTTATGAGTAGTTCTCTTTCAAATTATCACAGGTAGTAATGCAGCTGTTTACAGTTTCCTGGATATTCCATTTCTGTATCATGACAACAAAACCTTTTTTTTCACATAGTGTGATAATCATCTCCAAGACCCTTCTCCCTAAATCCCAACATAAGATTTTTGGCCAAAACTAGAAATGTAGGCTCCTTTTGCAAGCAGTGGAACAATAAAGGAACCTCTGGATGTGATTTGTGCCACCTCACTTGGAAAACTGTCTTAAGGCAAGATGAATTAATTTCCGGAGGGTGCCCTTCTCCCTCCACCTAATTGGTCTTTGACTTTAGTTGGCTAAAGTTAGAAGGGATGAATCTTGCTTACAATTACTGAAAGTAAGGATGTGGGTAGTTTGCTATATAACCCCTGAACGTGACACACAGCCCAGTTTTGTGTGGCACAGATACGTGACCTTCATTTAGCTTTTCTGAAGAGCAGCGTTGACCTGCAACGGTTTGTAAACAGAAGCCACACAAGATGAGAAATGTAAAAGCAAAGACTGAAATGAAATAGTGCAGATGGTAATAGTTAGCAACTTGGAGTCTGGAGAGAAAAACACTAACATAAAAATTCATTTAAAATGAGAAAAAAAAAAAAGAAACAGAATTGAAAGACTCTGCTATGCAAGATTAGGTTCAGCTCATGAGAAATCTCAATTTGACTGATACCTCATTGCTTGACTATGCCTGCCTTCCTAACAGTCTTGTCAGGTGTCTGTGTCAGGAGTGCTGAGGATGCTAATGCTTAGCCCATGCACTTTAGTCGCAAATCTCTACTCCATGTATTAATATATTAGCTGGGAAATGCTCTGTATTTGTACATATCACTTATTCCTGCTTATGGTGTTCCTAATCTTGGTGAAGAAACCCTAATGAAAGTGCTATTACTTTCTTCTGAGAGTAGAGATAACTTACAAAAAAAAAGAAGAAGAGGATCGGATGGAAGCATCCTCCTGAGCCTGCCAAGCACAAAGACAATAACTACTGCTAGACACCCAACCCATGTGCTCATATGAGCCCAAATCTGTCTCAACTGACTTGAACCAGCAAGCACAAGAGGACTGGCACTGGCTTCCTATGTGAGCACGGATTTACAGCATGGATTTGCAAACAGCTGTTTCCTGTAATAAAATGGGAGTGTGGAGGTCAAATTGAAATATTGCCCTGCTGAGCAGGACACTGCAGGGACAGGCAGGAGGCTTGGGATCTTTTGTCCTCATTGCTTCTAACAGAAACGTTAAGCTTCTCCTACCATGAAAATGGTCAAATAAAACAGAAATGTTAGCAAAAGAAACTCTACAGTCAGGGGAAAAAACCATGAAGAAGCATGGAAGAAGTGTGAACTGTTGTCAGCACCCATGGCTGTAGAAAGACACCCATAGGTCTGGTGCATATTGCCCAGCTGATCTGCTGAGAGACATGAGCAGAGGATGGAGCCAGAGCAAGTCCCGCAGTCTCAAGGATCCCCAGACACACTTGGAAGTTTGTTTAAAGCCTCTGCCGCAGTTCTGACTCATGGGAAAATCACATACTTTCACTGTGCTGTTTCTCTTCTTATGCTTTACCTTTTTCTTGCCCAATTAGCCCAAGAGGTGTTTAGAGGTATGGTTTGTATCCCACTGTGTTTTGGCAGTCAGTGCATAGTACAGCACTGCTGCAATAAAATAACTGATACTTTCATTTTTCATAGCATAAAGACCCATTTCTATATCTAAGTATAGTTCTGGTTAGCTCTGATAAGTTTGGATACCAACAGAAGTGAAATAGGAAACTCTTAACATTTTCTTAAGGGACATAAAGAAGCTGCTCTGTAGATTTTAGCCAGATGACAGTGATCTAGCCAGATTTTTCCTTACAAGGTACATTTAAGACTAAATCTGATTATTTATTTCTACTTCTATCTTTGCTGCTTGGTTGTTTTGTATGCTCCCTTTTTGGTGTAAGCTATCTAATATCTCAAAAGTCTTTAAGCAGCATGACTATTGGAGCGTTAATTCAGGAATGTAAGAATACAGTCAACCGACTAAAACAAGCAAAGAATTGACTGTGGAGGGTTTATGTCTGAAAACAGACCGAATAGAGAAAGGATGAGAAGGCGCCAAGGGGTTTTGATTAATCTCTGCAGCTCATTATGTGTGTGTGTGTTTTTTCCCTTTTCTTTCTTTTTTTTTTTTTTTGATATTAGTCTTACTGGAAGACAATCAGAAAAGTCAAATGCATATTTGGTTTACAGCCAGAGGATGAAATGGCCCTGGTTATATTCTTACATCAGTTTTATACTGGCAGAACCCAAAATTATTTAAGCAGAGTTAGTTACTGCATGCCATCACAGTGGAAAGCAGACTCAGGACCAATACATATTCTATTACTTGAATAGAGAATATATTAGCTATGAAAATGATTAAAAAAAAAATCTGCACAGTGCTATTACCCGTACTATCTGCAGTCCATCTCCATCTGTGTGTCTTAAATGGCCATTTTAAATCTTCTTCAAGTATAACTGTAGCTATTTCCCACCCTACACAGTTTTAATAAAAATATGAAATGCTTTCTAAGCTACAGCTTAGTTTTGCTGCACTATTGTGTTCAGTCCAGGGCAGATTTTCCTTTGCTATTTACTCTATCCTAATACTGAATGTCACCAGATACAAATACATGGCCTGACGCTTTTTCCCACGCATTGGTACCTGCTTTTTTTTTTTAAGATAACTACATAATGAGTTCACATTTTGTGAGTCCTAACCACTGATTGGGTTCCAGGCGAAGTACCTCCAAGCATCACAAACAGGACTAGATAGTTACATGTGGGTGACTGAAAATCCAAAGTGAATGAGACTCTTACTGAAAATTTTTTGGACCTAGTGAGCTCTCAGTATCAATTTCTGATTGCATCTAACCAGTTTTGTCTGAACCGAAGAAGCAGCACTGCAACTGACAGTCATCAGTCTGATCTCCAACCAAAGCATATTCACCTCTTGTTGGTATGGGTGAAGCACCACAGAACTGCATTCTCTTAACTGGAATTTCACTCATTTTATACCCATGTATGAACAAAAGATGTTGCTGACATTAGAGGGAGTTTATTGTAACCCAAAATTAAACACAAGCTCAATTTTATGCACATATGATAATTTTTGGCTGAGATAAAATAGAGCTCACACTAGACTTGCAAGTCCTTTATGGATTCTTGACCCAGGAAAAAAATAAGACGCAATTCTATTTATCATCTGCTTAAAATGGCTCTCCAACTCTAACACAGATAGCATTTTTCTCCTCCTACAAAATAAATCTGTAACAACTCAGATTAAATCAAAGAAGTTACTCATATGCAGAAAACCAGAAAACTAGAATAGAGGTGGGCCCTTTCAAACGTGTAATTTGCATCAGGAAAGAAATAGAGCTAGAAATGTCACTTGAATTTAAATTCTTGTGCTATCAGAGCAGTTTGGGAAAATTCAGTTCCAACGGAAAATAAATACCTCAAAAATTAGCTCAAAATGAATGGTACTCCTATGAAACTTGACCTCTCTAAAGTATTACAAAGAAACATAATGAGCAGATTTGCCATAAAATGTTTAATTCCCTCAGAACTTTACACTGAATGTATGTGATAATGGAACCTTGGAAAGCCTGTGGAACTAAAATATAATCCAAATTAAGCCCCTTTGGGATTTCTGAATCCATAGTTGAAAAACTTTTCTCCTCTCTTTTAACATTACCAGCATTCTTTCCACTTTCCTAGAAAGTGAAACAAAGCATGAGTACATAGAGCCATACCTTTTGGTAGCCAAAGCATTTCTTACTTACCTTGATCTTTCTTGCCAAATAAGTATTTTATATTTTATATTGCCTGTGGAAATAAAATAAACGGTTTTTGAGAAGGTCACTTTTGTCAATATAACTTTTGCCTCTTAAACAGTGTGTTTTCACCAGCAGATTCCAGATTCCACAAGGATGGACAAAAAGTATAGGCTAGAAAGAATTTAATCATAGTCAACTAGTCATAAAATCGTTCTTAGAAACAACATCAGGACCATGTTAATATTAATAAAGCCTTGCTTGCACAAACACTACTGGAAATCTGTTCTAAAGTCTCACTCTTGTAGTGATTACAAATTCTTTTTCTGATTTTCTGTGTAAACTTGCTTATAGAGTTTTCAGTTGTTGGAGAAGTAAGGAGGGGGTCACTAGAACTGCCACTTGGACTTCAGGAGGGCAGCCTTTGATGCATTTAGGAGACTGGTTGTCAGAGTCCCTTGGGAGGCAGTCCTGAAGACCAAAGAAATCCAGGAAGATCAGACATTACTCAAGAGTGAAATCTTTGAGACTCAGGAGCTGGCCGTCCCAGTGTGCCTTAAGATAAACTGTCAGGGAAGAAGACTGGCCTGGCTGAACAGAGACTGTTCGTGGGAAATCAGGAAGACAAGTCTATGGAAGAAGTGACCTGAAACTCAGAGAACTACAAAGTTATCATGAGGCAATGCAGTGAGAAAATTGGAAGGTCCAAAGCCCAACTAGAACATAATCTGGCGACTGCCATAAGAGGCAATAAAAAAATGTTTCTATAAACACATTAATAGCAAAGAAAGGACTGAAGAAAATCCCCATCCTTTACTGGATACAAGGGGAAACATGGTGACCAAGGATGAGGAAAAGACGGAGGTACTGAATGCCACCTATGTCTCAGTCTTTCACAGTAACACCAGTCATCCTCTGAGTGTCCAGCCCCCTGAGCTGGAAGACAGGGATGAGGAGCAGTATGAAGCCCCCATCATCCAAGAGGAAATGGTCAATGACCTACTACACCACTTAGACATACACGAGTCTATGAGGCTGGATAGCATCCACCTAAGAGTACTAAGGGAGCTGGCAGAAGTGCTCACCCAGCCAGTTTCCATCATTTAACAGCACTCCTGGCTAACCAAGGAGATCCTAGTTGACTGGAAGTTAGCAAATGTGATGCTCATCTACAAGAAGGGCCAGAAGGAGGATCTGGGGAACCAGAGACCTGTCAGACTGGTCTTAGTGGCAGGGAAGGTTATGGATCAGATCATCTTGAGTGCCATCAAGCAGCACATACAGGACAACCAATCCGGCCCAGTCAGCATGGATTTATAAAAGACAAGTTCTGCTTGATTAACATGCTCTCCTTCTATGACAAGGGGGCCTGCTTAGTGGGTGAGGGAAAGGCTGTGGATGTTGTTTACCTAGAATTCAGTATATTATTCACACCATTCCCAAAGCATTGTGCTGGAGAAATTGTCTGCTCATGGCTTGGATGGGCATATGTTTCACTGGATAAAAAACCGGCTGGATGGCCAAGCCCGAAGAGTGGTGGTAAATCAAGTAAAATTCAGTTGGTGGCCAGTCAAAAGTGGTGTTCCCCACGGCTCAGTACTGGGGCTAGTTCTCTTTAATACCTTTATCAACATTCTGGACAAGGGGATCGAAGGCATCCTCAGTGTGCAGATGAGAACAAGTTGGGCAGGAGTGTTGATCTGCTGGAGGGTAGGAAGGCTTTACAGAGAGATCTGGACAGGCTGGAATGATGAGCTGGGGTCAATAGTATGAGGTTCAACAAGGTCTGGTGCCAGGTCCTGCACTCGGGTCACCACAACCCCCTGCAACGCTACAGGCTTGGGGAAGAGTGGCTAGAAAGCTGCCTGTTGGAAAAGGACCTGAGTGTACTAGTCAACAGCTGGCTAAATATGAGCCAGCAGCATGCCCAGGTGACAAAGAGCATCTTGGCTTCTATTAGAAATAGTGTGCCCAGCAGGACTAGGAATATTGTTATTATTCAGCAAATGCATGTCCTTCCACACAGATCAATTTGTGTGGGACAGTTTTCCCGCTCTCAAATAACTCAGTTCTTACCATATACACATCTTTTTCTTTATACTGATGATGACTTTCAATATTAGAGAAGGAACACTCCCACTTTTTATACAAGGCCATCAATGAAAACTTTAGGATGAACTGCATAAGTAATATCTCTGCTGATCTTCTGCAGCCAAGCTTTTATCCATTTTATAATTCTTACAACCGACGTCTCTCCAAGTAATAATTTATTCAATGCTGTATAGAAAGTGCTTTACTGCAGTCCACATTTCCTCTGTACAGGGTAAAACTAAACCAATAAAAATACCTAAACCAACAAAAAAAAATCCCCACTTTTGCTACCAAAGATAAAGTATTCCATATGACCAACTTGCCATAAACCCATGGGTTTAGACACAAAGCCCGCAGCACTTAAACAGCCATAGGTGGGGATGTCAAAAGTCATTGCCCTTTTGTACCTCTCTTTTGTAACTCTCAAAGGATTTTCTTTGGTAACTGTATATTGTAGAGATAACTAAGTAGGTCGCTGAGTCTCGTGAAGGATGTATGGCACGTAAGAGCACTGAAGGCTGAGTTCAGCGTATAGTGCTTTTCGAAAGGGGTAAAATAGATGTATTTAGGGTTCTTGCTTAAGATATAGAGGATTTTTGCACTCTGAGCAGCCCCTTGTGGTATCTTTCAGAGCAGTAATTACATAAAAATATATAAAGAATTATTTTTGCTTACTAATGAGAAGCTCTGTTGCCTTTAGATAAAACAAGTTGTAAATGTTATACTAACTCTTGTTAATGGTTTGGTTTGGTTTGTTTTCCACATTAAGGAGTGGAGGCTGAAGTGGAGATCTTTTGCGACCTGGTTCTGTCTCCTCCCCTGGTTTCTGTTAAGGTCAAATCATTCATATTGAATTTATAGAAAGACTTATGTGCTGAGATAGCAATTCTAGGCTATTGAGCGTAGGTAGCTGAGTCTAAAAAAAACCCCAAATGAGGTAGTTTTTGTGTTTTGCGGGGTGTGTGTTTGGTTTTTTCCTGGTTTGATGGTTGGACAGAGTGATCTTAGTGGTCTTTTCCAACTATGAAAATTCTGTGATTCTGTGCTCTATACTTTCCTACAGTATAAAGAAATACATTTTTAATCTATTTGGATAAAATTCTTAAATACTGAACTCTTCCCACTTGCCCTTTGCTGTATATCTTGCACAACTTACTGCCCACTGGTTCTTGAGGGTTAATGATGTTATAGGTGCAGCACATAAAATTGAAGAGGCTGGCAAACCCATGAGTTATGCAGTGGAAAACTGAGGAATCTGCAAAATCAGCTTTGTGAAATATTACAGATGAGAAAAATCTGGTACCAGATAGAAAAAGCTCTATAGGAGCGTATCTCATAGTTTATTGCATTCCTACCAGAGATTTCATAGGAAAAAAAACTTGGAGAACTCCAACGCTATTCAAAAACAGTAATTCTGTAGACATTGGGAAATGAAAAGAAGATATCAATATTTAAAATTACCCTCTTGTCCTCCGCCTTAAAGTCTGAAATAAATGTTCTTGGCTAATGGGTATTTGGCACCATCTTGACAAGTATGAAGAATCCCTTTAGTATAGTAAAAGTATTTATTGCTATGGATAAGCCCCAAGATTTAGGAGTACGTTGCCTGAAGAGGTTTTAATTGTTGGCATGTGGAAACAATGGGATGAGATGAGAGAAAGAGGCTTCAGCCAGAGGCTGTGGGAAGCTGCTCTCACTTCAGAAACTGAGGCAAATTAGAGTAATGTCAAGGCTGAAATAGAAACCCAGAAAGACATTTGGTCCTCAAGCAAGCCCTATGAAATTATGCACCCAAGCATTGCAAATTCACAGGGCCAAGGAAATGAGTATCCAGAAACATGAAAAATGTATCTATCACTTGGGATATATAAATCTTACCAGATTGTATCAAATCACATGTAAGATGCTAGAAGAGATCAGATTTAATTGTTTACTATTGCTTTGAAATCAAAAAAGGTACAAGTATCTGAGCTCTGTCAAAAGGCTTGAGTGGTTGAATCTCACTCATATGCCAGAACTTGAAAGTTCAAAGAACTTGAGAAGCTTTTATAACTCAGATGGAGGTGACAACCCTATTACTGGCTTCTGAAGACAAAAGTTAAATATTTCTTGAATGATATATGAGGCCTTCAGTACAATTCTTTACACATCCACACTTAGGCATATATATCTAAACCATTTTTAAAGCTATGCTAGCCCACAGAAATTGAACGAGCTTCAGAACCTTTAAGGTTCCCAAAAAGTACTTTGTCATGCACTAATTCGTGCACATAAATCATAAAAGGCAAAGTCTCAATTAATAGTTTGAGCTAATGGTTCTAGTCAAAATAGTGTTGAATGGACAATAATAATGCAAAGTAGGGCTGGTTTTGTGAACATTTGCCAACCTTGTAATAAGCTAAGCAGGACACATGAAGCAGATTAAATGTTGTTGTAGAGCATAAAATCAGATGAAAGATTTCCAGGATGAGAGAAGAGGTTCAATTTCAGCATCACCAACATGACCACACGGGGTTTTCTTTTCTGTTTGAATAGGCCCCTAGTTTAATCCCAAACAAATTATTTTTAGGATAAATAGGCCTATAACAGAAGTGCCTCTTGTTGGGTTTGAAAATAGCATTGCAAATAATGAATAAAAAAAAAGTTGCTTTTGTCATATTTTTATGTTCAAATAATCATGTCAAAGTTGTGTGTTTGTAAAAATGATTCTTTTCTTAAGGAATCTGTTCATTTGGTTTATTCCCTTACCCAAAATAAGAAAAAAAATCAGAACCAGTAACATTCTGAAGGACAGAGCACATATTTTATGCAAGTGGTTATTTTTGTTCGTTAAGTGTAATATAAGAAAAGGGTGAAATTTTTCACACAGCAGTTCATTAGATGTTCACTGTAGTTTATCACTTTCCTAAGAGCGAGCAATTTAGGCTTTTTTTTTTTTTTTTTCACTTCCAAAGTGCTGTATTGAATGGTGGAATAAATCTGATTCGTACATTAACTAAACTTTAGAATAAAATGTTATACTCCTTTCATCCTTTCAAAAAACTGTGTTTAATGCCAGTTTCACTTACATTTGGAATTAGTATGGCTAAAATTTCCTCATCCTTAATCAATGAAGTTCAGACTTGCACCAAACACAGCTTTACATTCATCTCTCTCATTGACATGAGGTCTTGACTTTTCTCTGTCAAGCAGACCTACCCCATCAATATTTACTCTCTTTGTTGCAAGTCATTTTTTCTCAAAGCAAAGTCCTGTATTCTCATGTGAAAAAAGAACAGGATGTTTATACTGACAAAAACAAAAGCTCTTTGGAATTCAAGAAGTATCCGATACACAAGAAAGGTAAGAATGTTTTATGTTTGAGAGGAGAAGACAAAACCATGGAAAACCCCAGATTTTTATATTAACGCTGACAAAATTTTATAAAAGATAATTCATTTGTTCCAATGTTAAAAAGTTAGATTCCACTTATATAATAATTGTCACCTAAACTTGTCATCATCACAGGGAATAAGAAACCCTCCTTCAGATGACAACACAAGTACTTTCCTTTTAACCTATTAGGTTTTGACTCCCGTCTTTTTTTCATCATTCTTACTGGACAAAATACATTATTTGTAATATTCAAATTCTAATATATGGTTCAGACACAATTTCTTTAGAGACAGTACTTTATTAGAGGATAGATTCACAAAAGGTTTACTCCTTTCTGAAGACCTTTCTAAATACATCATTCATGTAAAATGCTGCTTTAAATTTCAGAAAAAAAAATGCCTGGAAAATTTGTTGTAGTGGGAGCTATAGCAAATTTGGAGCGAAAAACGTGGTCTTCCTTCTCAGATTTATAAAACTGCCATGTGTCCCTGGAGTTAATGTTTGAAAAGGCTGGACTTTATAGAAAACTCAAATACTAATGAAAAGTACTTGAGATAAGTTTAGTACTTTATGTGTAGAAAAAAAAATCTGAAATGTAATGTCAAAGAATACACTTTATTCTGACTAGTCCTTTATTTTAATGACATTATATTAAGTGTTGTGATGAGATATCTTAGAAACACAGATAAATGTGTGTGTTTCAAACATGATAAAATATATACAAAGTAAGTTCAAGAAAGCACATTGCTCATTCACACCTCTCTTGCCAAGTTTTGTAGTTCTTTCTATTATATTTGCTTTTTCTTTTAGCCTGTCAGCTGTGATGCCTAATACCGAAAATTTGGTGTGCAGATTTCTGAGAACACATAGGCAACTGGGAATATAGGTCTACAGAATATGAGTGTAGCTTGTGCTGTTAAGACATTTATATTTCCTTGAAATCCCAGCTGTATGTTTCAGGGTGCATATTTTCAACATGCTTAAGGCCCAGGTACGAACTGTTCTTCTGAGAATAACTAGTACCCGAAAAATATAAACATACTATCAATAAAGTAATTTGAAATATAATTTCACACTATTTAATTGAAGATACAGGGGATGCATAATTTTTGAAGATGAAAATTACTGCTTGCAAAAGTAACCTGTGCATCTGAACCTGCAGACAAAGCGATCGACGTGCAGCAGTAGTTCTGTGACAATACACAGAAAATGTCATTAGGTTATATGGAAATATTCTTTGGTTAGGAACAGGGAAGGGAGAAGAGCCCACCCTGTAAGAGAAACATTTTCTAGCAGAACAATATCTCTCTAGTAGCCTCTTAGCACTTTAAATTTCATGTTTCCTACTTTCTGCTGTTTTTGTACCCTTACTTCTTGCCTCTTCTGGCCAATTCTTTAACAGGCAAACAATTTGCCTAGGAAAAATGATGCAGGATGAATAGGTTTTTACTTAGGCTATGGAGAACAAACTTTTCACACGTTTTATACTTCAATTACTATGAAATCACCTAGAAAATCTAAAAAAAATCAAAATAAGGTGCAAATCCTCACTGGATCAAAGCTTTAGTAGGTTCAAAGAACGGGAAAAATTCTTAAGAAATGTCCCTGTGAACTACAGAATTATGATATTATTTCCAGTGGGTCAATTTCCACAGAGTAATTGACAAAGCAACTTCTGCTTCTATATCCTTCCATGTAAAGAAAAGAACATACATTATCCTTGCTTAAAAAGTCTAAAGGTTGTACAATGAAAATCAGAATAGTGAAACAATAACTAAAGCAGTTTACAGATAACAGCACTGATGGATTTTAATGTTATTTTTTACAAATTATATAGCAGTTAAATGACCTGCTTGATAGCTTTTTAATCTGCTTCATTGCTATTCTGCTTTCAATGTCACTAACAGATTCTCTGTTTGCATAAGAGTAAAAACTCAAAGGATATATATTCAGCTGCTTCAAAAAAATAGTGCATATGAAGAGAAAGAAATCATGTCCTTAATTCCAGGATCCTACACCAGGCAGGATAAGAGACTCATTACTTTCACTGGGGCCGAAAATTAGCTATAGGTTATTAACTTTAGAGATGTACAAGGAATTCAAAATCTCAGATGCCTCGAGGATAATTTCTTTTGGTGGGGAAAGAGGGCTTTCTTAACTTGCCTTAACCAGAAAGGGTGCTTTTCTGTTTCTTTTAAAGCAGTTTGGTTTTTGAGAAGCATATTAAGGAATACACCAGTTAATTTGCTGAAGTAAATTTGATCATAGTCTTATCTTGCAGCTCAACTATATGCCGATTTTGACTTTTCAGTGACATTTGATACCTCAATACTGAATTCAAACGTTGTGGTTTAATACTTGCTATAATTCCTAATATTATAGAAGTGGTTTTGCACTTTCTCGTATTACAGAATAATGTATTACAAAATCATTCATAAGGCACACCATTCTAAAACCTTGTGAAAGTGTAACATATCACATATGTAAAGAGGTGAAGGTGGTTTAGGAAAAAGTTTCAACAAAATTTCTAACTGCATCTACAAATGCATAGTTTTACATGCAGATAGAAACAAACTCTTCAAGCGTTTCATCTATCCTAAGTAAGTCATTTCTGCTTTAATATTTCCAATGACCTTTTCCAGTTTTATCACATTTTGTTACATAAAACTCAGGTTTTGATCCTTCTCTAATCATACCCAATGAAATGAGAGATTCTGATTTTTATGGAACATTCATGTGATGTTCCAATTATATTCTTCAAGCACTGGTTGTTTTCTAATAACCTTACGAAGTCATTTTATGTAAAGAAAAACATACAAATTTCCAAGCAACTGAGCAACATGCAAAGTTTCTGTAGCTCTAGTTTCTGGTAATAGCTGGTGTGTTATAAGAAATAGCTTCCAGCAGTGACAGCAACATGAAAAATATTTCTGCACTAATGAGAAAGGGAAACCAGGGAAAGGGCAAGTTTACAGTTATTTAGATGTTATTTCTGTATGCCACTATTCTAATCAATATTTCTATTTATATTATACAGTGAATTATTATCAGAGAAATCATTGGCATGGCAGCTGGGAGAAGTGTTATTCAATGTACATCTGTCAAGAGCTGGCTTTTCAGGTGGCATATTATATCAATGATATGCATCTGTAATAGGCAATTTCTGTGTTTCATTATATTGCCTGTAGGTGCACAATAAATATTTGTAACATCTGCTGATTTTTCTTCCTATACCTGATGAAATTATCTATGGTAAAAGACGGTACAAATGAAGCTAGAGGTAAAAATATCATTGACTTTCATTAAGCTCACTGCCTTTTTTCAGCATGAAATTTTTATATTTTGGCCAAAATAAGGAATTTTTTCCAGGCTCAAAGTAGAGAAGTAAACCAAATGCCAAGTGAATTAGTTTTATCAACACAATGCATCCAGACACAAATAACAATTGCTCTTCAGAGTCCTCAAGCTCTTTGGCATAAAACTATTGCTGAGGTATGTATAAAATAAGTTAATATTTTCATGTATTTTCTTACTCTCACATAATTTTTGAGCAAACTAAGAATAACAAGGTGGACACTTGAACATTGATTCTAAATGGATTAATGTCTTGGAAGATTAATTTAGATATTCATGTTCAACTTTTCAAGGAAGTGCTGAGAAACCCACATCCAAGGTAGCTGACTTGTATATATGACTGTTGATTAAAGGAAGTTTTAGCAAATAATTAGTCTGTGCACATGTTAGGTTCAAACACATTCACTTACTCATTTAGATGACTAAATTACCCTTCCCTATCTCCATACAAAAAATACCTACAGCAACAGGTATATTCCTAGATATTATAAATATTCATATATATATTATTCATATATAATATTGAATATCAAAAATATTCAAAATCATCTAGCACTGGATTCATAAAATCTGTGACTAAAGAGAGAAAACCTTTACTCTCTGCTGGTAGGTGGCATTCACAGAGTTGGAGCACTGTGTACCCATATCAGTCAGCATCAGCCATCTCTTTATCTCCATCTACGGAAATATCAGGGTTTGTCACTGTAATGCCACCTGTGTAGGTGATGCTCTGAGGCCCTCCTGCCAGGGTGGTGGGTTTCTAGAGCAGAGCTGGCAGCCCCATCTCTTACCGCGTAAGCCAAGTCACGGCTAAGTGTTTGAATCTTTGACTCAAATATTTAAAGGAATGTGAATTTCCAATACACAATGATTTGTACAAAAAATTAGTACTTTGTGATTTTCTAAGAGGGCTCCAATGTGCTTTTATCCTTTTAAGATACGTTCCCTTTGGAGCATCTTTTCCTACAGTTTGAATATGATGTATCTATCCTTGTGTGCATGTGCACAGGAGAGTGAGTGAGCAAGCAAGAAAGAGTGGTATAAGGAGAGACAGCATGGATTTTTGGTGTCATTTTAAGGTGTAGTAAGAATACTTGCATTCCTAATGTATTCAAACCCCCACATACTCTTGCAGGCAATTAAAAAATGCTTTCTAACTGCCTTTGAGGCATAATGCACTTGACAAGTTTGTCAGGTTCCTTGTCATTTTGCTGATACAAGAGCAGGTAGTCCCAAGCTTACACAGCTCTAGTTTTATAACTCCCAGAATCCCTTTTTACAAGCGAGATCTATGTGCATATCCCTCTTACAGCTTTAAGAGTTTGAACATCTGTTCCTTTTAAGTCATTCTCATCTCACATCATTATTTATAAATGCTCTAAAACACAGTGCATAAATCATTGTTGGTGTATCTGTGAATGAGAGAAAAAAAAATCCCCTAATTGCACCAATAGTGACTAGGTTCTTTAAGAATGCTCTCTTCTACTCATCAATGGCTTGATTTGAAACTACAGTACTTTCGAAATACAGGTTTTTATCCAATAAAACAATGATATATCTTGCGTACATATTAAGATTAATTAAAATTCTGGAGTTGAAAACAATTATCCTGCTGTATTCCTGTAAGACAGAGATATTTGTTGACCCAAGATTTGAACAGCAAACCCATTAAGTAACTTAATAACCCAAATAATTTAAGATTCCTAAGATTTCTGGTGGGTGTTTTAAAGGAAGATATATTACGTCTGTTTGACATTCACGCTACTGCTCTTGTTGTAGTTTCCTGGAAAGGCATATATGTTTTCTGTGATCCAGCAAATAGCTGCTATCGATATGCTGAGAAACAAAATGCAAATGGGATGGCATGGGATGGCCTGGAAAGGTGTGCTATTGCAAGCTTCCACGAGCCAAACAAGGAGTATTGTATTCTACAATACAATTCAGGGTACATTGAGAGTTGCAGCACTAAGTCGTAGCAAACTGAGGGCAGCATTAGGACAGAATGATGGAGCAGAATCACTCCTGATTTATTTTTTGTGGCAGAAATTCTTAAGACTGAAATGAGCACCTGAAAGAAAGACTTTCACAGTTACTTTTATGAAATAACAGGAATTTGATGGCTTTCTGTGGGCAGGAAAGGTATAGCTGTGCTCATCACTTTCCTAGCTAATGTACACAACTACAGAGAGGCCTATAGTCCTTTATTTACCTCCTTACATTTTTAAAAGACAGAGCCAGAAGACCAGCAATGTCCAGCAAACAGGCCAGAGGCACAACTTTGGTCTCTTAGAATTGCCTTAGATCTGCATCTTGCTCAACACCATCAGCCTCCCAGATCATCCAGTCCTGGAGGTACCTGGTGAGGAGAGACAGTACAGAGCACTTAGGATGAAACTCATGGAGCTTTTTCAGCATAGGAAATGCGTTAATCCCAGATAAGTAGCAGAGGCAGGTGAAATGGTGACAGTGTTTCATCACAGGGACAGCAAGGATCTGGGTCCAGTAAATGTACTATAGCTTAGTGTGGATCATATAGCACAATTCAAATACACAGCTCAGCGGGATTGTGGGGGCAGTTATTGTAAAATCAATTCTCTAAGTGGACAAAGTCAGTTGTATTTGTCATACCCAGAGCACTTTCTTTGAACCTAGGACTTTGAAAGGCTTTGATTTCCTTTTTAATGTGCTTATTTGATTAGTTATATTAAGCCTCAATAAGTAAGGTTTGGCAACCTGTTTTAAACCTAGAAAATTTACTGTTGCCAACAGGACCTACAGTGAAACCTTCCTCTACCACTTGCCTCATCTTCGTTACTTATCACCAGAATACAATCGTTATGGCTTCTCTCAGTTAAAAAGTTCATTTTGCAAACTAGAAAAAATCTAACAAAACTTTGTTTTCTGATATGCCATATGGTTTACTTAAGCAGAAATGTAACATATTTTGAGAAATTTGGCAAGTAGGATTTTTTGTTGCATACAGAACTAAGAAAGGTTATCAGATTCTCAACATGAAATCCTACCAGAATGAAAATATCTAAAAGACTTTTTTCGTATTTTGTGATCTTTTAAACACAGCTTCTTCCTCTCAAAATGGACATAATCTGTCCAATACTGTATGAGATACTCTTCCTCGTGAATAGAAGGTTTCCAGTTCTTTAGGTCCCTTCCATGGTACTTAAGAAGACTGTTTTCTTTTAAAAGAACACCAAGAGAATAACTCTTTTTCATTATCAGTTTCTCCCTGGATTTCATATAACACATTGCTTGAACTTCTGCCCATTTTGAAAACAAGAACTTACATTTAAGGTATCTGGCCAATTCTCCCGCCAATGTCTATATATATAGCTTTTGAAGACCCCCGCAATGTCCACATAACTGAACAGTAGGTAGAGTTTATGGATGAACTTGCTGAAGAAAAAGTTGTAATCTCTTATGTGCATGATCCCAGTGTACCACTCCAAGCTGAATTTTCAACTCTTTCACAAGCTGTCAATACACATCTAAGAACTCACTGCTTTAAATCAAAAGGCAACAAATCCTCCAGATGGTAGCTAATGCACATTTCAGGTTGGAGTCTACTATAGGAGAGGTATAAAGTCCAGATTTTCAAACTTCTTTTGATTCTGTCAGGTATGGTAGTTGAATGTAGCCATTAAATTGCCTAGTGCTGTTTCTGCTGTTAATAGGGAGATAGTCAATATATCCTGAAACCTCCTATGTTTTAGTGAGTTTTCCTGAAGAATGCAGGCTGAGATGCAGGTGACTCCAGTGTCAATATTTAGATATAAAAGTGCATTATCGATTTTTTTTGAGTCATATTATAACACTGTTGTGTTTTAGAGGCCTTGTCACAGCTACAAGAAAATATTTCCGAATAGAAATACTAAAAAAATAAAAATGACACTATCATCAGAAAGACATGACCTATGGTCCAGATGATTCCACATGAGAGATTCAACCTTGAACATTCTAACAAATACAATACAGTATATATATATATAATATTAAAAAAAGACTATCCAGTCAATCTTTTTGGAAGATTTTAAAGGATGTACTTCTCCATCTGAGAGGTCAGATGAAAGAGAAATTTTTGCTTCCTAGGTTAGGGTCACATTAAGTGATTAATCAGATTCCGTGGGTTGATAATTACATTTATTTGAGTATAATATAAGAGCTTCATGGCAACAAAATAAAACCAACTTACCTTGCCAAGAGAAGAAATTTGATTAATGAACTCAGTGGGAACACATATAACAATCCATTTTCTTTCCTAACATGCTCTGTTAAGGTTATCCAAACCCACAGCTCTATCTAGAAGGTTTTCTAGGTCAAGGTCTCTGGGTTTCAGGAGTTGCTCTAATCTAGTGCACAAGCAGGGTGTGAAGGTTCAGCAATTCTACACTGAAGATCAGACAATGCATTGACCTAGGTAGTGCTATCTCCAGCTTCCCTTACATCCCTGTTCCTACTGCTAACTAAGCATAAGCTGCAGTCAAGTCCATCACGTGCATCATCTTTCAGGACTCCCTTAGGAACCCTTCCCACCCTGTTATCCTTGCCTGCGACTAAAACCATCAGTGAGACACCTGATTTCCAGTAACCACCGCTACATCCTCCATTACACTGCTACCCCAGCTTTCCCCAGTCTGAGTGTCACCACCACTGGATGGAACAGCAGAGCGTAACACATAGATGAGGATTCAGCTGACAATGGCTGAAATCCTGCGACTTTCAAGTACTTCAAGGATAATTTCAACCCTGCTTATTCCCTTTATCTCTTCTTCAAACAATAACAATTTCATAGAGAATAAAACAATTTGCAGTTTGTATAAGTGTTTTGTAATGAGATCTGGCTGAAAATATTAATTTAAAAACTATTATAATATGTGCTGCTGTGCACAGCTCCATTTCTACTTGTGCAAATGGTACACAAATTATCATTGGGTACCCATACATTTTTGATTGGAAATGTTTCTACAAGGAAAAACAAGAGTACATTGATTTCCAGCCCAAAAGACAAAGATGGATTTTTTTTTTTAAAGTGCCACAAAATTGTCCTTATTTTCTTCTTTCATTGAGGGCTTACTGAAGAGTCTATTATTTAACTGGAATCAGGAAAGAGACTTCTACTTCATGCTTGTCTTCTGACGTCCTTACACTATGTACATATCTCAAAAAATGTAGCTGTGGTGGGTTGACCTTGGCTAAGTGCCAGGTCCCCCCCCAAGTTGCTCTATCACTCCCCTCTACTTCCCTCAGCACGACAAGGGGGGAGAGAATAAAATGGGAAGAGCCCATGCTAATTATACAGATGCAAAACAAAGCTACTGGGCTAGTTCTGCCAAAAGCTGAGGAGTTCAATGCAGAACATTGCATCTTTAAAACATCAATCTGAAAGCCCAGCTTCTGGGTCTGCACTTTGGTTCTCTGCATAACAGAGGTGCAGATGTAACGTGGGATCAACAAACTGAAGAGGGAGCCAGACAAATGACTAGAGGGAAATCTGGATTGAGGGATATGCAAAACATGTTCAAGAGCATAGGAGTATTACTTTAGGTTGCAAAAAAGCGCTTACCTCAAATGAGGTTTCATGATTCGGCACTCTTCAATCACAATGCCCTGCCTCTCTCCATCCTCTCTAGATAGGGCAAGGGAAATAGTTTCCTATAGTAGCCTGACAGTTAACATGTTCACCTGGCAGTAACAGATGTGAAATCAAGTCTTCCTCTACTTAAGGAACTTTGACCCTATTACATTTTAATGATCATTTAAAACCATTTTAATGATATTTTAATCTATGAACATGAGAGAGGACTAAGGGGACTCCCTAGGCTTGCTTATAGATTGGCAGGGAGCATATTCCTCGGGAAGGTGGAAGAATAGCTCAAGTAGAAAGAAATGAATTGGACTCCCTCCTTTTAGCATGTTCTCACTCCACAGAGCTGTTGGATTAAACAGCACTATCATTTATCACAAAGGAAGCCAAGCTCAAGAAGGTCCAAGCTGTCAGAAGGCACACTGGTTTGGACCCTGCAGGTAACCTTACTATGTGAATCTCAGTCATGCTTGAGGAAGAATTAATCATCTAGCTGCTAACAACACTGCTTCTAGGCATGAGAAGGAACATATCTTTAGGTAAGTGAAAAAGATTCACAGACTTTCCCTTGAAACAGGAGGCTGCCTATCTGCACAGAGGAATAGGGAATAAATGCATCCATCAGATCTCATGATAATCAGCTGCCTGTGAGACTAGAAGGGAGATGTAGGGCATGCAGCTGTGTTTAACAGATTGCATAATGAACTTTCAAGTATCCTGATCCCTTTGCAAGAAGCTACCTGGAGTCTAAACTTCGTCTTGGCTCATAGCACCTAGAATGGACACAAATGAAAAGAAGGCCTCTTCCCAGAGAAAGAAGAATTTTCCTGTCAGTTCATGACCACTGCACTCTCCAAGTGATATCCAGACCACATCCTCTCTTTCCAATACCTGTATGACCTGGATGCCTCCACAGGGCAATGTACTCCCAACCTCTTTCCTGAGTAATATTGTGAACAAGTGAGAAATATCAAGCATCTCCACTTCTTGGTTTTGCACACACCTCACTGTAGGACAAATTTGTGATTTCTCTTGTAAAAGTTTAGAGGCCAGATAATCTTCACCTCTCCTGCTGAACATGTGGTGCAGCTTTGGACTAAGTGCACTTAGTTGGGAATCAAGTGACATGGAGTTTCCAGCTTGAATGTGTTGGTATACTGGAAAACCAATTAGCAAAAAAACATAAACTATCCTAGCACCAAAGCCAAAAACCTAAGGCTTCATTACTCCCTTCTACTTGAACATCTTCCCTGCTAGACTTGAATCAGACTCATTTTTACCTTCTCTTTCTGGTTCCAGGGCTTTTCTACCCTTACTTCATAGTAAAGTTCAAAAGAACAGAAGAAACGGTTTCCTCAGCACACTCTGTGAGTAGGTGGGTGGTCACTACAGAAATAGTGTCATGCTTCCTGCAGATTATGAGGTGCTGCAGCTGAGGTTGCCACGGCTGTGGGCACCAGCGCTGACCACTTCTGAATTTAATCTGGGTCTAAATTGGAGGCAAGAACTGTCTCCAGGTGTATGTAGGAGTACACAGCAATGACATCCTCAGGCATGAAACAGGCTCCCATGTCGTCATGAACACTGGTGAACTGACTCATCACTTGGAAAGAGGGCAAGTTTTCGGTCAGAATTTAGGCAGGAAATAGGAAGATTGAATCATAAAAACCAGAAAAAAATGCAGTTCTGTTGGAGTCACGTACTCTATTTACTGTTGTTGAGGTCAATGTTACAAGAATATGTCATTACACTGCCTATAAATCTTGAAAGTGGAACTTTCTAATACTTAATAGTGTGAACTGAACAATGCTGAACTCAGTGGAGATTTCTCCAAACACTTCAGTGGGCTTTGGATGCAGCCTAATATGCAATATTGAGCTCAAGGGTAAAAATATCTTCAGATTCTTGACCAATTAAAAGAGAAAGACAAGTTTCATTTCTATTATTATGATGATCTCACATCTGCTTTCCAAGAATAACCAAATGCATGTGTAGCTAGTGTATGTTATTCTTCCAGTGAATCACAAACCTTTTTTTCAGTTTAAATTTCATATTAATTGACTGTTAATTACTCAGAATTTTTGGCTAGTTACTGTGATTTTTATTTAATATTTTACTTCTACTCATTTATTTGATGATCTAGCCAGAACAGTTCATTTTATGAGCTATGAATATTACAGCTAGGTAAAAACCCCAAAATTATCAGTCTGTTGATTTTAACTATGTACATCATGGTGACTTATGTATTAAAAATTAATAACCTGGTTAAGGCAGATACCTAAGTTATAAGAATCAATAGTATGAACTTAAATAATATCAGCTACAAACCAAAAATTATTTACTAAAGATGTCTGTAAATGTTAGCTAAAAAAAATACATGTCGGTCAATTTCCCAGTCTCTTCTGATATAATTTGTGAAAAGGAAAAAAAAAACAAACACCTAAATTAATCAAATAAATTATTCATTGAGAACTATTTTCTAAGCTCTGTTAATTAAGCAGTAGGTTAATTACAGAATAGCATTGTGTGTGAGGGGACAGCTAGGGAATCCCACTTATGAGTTAAGATGTCCTGGGACTGAACTGAAGAAGTGTCTTCTCTTTCTCTTACCCACTGAGGCATGCTGTTCATCATTCTGTGTATTGTGCAGTTTAAGAGTTTAAAACCAAGAAAATGCTGAGGAAAAGTTTCTTCCATAAGATTAATTTATTTTTCAATTATCAATAGACTGGGAACCCATGTAAGACGTAATCATTATTTTTATTAATTATCTTTAGTTTCTTTCAAGGAGTAATTTTTTTTCCCTAAATCAATTAACAGTCATGCCATGCTATCCATCCATCCATAGGTACTTGTAGGTCATTCTAGATAAATGGGACAATGGCTTAAAATACTGAATCAATGTTCACTTTTAAAACCCTTATCGAATCTCAATACACTGTGCACCTCTCAAACTGTCAAGGCCAGAGCTTTAGGTAAGATCCCTGAAGGAATGCAGACAATTACCAGTTCAGGAAGCTTAAAGTGTTCTATAACCTCACTCACAATTCTGCTTATCTGCAGAAAGAAAAGTGAGCAGGTGAATGTAGTGGATGAAGGTATATATAGGAGATGCACCTCATAAAAGAAGATTGTTAAGAGGTTAATGTTATTGTTAGCAGAGTTTTTCAACAAAATCCTAACTTAGGGGTTCGTTTTCTGACTGTGGCCTCCCCTATGACATAAGCAGCTTTGTACGCTTCCACAGACACTACTCACTGTGTGCACAAGTTTTATAGGATTAGAGGACTTAGGATTTATAGGAACATGGGACTAGAAGAATCCTCCAGGGTCACTGAATCGAAGTCCTTGATTTTACATGGAGCCCTACCATTTAATCCTCCTTTTCATAAACGGATCAACTTCTATCTTACAAGTCATTAAGGGGTTATGCTACTTCTTTTTCTGTTGTAAAGGTGTACCAGATGTCATTCTTCTGACAGTTAGGAACATTCTGCTCAACATTTAGAATACCTCTAACATTTTCCACTTCAATTTATTTTTGGTCGATAAGGGTGTATGTAGAATCATTGCTGTTGAGCAGTGTTCTTTCCATTATCTTTTTTCCAGATGAAATGCATTTTTTCATTTTGACTCCTTAATCCTGTTATATCATTAAATAAGAAAAGTTAGGTTTAGTTTTACTAGGTGGGCTAAGTCCCCTGAGTAGAGTCATGACTTACTAGCAGGTTCTTCAGTATTTTCTGTAAACTAATATGAACTTGTTTAATTTTTAATTCTTTCTATAGGAATTGTAAGATTTGTATAGAGCATTTAAGATATAAAAAGGCAGTAATTCATACCATGGCACAATCATTTCCCTATTTTCTTATTAGAGAAGACTCTATTCATGTGTTATATGATTCTATCTTTCTGTTGGTGGATTACAGTGGGAATCAGGGTCATTCTCTGATCAGCTAGTACATACAATTTTTTCTTTGTTGCTACTCTAGCTGCAAGTCCTCCAATTGGACTAGAAATTATTTTTGTTAGCCTTGAACCTCATGATATTGAATTTTGACCAGACAAAAAGTTTATCCTGTTTCTACTATTACAATCATCACAGTCATCTAGTTAATCTGTATAAATATCTTGGGTTTTCACTTTAAGAATGATATTTCTCAAACATTTTAATATAAAAAATGTCATCAATGCTTTTATCTTTTTGTACATCTCTCTTAGAAGGAAGTATTAAATCAGATTATTTTCAGGACTGAGCCTTGAGGAATGACTAAACTACTTTCTGATCCCATAATTCACTGTAAAGACATGCGAAATCACATTTGCCTGAGTAAACGTGCTATTTTTCTGCAAAGGCTTGATTCAGAAGGATTGATACACTTCTTAATAAGGTACTCTCCTCTACACCAATTCTGAAATTGAGTGCAGGGCTCAAAATGCTACAGCAGGATTTCTATTAGCATCTGTAGGAATGAAGTACTTTTACTGTTACACTTCCTATTCACAGTCTGGAGTGAGAAATAATCTCTTTCACATGGCATTCCCAGTAACTAGTATCTACTAAATGAAAAGCTTAGAAGCATCTTTGATTCTGCAACAGACGCAACCAGAAAACCAGTTTCTTTCCAGCACTGCATGGTACCAGGCTCCTCTGAGTGTTCACTTGAAACAGAATGGAGCATTGTCAAATCGTTATGTTTATGAACAGTGTTGCCAGGAATGAGTGAATATAATGACAATTGTAATGAAAACAGATGACGATGTTTATATGTATTTAGATAAATTTCATTGATTGTGAAGATTATCTATTGTAGGCTTTAATTTAGAGATAGTTACAGGATAGTGCAATCCCAGAAAACAGCCACATGACCTTCACCAACTAATATTGTCAGTAGTCCTAACACAGATTAAGTGATCAACTTTGTCTACATTTTGGCTCAGGCCAATAGTTGTTTAAACTTGGCATTGCACAGGATGCCAACAGTATACAAAAGCCGTCAGTAAAGTTTAAGACGGTTCTGTAAATGGATTACATTATTTCTTTTTTGGCTGAAAATTATTATTCTGGTCCACTGGGAAGTGAAATGAAACCACTATTCATTTCACAGATGTCAATGGGCTTCAGTAACTCCTGCTCAGGTATGATAAAAGTGGATTTGAACCATTCACTTCAAAGTGAGAAGTTCTCTATTCTCTTTATTTTCTCAGCTGCTCGGTCTACTCAAGTATCGCTTTGATTCTCTACAATTTTTTAGATACTAGAGCTCCCCTTTAAATGTGCCTTAAAGCAGAAGTAAAAACTATAAGCTTCTTTGTCTACTGCCAATTATTTAAAAAATGTTTTCCTTTTTGATCACTTCACATCTGTTTCCTGATACAACATTTTATTTCAAGAAATGAGGGAATCGGAAAGAAAGAGAGGCTGCATATTTCAGGAACTTAGCTTTTCAGAAGATGCCACTAAAGAGCTCTACGTGAGAAAGAGGGATATGAACTATATGATACATGGCTTTTATTCATTAACTGTATATACTGTTTCTGTTACCACTTGAGCTTACACAGCGGCCAGGTAGATGAGGTTTTAATCCAAAGAACTGATGAAATTAGTAGTTATGTCTTCAGTAAAGATGTTAATAAATACTAACTGTGTAGAAAGGGGCTCCTAGGTCAGTCACAAGATTATATTTGGTTCCCTTTCATATTACCCTTCTGCAAAGCCTGGCCTGTATATGAAATAAAACAAATACATTGGCAGTTCGGAACCAGAGCTCTTGACCTCTACTGGCCAGAGTTTCCATAAAAGTGCTTTAATTCCAAATAAATATGGCTGGATCTGCTTAAAGTTTTTGATATGCAGTGCTGGTATGTGTTAACCAAGAGGTTAAGCAATTCTTGTTTCAGTGTTGCCTCAATACTCTTGCTGCTGGAAGTACCTTTTGTATTCATAGTTTTCATAATATCACTTAGAAATCCAAAGAGATTTGTTTTTCTGGTGAACATCCTTGGCTGAAAAGTGGGTTAGCCAGCAGATACAATTTCATTCAGGTGATACTGACTGAAACTAAATTGGAAAAAAAGTTAAAGACAGGGTCTGACACATTTTCTAGCATCTCCACCAGTTCATAGACTACAGCAGCTGTACATTCTAGCATTACTTATTTTCCAAAATCTTATTATCAGCTATATTGGTTTGTAAGATCATTCAGGAGTGATGAGAAAATCAGGCAGTACTGGCAGCTGTAGTTATACCCTGGTTGAATCTGTCACTCATTACTCACTATTCAATGCAGTTTGGATGAGCTGCTTGTTCTCTAGTTTTCATATGTTCAGTATATCTAGGCCTCCCTTGAGCCTGCATATCCAGAGTCTCTCACCATCTGTTTCTGATCTTCTGACATGGAGATGAGGTTTTTGTTGCTCCTACTCTTTTCATCCTGCACTCCACCTTTCTGGGAAAGCAATGAAAGAGAACAAATTGCTATGCAATTATTTAGATAGTAATCAATTTTTAGCTATAAAACCAAAATTTGATTGAAAGTATATGTAAGTACTTTATTGGTCACAAATTTTTCCTCAGACAGAGTCTCACATTTCGTTGTTGCTCCTGTGAGCTGCTAAAGTCATTTGCTGTGCGTAGACGAATTTTGCTTCTTATGCTGTTTGCCAATGAATTTGAAGAAGCCTTCATTTGTTATTCAAAATTAGGCATCAAATCACACTTCTGTTGATTCTTTTCCTTTTTTCAGAGTCATGTCATTGCAAGGAAGACTCAATTGAAACAAATGAAATAAAACAAAACAAAACAATAAATAAATAAAACTATTTTTTGTACTGCAAATTCCTGGTTTTATACTTTAAATTTGCAATTTATTTCTCACCTAAATCTCCCAATCAGCTCTGTGAATTAGAAATTCATTCTTGAAAATGTTGATACCAAAAAGAATGTGTGCATTTATACAACATATTAGAAAACAAAGATAAAATATTAGCTTTCATTCAGATTGCTGATGTCAGTGCAGTACATATTGAAAATTATTGCCTTTACTGTTTGCTCTCCTTTCTCTCCATGCCTTCACTGATTCAGAAGAAAGCAGGACAGCAAAAGCAGGACCGTAAAGTCCTTGCATTTTCCAAGTCTATGGTGAGAACAAGGCTGTTGCACAAGAGCGAGTTTTCTGTTGTGCTTGCAGCTAACCGTTCCAAAAACTAGACTCACAGGCGTGTCAGTTGTATCTCAGTTTTTCTTAATGTGATAATACATGTGTGGTTTTCTCTAAATACATATATATGTATACATTCATATATACATATAAATGTTTGCAAGTGTGTGTGTGTCTAGGTGTACATGTCTCTGTGTGTGAATATCTGTATTTAGTACTCTTCCTAGTAGCATATAGGCAGCCTGGCTCCGAGAAACTGCCTGGATTCCTTTCTGACACATGCACCACTGACAGAATTGCTGATTATTTCCAGCACAGAGTCTTAATTGCCAGTGTGTGAGCTGGAAAGAACACAGGTTTATTAGCAGATTCCAGGTTCAGTTTGCATGTAATTTGCTAACAAAGAAGGTGCATCACTCTAGCCCAGACTGTCATTCTGAAAGCTCTATAGTTCTTTCTTGTGTTCTGATCTGTATTAATTGTGTTTTATTGAGAAATACTGACCAATATGCAGAACAATTTTCAATCCTTCTGTTACTGTGTTCTTCCTATCAAGCCATGAGAAGACTATTAACACTTCTCTGCTGGAAGCGCATAAAATAATCATGGGAGCTGTTTATGTTAATTCAGACTAACTCAGACCTCTTTTTTGTTTCAGAATAATTACTGTTTCAAAATATTAGCATGTGTTAAGAGATCAAGTTTAATTTGTAGGAGCTAGATGACAACATTTCCGATAGCTTATTAAACAGTAATTAGATTTAAAACAGTGTGACTCTACATAAGCTTGTGTGCATCAAGAAGTTTAAACATCTGTTTTATTAAGTAATGTAGGTTGTAAGGTTACAAAGTTTAACACTACTAAGGGATATCTTATCATATTATATAACAAGTGATACCTTCAGTTCTATGTTTTTCGGACCCAGCATAAAATATTTAGTTCTTTTTTTTCCAGTATGTTATGTGCTAACTAAACAGTTGGCTTAAATAATATGGGGCTCTACTCATCTGACTGCAGTTTAAACATTATAAATAACAGGTTTTCCTGAAATGTCAGCTTGGAAAATAAGACAAAATGCAGTTCCCCAGTAAAGTGGAAAACAAGGATGCATAATGCAAGAGAAAAACAATTATTTTAATAGTATAAATGTAAGGATCAAAGTTTTTGTCATTTATTCCCGTGTCAGAGCAAGTCATCAAAAATAATTGGAGAAAAGATAAAGAGAGCAACAAAAAAATTCCTAAAATCTGCTGGAATGTACAATTTTAACCAAAAGTAATAAGCTTAAATAATACCAACTGCAAATCTAACTGTGTGGTACCCAAAAAAAATGTGTTGGCTTAGTACCTATAGCATACGTTATATTACAAAAACTGGGTTCAAGTCAAAGATAACACTGAAGACATTACACAATAAAATACATTCTGAACTGACAGTGCAAGACAACCCTAGTTAACTGCAGGTACAATGAAAAGTCAAGCAAACAAGAAGCTGCTGAAAGTATATATATTTGCTTAACTCTTTTACAAGGTTGTTCAAAGCCAAAAATATTCCATCTCCCTAACAGCAAATATATGCTTATGATCAGAACTCTGGCCCTTCCTTCACAGTTCGTGTGAATTTAGCAGATTGGGTGCAAGGTCCAGGTTATATTTGTGTCTCATTCCCTTGGGTTACTTTTAAAGAGAGAACTATATTCTAGTCTTGCTTTGTTGATAGAGATTGATGAGAAATCTTCACCTTTTGAAAAATACTTTTTGCCATGATTTCTGCAGGACCAGGGCTTACACCAATCTGGTCTGAGCTCTTTCTTCCATATCACAGGCTTTGTTTGGTGTTTGATCTATCTGTCTTTTCAGAATACACTAGACTAGCTTAGCTAGGGGTCATTAAAGCATCTTATCAATCTCTAATTGGTTCTCTTTGATTCCACAATTGTTCCTATCAGATCTGTGGGATACAAGACCGTGCTTAAGCATCCTCTGAACCTGGATCTGATATGAGGCAACATTTCCTATTTATTAGGTTAACCAGAACATATACAGTTCAGTGAATTTATGTGCCTGCAGGGTTGCAAGTAATGTCTGATCACTTATGGAGTCAGACAGACACGTGGAGTTGATGAAGGACAAGCTTACTCTTTCAAAAAGTTTTGACTGAATCTGAAGCTGTAAAAGGAGTTTGCGAGGACTCTATCCTCTGTGTCATGTGACCGGTGAAATTTTTTTTATATTCTACCAAGTATCCTAAATACAGATTTATCACCTTGTCAAGCCACAGTCACAGACTGTCTTGGATAGCTTGTGTAAATTTCCATCAAATCTGGAAAGGACTGCTGTGTATTTGGGTTTTGACTGCATTAAATGTCTAGATGCCTGTGGGATTACAATATATTTGGTTCCATTTTCCATTTGTTAATAGTGCAGAGTGTTGTAATGGCCAAATTATTCCTTTCCACTAAACACTTCCTTGAAATATTTAATTACAAGTATTCGGTGTGTGAGTTTGTGGGATTCAGTTTAAAGAAGTCATTTTTGTGCAATTTAACAATTTTCAAAGAAAAAAAAAAGTTAATTTCCAATCTTTGCTATTAAGATATGTGTGCATCACTATTCAGTAAAATGGATCTGAGAAAAAGACAAAGAATAAATATCATAAATAGATACAGAACAAAAATTGTGTTCTTTATTCTTAAGAGTATAGCTTCTTAAGATTTCGAAGCATGTTGTATTACAACTTGTTATTTTTCTATTATGTTAAGTAGCCTAAATGTCTGTTAAATAGTTTATAAAATTATATGCAAACTCTATATTTATTTAACAACTTCCCCCCAATATTATATGCATAGAATTCCTTGTTCTTAGAATATATTCAGTCATTGAAACTGGTAATTAAAAAGAAATCACATTCACTGGCTTATTGAAAATAATATCTTTCAAATAACCAAAGAGAATGAAATAAATTGTTGGATACAGGATTGTAGTTCTAAATATAATCTTTCAGGAATATAATGAAAGTATCAGTTAATGCTTCAATCAATAATGATGTGGATTGTAGATTTTAGGAGAAAACTCATCAATATATTTTATGATCTAATGTACATCTTTACATCTTTCAAGAGATCAAAAATAAATGAATGGCAAATGTTTTATTCACAGTATAAAACAGAATAGGAGGAGGATTTTTGTTTTATAAGAGGAGATTTTCGGCTACTTAATTGTGAATTTCTACAATGATAAAATTAGTTTGCACTGCACAGTTCTAATTAAATTCATGACCAATTCAAGTAATTCTAACGAAAGAACTGCATGATCAAAGTTCACAGTGAAACCCACAGTTTTCCGTATATTTTCTGTCTAAGCTTCAGCTTTAGGCATAGGCATAAAAGGTACTGGTATTCTCATGAATCTGTGATGAGAATTTACTTTCCATATATGAGATGTATCTTGACATATGCAGGACTGCATTAAAAAGGCACAAGGAACTCAGTCAGGACGCAATAGGGATTAAATTGCACGTTTATGTGGCATGGAAGATCACTTCAAGTAGCTCATTTTTTTAGTGATTTCTAGATTTCCTGGTCATTCTGGCCTTTCTGATAATCAGCGTTATTATGACTGAGTAGACATTGATTATCTCATTATCCTTTTGGTATCCCAGCCAATCCTGCTTCTTGGAACTGGTGAGTGAGCAAGCAACTGAGAAGAATAATGGTAATTTCAGTACACTGGGCTATGATTTACATTTACTTTATTTTCCTGAAATTTATTTTGACACTGCATGGCTCTGTATGGAGATACATGAACATTCCATTTCAGCTAATGGAGCAAAGAAAAGTTGCCATTCAATAGGCTGTTTTAAAACATATTTTTAATATATGCACTACAGAATAACCTAAAACTCCAACAGGGTATACAGCCAACATATGGTGATGATGAACCGTAACACACATTTTGCTCAAAAGCATAATGAAAAGAAATATTACCCTCATTTTATAAACATCAAACCAAAGATAATAAACTTTGAACTATTTTTCCCAAAGAAATAGAAAAAAATAAGTTCTAAACACAAAGATTTGCTCAAATTTCTTGGTTTTTAATCCAATGTTTAATTGTAATAATATTTTTCTTACACTGTGAATAAATTTTTATAAATTAGCTCTGCATTTCAGCACTTCGTGTCATTCTCTGTACTGAGCAATCTTTAGATAAGAAAAGGTCAGCACTTTATAGACAAAATCCCTTTTTTTTTTTAATTGAAAGGTAGGGTGAAATTACCTCTTTATTTGCAACCAACCCAACCTTATCCTTAGTTCATAGAATCATAGAATGGCCTAAAGTGGAAGGGACCTTAGAGATCATCTAATCCAACCTCCCTGCCATGGGCAGGGACGCCTCTCAACTAGACCAGGTTACTCAAGGCTCTGTCCAACCTTGCCTTGAACACCTCCAGGGAGGGGGCATCCACCACGTCTCTGGACAATTNAATGCAAACTGTTCTGCCAAGGTGTCCAAGAGGAAGACAAAATGTAAACGAGTGAAAATACTTTCTTTACATTTTCTCGTTCTCCTTTTTCAGTAAGGAGAAAGAAAATAGCTTTTCAAATTATGAAGGAAAACTCTATTTTGATAATGGTAAATGAATGATGATTTCCAACCACTCACATAGTTTATCCATAATACATTCTTCCTTTTTAGTCACAAAGGGTGCACCAACAAAGGAAGATGGCACAGATAAGGCATTTTGGTGCATTTACCTCACTGTCATCTTCAGCTTTTAAATGGCAGACTACATGATTTTCTGGCCACCTTTCTTTCTTTGACTTCAGTAACAAGAGTTCAAAGTACAGCAATGCATTGCAACTCTGTTTGTCTTCTCTTTAATTGTTCTTTTGTTTTAAGATGTATCTTCTGCTTCTTGTGGGGAAGGCTGATATTCAGTGTGCCTCATAACTGTGCAGCTTACTCCATTCTCACTTCCCTGTTAGGATGAGGATCAAGGAAGTCTTCCTCTTTGGGGAAGAAAGCTTTCCCTTTGGGAGTAATTTGCTTCCAGATGCATGAGCAATTGTGGTCTAGAAATCCCTGTTGTTTGGGAAGGCATGACCTTGTTATTCTTAGTGACAATTTTGTGTGAGCTCTGCCTTTGACACTGGTGACCATGACCATCCTCCTCTGCTGTCCCTGAAGGCAGTGCATGTTTTGCAATGTGAGGTATGTAGCAGTCGCCAGCTCCCATAAGACTGATGTGAGTTGTGAGTTGGGACTATCCTCAGCAGGGTCAGGATTTTTCTTGGCACCCAGCTCAGAGCTGGGCAGTTCACCACCCCCAGGGTACCACTTATCTCAATTCTCCATTCCTTGGGGAGCTCATAAGAGTTCTGCTCCCATGCTAGTAAATAGAGACCCCTTTCACCTCCAAGGGCTGTTTGGTAGTTATGCAGTGCTGGCAGGTGCCCTGCTCAGTGTCTTTGGAACAAGCATAAATTCATCCGCAGCTGTACTTTGCAGGATCAAACTCATCAATTTGTTCAGAGAATTCCTTGCTTTGCTGCAAAAAAAATAAACGGTCTGTGAATGAAAATAACCCCAGGTTTTGGTTTCTATGGTTACTATTGCACTAAGGAAAACAGCAATTGCCTCATTTATTTATTTATTTATTATTCAAATGTTGCTTGAACAACCCTGTCTCTCTTAGTTTTGGCACCATTTTATACTTGTCCTAATTTTGCTCTCTTAGTTTCATACCAGTAAGTTCTACTTTCATGATTTTGAACAAGCCAAAAGCTTTATGAGAGAATTGATCTCTTTAGGGTAGTATTAAGGCATTTGCTAAGTTCTTTAACCTAAGCTATGATAACATAATGTTGTTTTAATTAAATTTGCAATGTTATGGGCACTTACATAAGCTCACGTTGTGTCTACCTGACTTTCTGTATCGTCTATATGATCACTTTAACTCTGCAGAAGGGAAACAGAGGAAGAAATAGTTCTGTTTCTGTTCACATGTCCTCAGTTTTCCCACCAGTATTTCAGTCATATGACTATGAATAGCTGCTCCTTATGTTAGAAAGAAAAGTCTTGCTGTATTTGAATTTAGCTTGAAAAAAAAAAAAAAGTCTAATGTTATAAATAGATAGTGACAGTCTTGGGCTAATCTTAAGCTTCACTGCTAGGTTTTAACAGCTGACTAATGTCCTTCAAGACCTCATAATTCTCCTCTACATGGAACAGGACACTGGTATATATATATATATATTATTTTTTTTTCCCCCAGGTTAAACAGTCCTTTCTTATTAAATTGTTCTTTACATGGAAGAAATTCTAAGCCTTTCATCATCCTTCTTGTCTTCTGAATCTTTCCCATTCCTGGTAGATCCTTTCTTTGCATCAGAGGACTATACATGTGGAGTGTCAAAGGAGTAGGTTTATTGATGTGCCTTGGTTTTATTCAATAGAATAATTATTCGATCTTGTTTTCTATTTGTTTCCTAATGCTTCCTAACATCCGAGTTGCTTGTTTTTCATGCCTGCTAAGCACTGTAACAGATGTTCTCATATGGCAGGCTGGTAAAACCGAGGTCTCACTTCAGGATCCACCATTTTCTGCACAAATCCAGGATTATTTTCTTTCCCTATTTTCATTTCTTGACATTTACCTAGTATGAGTTTCATCTGCCATTTCCCTGGTGAAATGATAGTCATGTAAAGTCCCTCTGCAATTCTTTAGACACTGTCTTAATCTCTGCTACTTACAACATAGCTTTGCATCATCTATAAAATATGTCATCTTGTTCCATTTTCTCTTCTCCAGGACTCACTCATCTGTAGAATTAAAAGCCTTTTCCTTGTATGCCAGCTCTGTTATTTTTCTCATGCTAGCCCACAACTGAACAATACTATGCAATGCATTCTATCCCACTTGAGAAATGTGAAACATTAATGTACCTTAGTCATTAGGTTTCCTCTTTAGCCAGAAAAAACTAACAACTCCAGGAATTGACTCAGGTCTTTCATTTTTGACACCTGTCTGAAGGCTAAAGTATTGTAACGTGTTTTCTGGATGCCTGGTTGTTAGAGAGTCACCAGGCGAGATGAATCCTAATTCATCCGGGTTTCTCTGTTTTTTCATTTGTTTGTCTGCAGGATGGCAAGATGTCACCTTTGGATTCTGTCATGAGTTTTTCCATTGAAAAGTTTTGGTTTAAAGATCTTTCTGGGGTGTCCATAGTGCATACAAATATTGTATTGCTCTCTGAAGAGTCCACAGTTTATTTATTAGGCTGTAGTTTGATTTTTAGTGATAAACTGCCTGATGGAAGGAATAACAAATTTTCGTTATAGGTTAAAGCTACCTCTTATCTAAAGTGTAAAGTGAAGGGTAAATCACAATTCACAGGAGAACTGAATTATAAAACAATTTTTTTTTTTAAATTAGATCAATAAAAATCGTCATTTCAAATATAAAAATCACCATGTGATCTATCCTTAGAATCCTTACTAAACATAACCCATACAATGATTTAGAAATACATGATTTAAATTCAACAACTAGCAAAATGAGTATGTTAAAGAGTTCTAAGAACTGCTCAGAGCTCCCATAGTTATTATGAATTAGTTTTCACCAAGACAGAGGAAAAAGACGTACATTCCTCTAGATGGAGCTTAATTTCTTGTTCAACCAGACTGCTGGCCATTGTTCTGACAGCGAGGATGATGCTGGAAAAAGCAACACAGGACAAGAGAATTTATTACAGAATCACAGAATCACAGAATTATTGAGGCTGGAATAGACCTCTGAGATCATCAAGGCCAGCCTATGATCTAACACCACAACATCAACTAGGCCATGTCACTAAGTGCCACGTCCAATCTTTCCTTAAACACCTCCAGGGATGGCAACTCCACCACTTTCCTGGGCAGTCCATTCCAGTGTTTAATCACCCTTTCCATGAGGAAGTGTTTCCTAATATCCAACCTTAACCTCCCCTTGTGCAGCTTCAGGCTGTGCCCTCTCGTCCTGTCACTAGTTGCCTGGGAGAAGAGCCAGACCCCTACCTGTCTACAACTTCCCTTCAGGTCATTGTAGAGAGTGATAAGGTCCCCCCTGAGTCTCCCCTTTTCCAGGCTAAACAACCCCATTTCCCTCAGCCTCTCCTCGTAAGACTTTCCCTCCAGTCCCTTCATCAGCCTCATCACTCTCCTCTGGACCCGCTCCAGCACCTCAAGATCCTTCTTGAAGTGAGGGGCCCAGAACTGCACCCAGGACTCGAGGTGAGGCCTCACCAGTGCCAAGTACAGGGGGAGAATTACATCCCTGCTCCTGCTGGCCACACTATTTCCGATACAAGGCAGGATGCCATTGGCCTTATGTGCCACCTGGGCACACTGCTGGCTCATGTTCAGCCAGTTGTCAACCAGTACTCCCAGGTTCCTCTCTGCCGGGCCGCTCTCCAGCCACTCATCGTCTCAGCCTGTAGCGCTGTCTGGGGTTATTGTGGCCAAAGTGTAGGACCCTGCACTTGGCCTTATTAAACCTCATACCATTGGCCTCAGCCCATAGACTCACCCTGTCCAGGTCTCTCTGCAGCATCTTCCTACCCTCCAGCGGATTGACACTCCCCCCCAACTTGATGTCATCCATGAATTTACTAACAGTAGACTCGATCCCCTCATCCAGGTCATCAATAAAGATATTGAATAGAACTGGGCCCAGTACTGATCCCTGGGGGACACCACTGGTCACCAGACACCAACTGGATGTGGCACCATTCACAACCACTCTCTGTGTCCGGTCATCCAGCCAGTTTTTAACTGAGCACAGGGTACACCTGTCCAAGCCATGGGCTGCCAGCTTTTCGAGGAGGATGCTGTGGGAGACTGTCAAAGGCTTTGCTGAAGTCTAGGTAGACCACATCTACAGCCTTCCCCTTGTCTACCAGGTGGGTCAACCAGTCATATAAGGAGATCAGATTGGTCAGGCAGGATCTTCCTTTCCTGAACTCATGTTGGCTGGACCTGGTCCCCTGGTTGTCTTGTACATGCTGCTTGATGGCACTCGGGATGATCTGCTCCATAACCTTGCCAGGCACTGAGGTCAGGCTGACAGGCCTATAGTTCCCTGGATCCTCCTGCAGGCCCTTCTTGTGGATGAGTGTCACATTGGCCAACACCCAGTCATCTGGGACCTCCCCGGTGAGCCGGGACCGGTGATAAATCATGGAGAGCAGCTTAGCCAGCTCTTGCGCCAGCTTCCTAAACACCTTAGGATGAATTGCATCCAGACCCAACTGTCTATAGACATAGAGTCAAAACCTTAACTACTAGTAAATTGTCATAGTATATGACAGCATAGTATACGTCAGCATATACCAGATGCAGATCAGTCTCCATCCTTGTAGTTCAAAGTTAGTTTTGAAGGCCATTATGTGTTTAGGGTTTTTATTGTTATCCTTAGATGATATTTTTGTATCTGCTGATGCTCAACAGATGGGAAATAAAAGACCATTAGAAGTCAGAGGGGAAAACCACTTGGTCCAAGATAATACTATCTCTCAGGTAACTTGGAGCTTGAGAAAATAGATCAATGAAAAATAATTGCTGAATTCAGAAAACCAGACATAATTCTAGCAGAGACATAAATCTATTTTAAATTCCCTTGTTTTATACTTTTTCTTTGACTGTCATCAAAGTCATGGCTTAGATGATGCCTGGTTTCTAGTTGCCTTTAGCCTAATGATGAAAATAACAGCAGATGTTTGTCCATGAAATGGCAAGCACGTTCACTGGCAGGAAGCTAGGTGAACATCAGAAACTCATCTGCTTCAGGGGAAGGCTGGGCAAGAACACGGGAGTGGCACTTACTATACCTAACACAGTTACTAAATATCCTCTAACTCAGTCATTGGCTAAATGACAACACCAGCCATACAAGCCTCGCATGAAAATTGTATGGAATAGTAACTGTACAGCTGGTTTTTATTCCAACTTATTTTTTCATTACTCTTTTTGGGAATAAAATTTTGTCCATGCTAAATAGACAGGCACTCCATCTCTGAAGGAAAGCTAGAACTGTAGAGAAAACAGAGGCCTGTTGTACCCAAAAAGTAGAAGCAAGCTTACCGTACACTTTGCCTTGAAGCAAGGTATAATTAGCATACTAAACCAGTAAAACCAGCAAGACTGTATGAGCAATTTTTAACATTGAAATACCACTATTAGCACTTTGTAACATGGATAAGATTAAATATATGATTAATAGCCCTAGCCACAAATGGGCAGATGGAATTGCCAAAAAAGGTGCAGAAAAAAACATGTGCAAGTAGAAAAATCTGCATGATAATAATGTAGGATGAGGGGCAGGCAAGAAAGATATCTGGTAAAATCAAAACCATTCTGCAAAACAAATGGGAAAAATGTCTGATGAGACCATAATACTCCTGAGATAAGAGAAGTCAGAAATCACGCTACCAGAAATAAGATACCAAGAGCAGGTGAGGCCACCTCCTTTTCATTTAGGGAAGGTCCAAAGCAGCATAAAACATCAACAATGAGTGCAGATAGAAAGAGAAGAAAGGTCACAGGCCACTTAGGTCCTGGGTATCCTGTCTCATGAGCTCTCAAGCCTGGTAACCTTGATCTCATTGATTAAGGACCCTCATGGATCATACCTGTCAGTGCTAACTAGAAAGGTGTGAGTTTTATCACATTGTATACTCACCGGTAATTTAGGATAGGTTTGTTAAGAACTACTTGTTTTGGGTGTGTAGTGATAATGATTGATAATGACTGTCAGTGTGTATTCTTACTGAATAATGATACAGTCAAGGGGTTTTGAAGTTTGATGTGATCTGTGAGTTTTTTCATCATGCCTATCAGAACTATCTCTAATTTCCTAACAATATATGGCTCTATGTATTCCAATTTTTAATACAAGTGAAAGCAGTGAAGCTACGTAAGAGTAACAGCTACTGACAGCACCAGCACTGGCTGTGTACTGACTCACCTTTTAAGTTGGTTTTCCCATCTCTCATTCTCCGTCTTGGATTCTCTTCTTTTGTGTCTTGTCTGAAAAGTAGCTGAGAGTCTGCTCCTCCTGCACTGAAGAGATAAACATTGTCTAAATCTCAAAATATGGTTCATTTTTTCTTTTATACATTTTTGAATGAGATTGAATGTATATTGCAAAGGACTATCACAGGGTGATATTAATTGCTTTTGACAATTAAAAAGGAAACATAAACAATAGGATACCACAAAATAAATTCAGGAACAAACTATTTTGTGAATGAACTCTCCACAGCATTACTTTCCCTAGATTTGAAACATGAGACATTCTATACTGCATATGTACATTCTGATACTCTAAATTAAACTCTTTTAGATTAAATTATCTTCAAATGACACAGACAAATGTCCGTTCTAGTGCACAACTCAGCTATGGGTTTCAAACTTGTGAAAGAGAGAGATTATCTGCTTTATCGGGTCATGAGAAGAATATTATCTAACTCATTCAAGCTATAATAGAAAATCATGATTTACATGCTAAAGCCCCTAAACTACCTCATGATTGAAAATTCTGCTTTCCACTGTCATGCTAATTAAAGTGTCACTGAGGTTAGGAAACCTCAGTCCTTTGTACTGTGCTGACAGAAGACGCAGGTAAATTGAATTTCCTTTCTGATGGTGCTAGATAAGAGATAATTGACCACTTGTTATTCCTGGGTGTCATTTAATAATAGGACAATGACAGTCTAGTTTATAATGAACATACTGTCATCAGAGATATATTTAATCAAAAAAGAAGACACAGGAGGTTTAAAATATGGTCGTAGGGAAGCAAATAAGCCCTCCTTAGTAAAAAACACTGCAATAAACATCTAGATTTTCACTGCATATATACTCAGGCTAACATGTGTGCGTTTTATCCCATCCATATGCCAAAGTTGTCTCCATGCACGAAATTTGTAGCAGTGTAACACCTTAGAAGCAAATATTACTGTAATCTACAGTTCTCAGCTGAAAGAGAACATTATGATTTTGCTGAACTGATCCTCAGAGGTGTTGTTTTTCTGACTGAATTATTGCTGTTTAAAATGCACATGAATCTGAAAAGTAAGTTTGTGAGTGTTTATTTCCATTTTTATTGAGAGTAATAGGCAAAATATTGGGATGAAAGAAATAAAAGGAAAACACACAGATAAGGATTACTAATGAGAATCATAGACTGGTTTGAGTTGGAAGGGACCTCTAAAGGTCATCTAGTCCAACTCCCCCTGCAGTAAGCAGGGAAATCTTTAACTAGATCAGGTTGCTCAGAGCCCCGTCAAGCCTGACCTTGAATGTCTCCAGGGATGGGGCACCAACCACCTCCCTGTGCAACCTATTCCAGTGTTCCACCAATCTCATAGTAAAGAATTTCTTGCTAATGTCCAGTCTAAATCTACCCTTCTCTAGGGCAGATTGGCTCTCATCCTGTTGCTACATGCCCTTGTAAACAGTCCCTCTCCAGCTTTTTTGTAAACCCCCTTCAGGTACTGGAAGGCCGCTACAAAGTCTCCTTGGAGCCTTCTCTTCTCTGGGCTGAACAATGTCAACTCAGGCTGTCCTCATAGAAGAGGTCATTTTTGTGACTCTCCTCTGGACCTGCTCTATCAGGTCCATATTTTTCCTGTGATGAGGGCTCCAGAGCTGGACGCAGTACTCCAGGTGAGGTCTCATGAGAGTGGAGTAGAGAGGGAGAATCACCTCCCTTGACCCACTGGCCACGCTTCTTTTAATGCAGCCCAGGATTTGACTGGCTTTCTGGGCTGCAAGTGAGCACTGTTGACTCATGGCCAGCTTCTTGTCCACCAGCACCCCCAAGTCCTTTTCCACAGGGCTGCTCTCTACACTGACAAGTATACCGAAGTAGAGTCCGTGTCTCTAATTCTGAAAGATCAAAGGACCTCAAACTGATCCCTGTATTTTTTATGGCCAAAAGCTCATTGACTTCAGTAGCAGGGAATGAAATAATTTCATTGCGTAGCCTCCTCTTCTGAAGTGACGTGATACTGAATTTCTAAGATGACAAGAGTTCAATACTACCAGGCGGCATCACAGAAGAGGGTGTTTAAGATCTTCAACTGCAAAATTACTTCTTTTAACACCATATAATGGAGTGAGTGGAGTGAGTGGACTGGACAGCAATTTGCTTTCCCTGAACAATTTTTCTCAATAGTCCTTTGCGTCCTTTTTTTAAATTATTATTATTTTATTTTTCGCTTTGCACATGTAGAGCTTATGTTAGTTCTTTAAAATGAACTGTCATATTTTACTTGTGTGACGGGTATGCATCCAAGTGCCATCTCTTTGAGTCACAATGTACGTTTGCACATTAGATTAAACAATAGGATCTTGTAGGATATATAGTAACACAAATAAATAGACAGTGCCCTGTCTTCTCTCCACTTATACTTTCTTCGGGGTTAGCAGAAATGTTTGTGCTTACTGAGAACTCGTACTGAGATGTACAGAGATGCAGCCACAGGAGACACTAAGTTCCAGCAATGGAGATCTACACCTAAACGCTGATACCAATGATCTAGACATTGTCTGCACATTGTCACTGTGTAATGTCAATTTAACAGATTCTTCATGCCTGTAGCTTGGGCAGCTAGCTGCTAACAAATTGAATGCACTGCCCTGAATGGGGAGAGTATTTTCAGCCTTATCTACCCCATGCACAGTTTTAGAAACATCTGTGGTGGTCTCAGTATATTTAGATCTTTTGCTGGTGCTACAAATTTGAAAAAAAAAAATAAAGTAGACTAATTCCATAGACCTATTTTTATGATCTCAGGATAAATCATTTGTTGTTCTGTAGGCTTAAATGTTGCAAATGAGTTTAAGTACAATACTACGTTTTCAAAGAATAATAATTTTCACCTAAAAAAAATTAAATAACCTGATGGATGATTCACAGGTTAGATGTGAAAACACATTTTGTCATGATCTAGGAACATGTGGTTCATGAAATGAACAAATTAACAAAGGTATACATTGATATATAGTCCACTGGATGGTTGTATTTTCAAATTTAAAAGAAAAAAAAAAAAAGAAACGAAACCTGTCAGAAAACTGTTTAAATTAAATTTAGCTATGCAGAATCATCAAAGTTGGCAATATCTGCTAGCAGAGGTGGCGAAGCCGCCTCTAGATTGAATATGTAAGACTAACAAGCCCCGCTGAGCAGCGCAAGTGCCCCTTACCTTCATAAGCAAGTATGCAGAATTGATCATTGATATTCTATACTTCATTACTTACTGAAGTGTTACTAGGGAGCAGCATTTTAGCAGTGGTGCCTTATTGGACTGGTGAAGGGTTTGGAAAACATGTCTTATGAAGAGAGGCTGAAGGAGCTGGGATTGTTTAGTCTGAAGAAGAGGAGGCTGAGAGGAGACCTTATTGCTCTCTACAGCTATCTGAAGGGAGGTTGTA
>VWZK01020219.1:121197-155747 GCA_013396935.1 Baryphthengus martii
GCCTCCTGTTGGAATCAAGAGCAAGACTGGGTTGGCCTCTGTGTTTGCCACCAAGAAGATCTTTTAGCTCCACTGCTGGCTGCAACCCAGTAGGCGTTGAGTGGTGGGGACACATGCCATGCTAGACCTTAATGTGAGGGATGGGCCCTCTCTGTTGTGAGAGGGCCATCCAGGAGGGGAGGCCAGGCCAAGCACACCCTGAAATGATGAGAAACAGCTGCCAATTAGGTGGTGATTAGAGGGTGGAGATAAAAGGCCAATAGAGCTCCTTATTGGGATCTGCTGCTGGGAGCTGCTGCTGCTGTTGTTAGGAGCTGCTGCTGCAGGAGGGGTTGGTGAGTAGTTTTGTGGAGTAATGGATTGGGTGATGTATCTTTCTGGTATTTGTTGGATTGGTTTGTGCCTGGCTATGTTGGGATACGGGGCATGATTGATATCTCCTTATGTTATTGTATTTTTGGCCCAGTGTACCTTTTCTTCTGTTGTGTCACCCACAGGTTTATTGCTTCCTTTGTTACCCCTGTGGTCAGCCATGCTATAGCATTTATGGGGTCTGTTGAAATAGATAATAAAATCTGCATGAATTTCACTGTATGTTTTCTGCTGATGACTGTGTCATTTTTGTTGGGCCACGTAGTTAGCAAAACAATGGCCCAGGATTATGGGAGAGATGCAACCAAGGCAGTCCTGCTAAATGAACTGTGGTGAGCGCTTGCTGGCTGTGGTTGAGACTCAGTGCCAATGCAATTTTGCATAGAAAATTTGAACAGCTGGAAAAGTCTTCAAAGTGAGCCTTGCTGGAAAATCTTGCCTAGGTATATTCACACAACTCTGTGTCAGTGTTTCATATCTCTATTACTGATTGCAGTAAGTCCCTTTTATGAGCGTTATGTCCAACAGGGAGTGACCCTAGGTACCTTCTCTAAATCCCAGTCGTTAATGTCTCTTGAATTCCTAGCACCAACTGGAGAGTGATAAGCTATTTGGTGTTTCAAATACAAAAAACTACAATATTTTGGTTAGAATAAAAATGTGTCTAGGTAGCTTTTATTTAAAAATGCATTCTAGGAAGAAAATCTTTTTTTGAAGAAACTACTCCTGCTTCCTCCCATTAAAAAAATCACGTGATGAATCAATGACAGAAAAACTGAAGTCCATTTTTTGGGGAAAAAAAAAGGCAGACATTTTTAATTATCTGAAAAAGAAATTAGAAGAAACAACTGTGATGACACTGTAGTGAATCATGCTCGTTAAGTATTGTCACAAGATACAGCCATCAAAGATGAGGGGTATGCTTCCATTCTAACAGTTATAAATTATGATTACTCTTTTGTTGGTTTATTGCTGTGAAATCCAAGGATACATACTGAGTTCTACAGTTTATATTTGATAAAATTTTAATGCTATGCAATGGCACACAGACTAAATAAAAATTTACATTGCTCAGTGATTAAACTGTGTCTCTAATGAAAGCCAAATCCAAACTGATCATTATCAACAAAAGCAAAAATCCTCAGAGTTTCTAAGAGTTGGAAACCTGGTCATATCAGGAGTGTCAGAATATCTAGTTCTCAAGGAGATTTATATTTGTACTGGGAGGCATAAAACATGGAAATTATTGGGAAGGACACATTTTCCTGACATTCTCTAGGAGCTCCATTGTGCTAAAAGTAATTCTTTTTCATCACTTGTTATCTGAAGATGTTGTTCATAAAACGAGAATATTCATTATTTCCATTAAACTCCAGTAAATGTACATCTCCCATCACATCTACAGTTCCCAAAGAAATTTCTGCCATCAAATCTAAAATCTAATTTGGCCAGCCACACAATCTCAGCAAACAAGGTTAATAAGACATTGTAAAAATGCTGATGAATCTCAAATGAATCCCAACTTGGCCATTATCACAAAAACTATTACTATTGAGAAATTATATGATGTCAAGTTAAGATCTCTTCTCCCTCTTTTCCGCAGTTGTCCAGTGTATAAGATCTTTCTCAGCATTAGGGACTTTTAACCCCCATGTCCAGCTGAACATTAATGATAAAAGCAAGCATTTCCAATAACATTTAGAATCTCCAATTAAATGTTGGTTTTCTCATGGAATTACTTCAATGCTACTCATTCTGTATATAAACTCATACTCTTGAAAGGGCAGGTATTTATCTTATATTAAATACTAAAAGGTACAAATCCAAACTACTTTTGATTTTTTAGACTTTCCTCTTCACTGTTAAGATTTGCAGTCAGCATTCAGGATCATATTATATTTCTGTCCCTCAAATAGAACATTTAAGATACTCTCTGTCTGTAGCAATTTCTTGCTGATAGTATTTATTTCTACTGTGCCCATAATTGACAGCAAAGTAACTGAAGATGGATGGACTGGCAGAGGGAATTTGTTTCAAAGCTGTCCCCCGAAAAGGAACATTCATGAATGAAAACAAATTTCCAAAAGCTTGTTTTATGTACAGCTGTTATGTGACTGCAGCAAGTTCCTCTTTTCTGTCAGTGAAAAGAAAGGGTTAAAAACATGAAGAATTATTTGCTGCATAGTACACTGCCACAGTTGTTGTTACCATTATTTATCTTCTAAATAGTCATGAGTAGAATTTCTGAGTAGACTCTTCTGCCAGGAAGGGCCAGGTTGTATTAAGCACTGAGTAAGCACATCTGAGGAAGCCTATCACCCATATGGGAAAAGAAATGGAGAAGACAAACATGGTCTGCAGAGAAAAACAGATTAGCTGATCAAGAGACTTGGATATATGCAGATTCTGCAGAATCAGGAGTAGCAATTGCAAGTTGTGACCTGCTCAATCTTGCAATTCATTTTATACACTGCAGGACAGGTACATTTTTGAATTTTTTTTATTCTTTTTTTAAAGATTGAATGAAAATTACCAGGTGACGCATTTTTGGCTATAAAATGCATTTTTGGGCAACAAACTCTTTACCAACTTGTGCTTAACTAGTAAGGTTATTTCAATCAAGACAACACTGGAAAAAGTGGAAGTAAGTTAAACTGTATGTGCATAACCATGCAAGTTTATTATTTAGCTTTATTATTTGCATTTTATTATGCTTAGTTATTAAATTTTATTATTTAGCTAACTAAATTTATGTTTAACTTTTTTTGTTTATCTAAAAATAGAAGGCTCCTTGAAAAGTAATCGTAATCTTTTGGTTCAGCCAATTATACGTGATTAAGAGTGAATTTCTGTTAACTTTTTATTCTGGTGAGAAAGCTGAAATGTTGGTTCAGTTTGACCCCAAAAGAATTGTGTCCAATGTAATTTTAATGTGCAGCTTCTCCAGTGAGCCAAAACCAATACTTCATTTCAATTTTTTTTGCACCACTTACTTAACAAATCTGGTATCCTACTTATTGCCAGACATTCTGTACCATTAAGTAAAAGTGATTTCTTCTCAATCTCTAGTGGTTTGTTCAGCTAGCCCAAAGATAAAAAAACCTCAGATACATAAAATAGAGTATCTCTGAGCTATACTGTGTTTCAGAAAAAAGACAGGACAAAATTCAGTATCAAATGAAATTAATTTCTTACTTTCCTAAAGTACTGTTGCATAGGATTATTCAGAGTTAGCAAGAGTTCTCTCTCGAAGTAATCCAGTTTCTTGCATGATCTTTTCTTGCCCTTTCCCTTTTTTATCTCAGTTTGTTTTGCCCAATCTTTTTTGTGAGGTTTGTCTCTCAACTTATTTCCTAATATACAATGAATATATCCTAATATTTATTATCTCAAGTCTATATCCCAGTCACAAATCAAGTACATCTAAATCTTCCTGTCAAGGAAAGATGAATTAATAAAAATATAATTTCATCCAGACTGAAAAATGCCCCAAAGTACATTCCATTCTTCAAAGCTAAATTTCTGTGTGATAAGATAATGTAGATATTCCTGAATTAAAAATTACTGTTGCTGATTTTTGTGCCATGACATCACAGTGGCCAATTTCCTTGTGTTCACTAAGTAATTTTCAAACATTATCTCTTTTTGATGCATACTATCTGCTTAAGAAAAGGAAACCAGACACTGATTACTCAGTGTATGTCTAGAAGCAGATAAGGTGGTAATTTGGGCATTGACAAGAAATTCTGTGATACCTTAAAATATCTAATCATTTTTCATAGCTTTCATACTGCAGGTTTTTACTTCACAAGTACAATTTTCCTTAGACCCATGAAACTCTTGTGCTCTTGATGCCTTAGTTCCTGGCAGAATCCACTACAAAACAAATTGTACACAGCAGCTCTGAGAACTTCAACACAACTATTGCAGAAACTTTCCACTGAACTTGCTGGCAATCTCTTTCTGTGTTTGGTTTTGATTTTTATTTCTTGTACATGTCATTCATTAAACACATTTGTGGCTGTAGCTGCAATGGTACAGAAGGATATAAAGATATTGGGAGTCCTCTTGGTATGTGCTGGTGTTTTTACCAAACTGACCGAGCAACTATGGTCTGAACAGTAATGGCACTTGACAACACATAAAGCTTTATTGATGCAGCAAGAATGATGAGCAACGTGTGCATATGGCATCTCACCCAATCACCTACAACAAACACAGGATTGTAAATGATGCCATGGCTTCGTTTGGCTGCCAGGGACACTTGGTGTCTGGGCCATCTAACAGCAACAGTCAATCATGCAAGTGGATTTTAAAGGCTGGGTAAGAGTTATGTTGTCCTCTGGCTCCACCAATGGTAGCTCAATATGAGCAATCCATAACTTGCATGGATGAAGTAGGCAGCGTTGTTCCTATACCGCCGATGTCAGTCAGTGAGTGTGGTGTCAGTAGGCAAGGTGTCAGCAGCCATGCTGGATCTCTCAAGGAAGAAAGTGTTTTGTAACAACTGAGGATGTAAGTTGTGTGACCTCTAGCATTACCACACTTAAACACCTGAGGCTTGATGCTTTTTAAATCTGCCAGCACTGACAGGTCTGAACTCCTATTGCTCTCACATGTAGCAGAGAAGGATCAATTTGCTCCTGCTGTGGAAGGTACACATAGCCCTGCAGCTCTCCATTGCTTTAGGGTAATTTTCTACTTAGAGTAGAAAACAGACTTTTAGACCTTCATACCTTGTCTTCATGATCATTTCATCATGGAGTATCCCGTTTCACTAAAAATATGCTTCCTATAAGAAAGCTGTAAGAACAGGAGCATGTAAGAGGTGGAATCATACACCATCATGCTCCATGTGGATGTCTGTGCATGCATTCTGATATTCTGTCCATGTCATCATAACAATAGATCATAAGGATTCATGTCTTAAAATCGTGCCTGACAAACCTGATGGCCTTCTATGAGAAGGTTACAACATGAATAAACAAGGGAAGAGCAACTCACGTCATTTACCCTGGCCTGAGCAAAGCCTTTGATACTGTCCCACATGACATCCAGGTCTCCAAGTTGGTAAAATATGGGTTTGATGGATGGATAATTTGGTGGATAAAGAACTGGCTTGAGGGTTGCACCCAAAGAGTGGCTGTCAATGGGTCCACATCCAAGTGGAGGCCAGTGACAAGTGGAGTCCCTCAAGGATTGGTGCTGGGAGTGGTCTTGATTAACATCATCAGCAACATGGACAGTGGCATTGAGCGCACCCTCAGCAAGTTTGGCAATGACACCAAGCTGTGTGGTGCGGCTGACATGCTGGAGGGAAGGGATGCCATCCAGAGGGACCTGGACAGGCTGGAGAGGTGGGCTCATGCCAACCTCATGAAGTTCAACAAGGCCAAGCGCAAGGTCTTGCATCTGGGTCGGGGCAATCCCAAGCATAGATACAGGCTGGGCAGTGACTGGCTTGAGAGCAGCCCTGGAGAAAAGGACTTGGGGGTGCTGGTGGATGAGAAGCTCAACATGAGTAGTCAGTATGCACTTGTAGCCCAGAAAGCCAACTATATCTTGGGCTGCATCAAGAGAAGCAGGTCGAAGATGGTGATTCTCTCCCTCCATTCCACTCTTGTGAGACCCCACCTGGAGTACTGCATCCAGTTCTGGAGCCTCTATTACAAGAAAGATGTGGACGTGCTGGAATGTGTCCAGAGAAGGGCCATGAGGATGATCAGAGGGCTGAAGCACCTCTCCTATGAAGACAAGGCTGTGAGAGTTGGGGTTCTTCAGTCTGGAGAAGAGAAGGCTGTGAGGAGACCTTATTGTGGCCTTCCAGTATCTGAAGGGGGCCTACAAGAAACCTGGGGAGAGACTTTTCAGGATGTTGGATAGTTCTAGGACTAGAGGGAGTGGATTAAAACTAGAGATGGATCGATTCAGATTGGACATCAGGAAAACATTCTTCCCCATGAGGGTGGTGAGCCACTGGAATAGGTTGCCCAGAGAGATGATGGAAGTCCCATCCCTGGAAGTTTTTAAGGCCAGGCTGGATGGGGCTCTGAGCAACCTGACCTAGTGGGAGGTGTCCCTGCCCATGTCAGGGGCATTGGAACTAGATGATCTTTAAGGTCCCTTCCAACCCTGAAAATTCTATGATTCGATGATCTTTCCTGAAAGTTGTTACTGTAAGCAATGCCACTGATGTGGATATTATCACATAACAGGGCAAGTATATGAATTAGCTTCTGTAAAAAGGTTTTTCTAATACTGATATAACTTGTTATACTATGGGAATTTTTATATTTCAACCATATGATTCTAAATAGTTCTAGGGAGAAGTCAGTGAACAAGAAGGAGCTTCACGAAACCTTTTTATTCTAGCCAAGACAGAGGTCCAGCTTCTAGAGACTTCACTATTTAAAGTCTTGTAAGTGGTCAATTTGATAACAGAGGTATGCTTCAGCTTTGAGCAGCATTGCTACTGCTATAGCCAACTCTTACCTTTTCAGTTTCCTGTCCAAATTTCTCATTGTCTTTGCCAAATGGAAAACCAAGCCTTTTTGTGTAGGTAAAGCAGCCAATCCTTTTGACATAGAATGCAGTTTACATTGATATGTGTTCATATAAAATATAATTTATATATGTTACTTCAACTCCAAGACAAAATGGCACATTTCCTGAAGAAATTAGTCTGAGTCCTTCATTTTAAGTCTGGGTTTAGACACTTAAGTGATTGTACATGTTTATTAGGTTGATAGCTGCTCTGTTTTTGTTTCTATTTTCAAGAGTTTCATTTGGAAGTCACCAGTATACAGAAATAAATGTTTGAGGACCAGGAACAAATCCATATTCTCTTTTGCTAAATGCAAGAGAGTTACTGACACTTAGAGATTGGAAGATGATGAAAAACGTATTAAAATGCCATCTTGCTGGAAAGATACGTATTTCACGGGAGTAAACAGTGTGCGACATTGATAATGATCCTATATAATCAAATTATATGGCCAAAATAAAATGATAATTCATACAGAAACATCATCAGTGGTTGAACACTCTTAATTCAAGGTAGAAAGCAGATGCAGGCTAAACTAATTTTTCAATAGCATTGCTTTGCTTCTGGAGGAATATCTGTGAGATGTGGAGTTGTTGTTTATTCATTTTCTGCTTGAACATAACTGAGGTCAAAGTTTGAGTTAATATGACCAGCAATAGATTCCTGAAACATCAATCACCACAAGTTTGTTGCTGTTTCTAATATTTGTAGGCTAAACAGCTGAGAAAATACTTAGATTCACCTAAATATTACATATTTATGATCATTAAAATTGGACATCTATTTGTATTATGGTGTCTATGTGGAAACTTCCAGTCAGTGCTGAGAAAAGTCCTAGTATGGTGGGACCTGTTTAAGAAGTACAAGTGGAAAACAAAGGAAAGATGAATGACTTATTATTCCATGGTTTCCATGTTTAAAAGACATCACTTTATACAGAAAATAGTTCAAATAATATAAAGTACAAAGACAAAAGTTTATTATCTTTGAGGTCATACTTCTGGGTGTAAAATCTCAGAGGTTTTAGAACAATATATGCTTCTAAATGTAGCAGGAATAGAACTGAACGAAAGCAGCTTTTTTAGCATCCATACCACGCAGCATTTTCATTTTATACTGTACTTCAGACACCTACGCACCTCACTGATTTCTATTGTTACAGGAGATTAGTATCAGCTAAGGTACAATACTTGATTTCTGTTAGGCACAAAAAAGTAGTATGAGAGCTGTCAGGATGTTATAGAATGTGCAGAGCCAGGCACAGAAGCACTGACAGCAGTTACTATTTCCCCTATCCTTTCACCTGCGGTAAAATAACAAGGTTTTTAATTAGTACAGCCCAGAAGTTGCATATAAAAAATGATCTTTTCAGAATCCGTGTTTTAACAAGCACATTTTTCAATTATTGTGTCTCAGATGATGGCATCATAAAGGCATTTTCAGTTGCATTCTATTTATTTAGTGCTGTCATGGTTTACATTCTACAGATATATCTGTTCAGAATTTTAAGTGACTGGTTTGGGGATTATTATTTTTCCACCAGAAAAATTGAAGAATTTGATTTATGAGCAGAACACAGATCAATAAAATAAAAGGCTCTAAGTTCCAAGACTCAAATTTGATTTTCACTTTATTTTAAATGACATTTACCAGCGTATTTCTCAGAAATTAATTGGTTCATTTGCAATTTAGTCTGTTTAAAGATAAGATTTTTTTACATGTGCCTACAGTATAAGCATAGGAAACATTATTAGTAAAAGAATTCTATTCAGAAAGTCACAAGATCAGTGTGTATGATAATAAAACAGTTACAGGTTTTGTTATCAGTGTTACTTAGCTCACATAATGAGTAAACACAAAATAAATCTCAAAAAAAAAAAGTGAGAAACTAAACTGTGTAATCATCCAGTGTCTAAAGCCAAGATTTACCTTTTCTATCCATTTTGCTTCATTGTACACTGAAATTCCCTAGGGTGGTGATTCAACTGGAGCTAAGATTTTACAGAGCTGGAGCAAACTGCCTTGTCACAGAAGATTAGTTTATTGGTTAAATTGTGAGTACCAAGCTTAATTAGCATAGTAGGTAATAATTAATTCAGATGTCTTTAAAAATAGATAAATAAACCTACCAATGAATAAATAAATAAATAGAACCAAACCAGGCCTTGACAAATAATTAGTAAAATGGCACTCACTGAAAATAGACTGATAATGAATTGAAGCATTTGTTTAGAAGAAACGGAACGATTTTTTCTTTTTTTTCCCTGTGATAAATATGCTTCATATTGAGAGTATTGATATAATACAGGTAAAGTCTGCAAATTTTCTAGTGAGGAAACAACAGGAGCCATGCTTTATCTCATGATCCTGGTTTTTTCAGGTTCTGATTTATCCAATGAGAATTACTCTACAGAATAGCTCGTGCTTGGATCTTGGGCACTGAAAAAGGAAACTGTGGCACATTTATCTTTGTAGAAACATTTTTTCATGCTTATGAAACAATTTTAGGCCAGAATGAAAGAGCATGCAACTCCTTATGACTCCACAAGACATTTTTTTTTCGCTGACTAAACTGGTTTTGAGATTCCCACGTATGCCCCCACCTCCTTTTTGCATGTAGAAGATGAAAAATCCATGGACAAGTCAGTACTGATTAGTATTTCTTGTGCTAAGTTTGTAGCCTTCTTCCATCCTTATTATGTTCTTAATGAAACTGTTACAATCTCATTAGATTCTTGTATTTTAAATGTAATTCATATGTAAAAAGGTAAAATGAAAGATGTCTCTCACTATCTCAACCTCCACTCCCTCACCACTACAAAGAAAATATTGAGTTTCCCAAAATCACAAAATGTGGAAAAGGATAACGAAACACAGATGAAAACTACACATCAGCTCTCTCCAAGGGACTAAACTAATGTTAAATACCATTGAATTATGATTTGGATGGGAGAGGCAGAGCTTAGATCTAAGTAGTTCAAACCCAATGAACAGAGGTTGGTTTTCTCAGATGATAAGCTTGGCTGGCATCAGGTTGTTCAGCACTCAGCAGAACAGGGGTCCATACCTGCAGGCAGTAAGTCCTAAATCCTTAGAACGCTATGGTATTTGCAACCAATTTATTCTCTCTAGGAATAAAATAAATGACAAAATGTCTCCAAAGATTATTGGGTACTCTTTTGTTTCTGTAAATGGAGAGGAAAAGAAAGGATCAGGTGACTGCAATAACATGTAGTTTGGAAAGAAATACAAAATAAAGTGACTGCAGGCAGAACACGTGTTTGCATGTAGGAAACGGAAAACCACAGGGAGAAAGATCTGTGGAGAGCAATGGAACAACTGTAAAGGTGATCTACAGTAAGCAACTATAGGAAGCGAAGAGAGCTCAGAGCACTCCTGTGCTGGAGAACTACAGAAAGATCTGAGGAATAAGAAAAAGTTACCTTCTGGGGAAGAAAAAAAGGGGTAGAACTATGAGGAGAAAATGTTGTGAAATGAAGTGAACAGATAAAAGTGGGGGAAAAATCCCTCAGATCAGAGCATAATCAGAAAGCTGCCAAATAATATTCTTTCTCTGTGAAGCTGGAGGGAAAGGAAGACACAAGGGCCAAAAGAAGGGAAAATAATAAAATCTAGAGGAGGAAAAGGACTGGGGAAAAATAATGATGAAAAACAGGCAAAAGGAAAAATCACGCAGAGTAAAAATACATCAATAAAAGAACACAGATATCCCAAATGTACGAAAATAAAAGCAATTCTTTAGTCATTTGGTATAGAATACTTCTGAAACACTAGCACAAATAATCATTAAAGGATCGTACTTTTGCTGGAGTATGAGGAATGTTTTAATAACTACATATGGCTTGAAATTGAGTTTCAGGGTTAAGGGGTTCAAAGTTAAGAGGAAGAGGGGGAAAAAAAGAAGCCATGACAATTAGAACAGCTGAGCTAAACATGCTGAGGAGAAGGAAGTTTATATCCTACAAAGAAAACTGAATATGGCTGCTTCATCATGAGTGTGTGGTTTGCCACAGCTGGAGTCATAAAACGATCTTACCTGTTACAACACTTAACGTGTCATGTAATATAGATGACACAATGTCAGTTCCTACTTGGTAGTATCTTCCTTCAAGGTAGGAACAGCAGAGCATAAAAAGTTATTTTGGGTAATTTAAATGGGTGTAGTAGATATTTCATCTTCATAAAAATACTAGTAGCAAGATTCTATAGTGTTTAAATTTACTCACTGAGGACAAGCAAATAAATTGAAAAAATAAGGCTTATTGAAACAGTGAATAAACTATTTGTCATGACAGAAGTACTAGGAGACAGCAGTCATCGGTAAATGACTGCTAATATACCTGATAATCAACTATATTAAAGTAAGAATATAATATGATTAGTCCACAACAACACTCTAAAAATAAATTGTTACTCTTCTTTCCACATTGATTTAACTGTTCCACATTCAACTCAGTTCTTGCTTGTACCTGCTGGGGCTAATGACAGTAACCAACCAATATTATCTGTCCTGTGTTTGGTTTACTTTGATGTTCAGAGTTTCGTCTTTATTTGTTCTAAAGTTCAAAAGAAATGGTCAGTCTTCTGAGCACTCTCAGCTCTATCTTTAAATGACAAGTCACACCTACAGGTTTTATCCAAGTACTTTAGAAACAATACAGTTATCCAAAATATTTAGATAAAGAAATTATGTTCAATTTTCTTTCTGCAGTTTCAACTTTTACATTTGAAGTACATTTTATGCTTCTTCACAGGGTTTTAATCGCTTGTGTTGCATGTCTTATCAACATGTTACAGGAGTCTGTTTTCCTATGGGTTGGCGATAATAAAAGATAGAAAATTCCACTGAAGTTATATAGGGTTTAACATGTAATGAATGATGTACACCAAAAGGAAGAACAGAACACTGCAGCATAAAAATGTTCAGAGCAAACTGATTATCTAAGGTACAGCACTTAGATGGCAAGAATGTACACATTATTCCCATTATCACTCCTATGGATTTCACATGAATTGGTTGTTGGAAGATCAGAGGATGACTTAAGCCTTAATTTTAACACTTCCCCACCCCCCCCCTCACCTTTTTGGGAGGCATTGTAATTGCAGACATTTCTCCTGAGGCAAAGCCAGATTAGATGAAACTGTCACTCAGCTTTCCCCTCGGTATGTGGGAATGAATAGTAAAGGTATCCATAATTCTGAGCAAAATTGTAGCAACTTGATTTTAATTATTTTTTAAAAACAAGAGGAAAAAAAAATCTTCCAAGATTTGGGAAGTAATCACTTTGCAAGAAACATTCATATTTCTTGACTACCATAATTAGAAGTACTTTCTAATTCATAAAGGAAAGATAAGGAAGGAATTTAGCAATGATTTCAGTGTTCTTGTGGAATGAAAATCACATGGACTTGCTGAGAAAAGAACTCAGTTGTGTTGTTTTATGAATTCTGAGTTGGGAAACTGAGAATTCTCTTTCATGTTGTATTGATTTTTTTATAAATGTCACCCCAGTTTAAAGACACTCACTTGTTTGAAAGAAAATGAAAGTGCTAAACTCACATCAGGAAGTGTATCTTTTCCACATAAATGGAAAGCTGAATTTAGCATGTTTAAATTCTGTTGGTAGACTCACCAAAACCAAAGCATAAAGAACAGTAAGAAAAAATCCCTCTTGTATTTAATTTTTTTTAAAAAGATGACACTTGCTTAGTCATGCCTTCTTTCATACTAAGTTAGAAAGCAACTAGCTCTTTAAAGCAAGTCCAGAATTAATAACATCTATTTTCAGGTGATCTACCTTACTCCACATCTCTGTCTAGCTGCTTTATAGATGCCTAAGTCATGGCTTAGTTTGTTCTAAATTCGCTGGATGCTAATGTGCTCATAGAAGCACTTTCATCGGGATACTCTGCATCCTTTTCTGGCCTTTGCTTCATATAATCCAGAATTTGTATGCTTCTTCAATAAATATTTCCTTCCCAAGTCATATGTATATCCTCTTCTCATGGCCAATATTAAATTCAAAGTAAAGGAGAGTAAGATGTGACTACTTAGAAGGAGGAGGTTTATCTTTGGTTCAATGTCTTGTGATTGGAATACAAAAAAGCCTGGGATAACTCTATTAGCTTTTCACAGGAGATATTTCTCTGTAATGGTTTATAAATTATGTAGGAAAGGGCTACTTTTTACCTGTCTTGAAATAGCACTATTGCCTAGTATAGAAAGGAATGAAAAAGAATATTTAATTTCTCTAATATCATGATTACATGGAAGAACCATCATAGAACTGCTCCTGAACTTTTGTACGCAATATAAAATGAATCTGTAGATATTGCAGTGCTTTCTAGTCTGAGGACGAGACACATAAAAGTTAAGAACTTTGATTTAAGTGATGTTGTGGCTCTAGCCATTAGGGACATGACAGAAGAGAGACTGAAACACAGCTTTTCTGAATTGCAAGTGAATATTATAACTCACTGCATCATATTTCTTATTTTTGCTTCTGCATGACTAAGAAATTATTTTTTTAACATGCCTGCATACCTGTTAAACCATGTGTATGTCTGATGCTGAGTAGTTAAGTCTTTCACTTGGGTCAGTGAGAACACAGGTACTTTAGCTTGACAAGGCTTTTTAAAAGTCATTGTTTCAAAGTATCTAAAACCTTTAAAAGTCTTGTCTTCAGAACCTTTCTCAATTGGGCTTTCAATGGCTGAGAAATTATGCAACAGAATTTTACTGGATACCTTAAAATTCTAATTTTATCTCTTGTCTTTTCATTTTACATCCACTTTGAAGACAATTAGCTCTTGATTATGGCTTAGTTACTCATCCTGATCAGAGTGGGAACTTTCTAATATACGATAATTTTTGCAATTGCTCCTCAGCCTAACAGCTCATTGTGACATACTGTTCTGAAGGCTTATTAAAAATATGACTTAAAGTATGAGTAAATGAAATCAAACAATTATAAAACACTATTGTTGAAGTCAGTATGACTAACGTTCCCGCTGTACATTGCGTGATTTTTACATAGAAACACATACAACACACAGGACAACTTTGCACATTCTGATTTACATAGAATCATAGAATAATAGAATGGTTTGGGTTGAAAGGAACTTTAAAGATCACCTAGTTCCAACCCATGGCCGGGACACCTCCCACTAGACCAGGTTGCTCAAGGCTATCTCATCTGTCTATAAAGTTCCTCCAGTCTGTGCAACCAATTCAGAAGTATCTGAAGGTATGCCTCCATGGACATGGCAGAATAATTCAGACGATGCAAATCCCCTTTGTTTTTATGGATACAAGACAGGGTAACTACCTGGGTCTCATTCTGACATGGAGTCATGATGTAGCCAAACTATGCTCCCAGATCCAGGAACTGAGGAAAATTTCTTGGTCCCACCCTGGAACTTCATATTATTTTTAAGTAACTCCAGGTTGCAAAAGGAAATGATTCCCAAGCAGAAAATTGATAGCAAAACCTGAAATCGTGCCTGAAGTATTATTTCTCCCATTTTTAGAGTAGTATGTTACTCTGTCAAGGCTAATGTACACATGGCTGTAGACAGTGCCAAGGTATGAGAAAACAAGAGTAAAGACTATAGCAGTTTGGTCAGATGAAAACCAACAAGGATGTTTGCTGTAAGTTTTTCTTGTCCAGTTTCTGAGAAACATTTAGAGAAAAACTTAAAAGAAGTAATTGTAAAAAAAATACTTTATTTCATTTATACAGAGGTTTGATCAGTATTATTTTGATATTCCTCTTTTAACAGAATATTCTTCTGTCACCTTTACCAAATGGGAAAAATTGATACAAGTGTTTCATATTTATAACAGAAATTAACCTCTATCTCTTTGGTATATGTTTGTACAACGTTCTCAATGTCATCTGTTGAACTTAAATCAGAATCTGGAAAAAGACAAATCTGCTGTGTTGTCAGCAGGTGCTGAAGCTAAATATACCTCAATCGATCCCAAACGGCAGAAGCCTGCCCCAGCTTTCACGGGTTTTTCTTTGACAACGTTTATTTCTGATCTGGCTTAGTACGCACAACTTCCTTTAAACTCACTCCTTCGTAACTGTGCCACCGGAATCAGATGACTCTTCTGTGAGCTCTGTTCCTTTCAGCGTGAACAGTGGCGAGTCGCTCCTTCAAACCAAATGGAGCTATATTCATACGAAATTACTGTAATTATGATTGGAATCAGCTTTTAAACTGGAAAGCCTTAGGGAACTTTTAGCTACTCCCCTACCTCCCACCCCAACATAGTCTGGCTTTTGAAAAAGGTGTTAGAGGCCTGCCAATCACTCGACATTCCTTTGTGCTCTCAGTATGGCAAAAGCCACTGCATAGCTCCATTGAGGACTCCTGGATGTGTTACTGTCAAACTTGCTGTGGCAAACAGATGTGTGGACAGCAAAGCTTGTACTGAGTGCCTTGGTGACTTACTTGGCACAGTATGAAGCATGTAGTACAAATATTGCTGTTCAGTTAAGTCAACATGCCGCCAGTTTTTGAAGAGGTTGCAGAAGGATGAATTCAGATGTTTCATTCAGAAAAAGAAATATTTATCCAACTGCTCCTGAATCTAAAGAGCCCTATCTTTCCTCCTCCAAAATAACAAAATGATGTGGTTGTACGGATGGACACACACACACAGAAACACAATGGAGGAACGTAGCTACATCCATTTGAACAGAAACAGGAAAAAGGTATTGATTCAAAAGCACCAGCAGACTGGGAGGCTGAGTTTAGTGACTTGTTCATTTCAATACAATTTACTGTACCCTAGCTAATCTCATTTTATTCATATACCTTTTTAAAGTGATACAAAATTTTTGTTTGAAAGTCATGCATATCGTACCTGTGTTTTATTCAAATAGCACTGGAATAGTTTATCTTCCACTTTAGACTTGCTTGCGTCAAGTTTTGTGCAATAGATGAGTAGAACCATTAAAGAATCAATAATCCTATGAATCAATTAAGTTCTCTTTCCTACAGGTAAGGAGATAATAAGAAAGGAAGATTGCATCTATTTTAAAATATTTGAAACATATATTGGGACATGAGCTGGGGCTTACTCAACCTGATTCATGGATCTGAACTTGGATCTGAACTCTGCCTGGTAGTATATGTATGCAGAGCTTCACAGCAGACATTACACTAAATTTGGCTTCAGCACAGGCTGAAAAATATTGGAAAACTGATGCTTTTCTTGACTTTAACCCTAGCAGATGCTTCCCCCGCTAAAGCCAGCAGAACTTTTTCTGCCTTGCAATGGTTAGGTTCTCGCAAACTGTGAAAAAGGATATGAGAGAGCCACATAATTGCTAACATAGTTACATTCCCAGGTGTCACTGTGAGTAGCGTTAATGCATGTGCTGTAGCTGCTGGTACCCTACCTCTGAATTTGTTGATTTTTCTAACCACTGGACGGGTGCTTTGTAGAGATTCCTAGCTTTTGTCTTTATGCTCTGCCTCATTAACTTTACCCTTTATACCCAGGGGAGTTAATAATCTCTCTGCTGTTATTCTGAAAAGGCATCTGCACTCTTTTTTTACAACATTTAACATTTAGACATAGCATTGTTTCTGCTCTGAGTATTTCCATAATGGATTTTCACCATTCCTTTTATTAATTGAGTTTATGAAAGGCTTTTGCCTCTTATATGCAGGGGCTATTGCCTCTGGGGTTGCTTGAAAAATAATATCTAAATTCTAACTGAACTCAATAATCGCTATTGCACCAGTGTTACGTGTCTTATCTTTAGAAGTCAGACCCTGCTGATACTGTTGACAACATTACAATACGTTTTCTAGAAAAGAAGTGAAAAATGTAATTAACTGGTTGCTGTAGTTTAACCGTAGCCAGCAACTAAGCCCCACACAGCCGCTCACTCACTCCCCTGCAAATGTGGGATGGGGAAAGAGTAAAAGTGAGAAAACTTTTAAGATAAAAACAGTTTAATAGACAAAGCAAAAGCTGTATTCACAAGTAAAGTAAAATAAGGAATTCATTCACTACTTCCCATCAGCAGGCAGCTGTTTGGCCACCTCCAGGAAAGCCGGGCTCCATTACACGTAACAGTTACTTGGGAAGACAAAATGCCATCGCTCTGAAAGTCCGTCCGTGTATCCTGTCCCCCCCACCCCCCGCCTTCTTCCCCCAGCTTTATAGGCTGAGCATGACATCATATGGTCTGGAATATCCAAATATCCCTTTGGTCAGCTGGGGGCAGCTGTCCCAGCTGTGTCCCCTCCCAATTTCTTGTGCACCCCCAGATGACGTGCTGGTGGAGTGTTGTGAGGAACAGAAAAGGTCTTGACTCTGTGTAAGTGCTGCTCAGCAGTAACTAAGATATCCCTGTGTTACCAACACTGTTTCCAGCACAAATGCAAAACATAGATCCATACTGGCTACGATGAGGAAAATTAACTCTATCCCAGCCAAAACCAGCACAGCTGTCCTTTAGTCGACCTGTTTTTCAGTTTGCTAGGCAGTCCTCCTGCTCGTCTTGAGTGATGTATCTTTAAGAGAATTGAAAAAAAAAAGACAGTATTTTTGATTCTACTCTAATTTATCATTCTGATCTGAAATCACTTGATAGTTGTCAGAATTCAAGCACTGTTCTGAAAGATTAATTCTTGTACCCAATACTCATCAATGTGTCTATGTTTTTTTCTCATTAAATTGAGTATGGTTAGAATTGCATATAATATTACTATTAGTAATGATTTTCTTTGCCATTAAATACTAAATATATGTACCTAAATATAATATTTTACCATCTGAGTTATCAGCATAAATAATATAAATATGTGTGTATATATAAACTGAAGCATGCCTGTCTGCATGTGTGTATATGTGTGTACATTTGTGTTCAGTAGACATTTCTTTGTGCCTGGAACATTTTAAAATCAGTGAACTTGATTGGAATCTTGATGAATATTTAGGAAATTACATTTAGGCATGTTTCTTAAATATCTATCTCCTGATGAAATTTGTGGATTATGCCAGGTTTAGCAAAAGAGTAATGACAAAGCAGAAGTAGAATATAATTTGAACTGTTTTTTTAAGTAATTCAGTTCATGCAAAAAATGGATTATAAAGACAATTGCAAAAGAAATGTAAAACCAAAGACAGCAGACCATTCTGAATGAATAGCAGGCTACATCAGGGAATACTCTGAAGAGGATTAAGGTTTAATAAATGTTGTCTATACATGTCAATTATACTGCATGGAGAATTTGCAATTTGTTTTCTGCACACCTGCAGCCTAAATGGGAAAACTAGTGGCATGGCCTTGGCAGGAGTCTAGGTGACACCTGGAAGTAGTCCGGTCTCAAGTCCATAACTAGAACTCGTTCCCACTCACTTTCTGCACTTGATATCTGGTATCAGCCTGTCTTGGTTTTCTTTAAGACAGGGCTTTCAGGCCTTCTTCATAAACTCTGGTGACAGGAACAGATTACTCTCACCAGGAAAGGACACAACAGGGGGATCAGGCCCAGTCAACATGGATTCATGAAGGGCAAGTCCTGTTTAACCAACCTGATCTCCTTCTATGATCAGGTGACCTGCCTAGTGGATGAGGAAAAAGCGGTGGATGTTGTCAACCTGGACTTCAGTAAGGCATTTGACACCGTTTCCCACAGCATCCTGCTGGAGAAGCTGGCAGCTCATGGCTTAGGCAGGTGGAGTCTTCACTGGGTTAGAAACTGGCTGGCTGGCCGAGCCCAGAGAGTTGTGGTGAATGGGGTTAAATCCTGGTGGCGGCCAGTCATAAGCGGTGTCCCTCAGGGCTCGGTTTTGGGACCAGTCTTGTTTCATATCTTTATCAGTGACCTGGATGAGGGGATCGAANATGATAGGATGAGAGGAAATGGCCTCAAGTTGTTCCAGGGGAGGTTTAGATTGGATATTAGGATGAAATTCTTTCCTGATAGAGCGATTAGGCACTGGACCAGGCTGCCCAGGGAGGTGGTGGAGTCACCATCCCTGGAGGTGTTCAAAAAACAAGTAGATATAACACTCGAGGCTATGGTCTAGTGGTTAGGGATGCTGGGATGAAGGCTGGACTAGATGATCCTGGAGGTCCTTTCAACCATAGTGATTCTATGATTCTATACTTTTACGAATATTCATGTCTCGTAGCTCCAAACGTACACAAAATTATATTGGGTTTGTGACAATTTCAGCCTTGGTCACTGAACAACTGTGACTAACATTTTTCGCAGTGGGATATGATGTGTATGAATCACTTTTTATAATGAAAACAAGATACCACTCATGATTCTAGATATAAGCAGGAGCTGGCACCCTTGCAACTCACAAAAGCAAAGGTCATCTTTGTTTTAGGAAAATGACAGTCAGATCACTCTGCTTAGCCTTTGAGGTACAAGGCTTTGCCACTGATACTGAAAGATTGGTCTCTGGGCAGTCATTTCGTCACTACATTTTATTTGTGAATACATAAGCTTAGTAGAAAGCAACTCAGAATGGTTGCGCATTGCAGTAAATAAAAAAAAAATGCATGAAGTTAATATTATCTTCGAATACAGCACTGGTGAAAACTATCTAGAAAATAACTGGTGTTATTGAATATTTGGAGGCACTACAGAGAAAAGGCACAGACGTGAACTGAAAGTTGGACAGAATGCCTTAAAAAAAAATAAATGTTTAAAACTAAAGATATTTAATCTATCCCAAAAGGAGATAGAGATAACTTGGTTATATTGTTTGTACAACATCATCAGTGGAAAATACCCCTGCACTGGTCTAGATGCCTTTCTGAAAAGTACTCTTCAATCAAATTGTTTGACTTGATGATACAAGTGATAGCAGATCTGATTAAAATAGTTTTCTTGTAGAATACTAGAGTTCATTGAGTGAGTGCTTAAAATTTGGTTGAGTTGAAACTTTTTTTGATTTGCTTAACAGAGCGACTTTGTTTAGCATGTGTTAAAGTCATTTAACTCAAATAAGCAAGCTTTGAATAGAATGATTTATTTGGTGTACTGTTTGTTTAGCATAATTTGCTTGGCATGAGTAGCTAAATTTACTGAAGCCTCAGGGCACAATCAGTGAGCTTACGTTGAACTCTAGTTACATGAAGGGAGACCCCAAGTTCAGTAAGTGCATCCTGTGAAAAATAAGGTAGCCACATTTGTCAGCAAAAGGTGTATCCTCAAGATTAGAAAAGGAATAACCAGTCTGGAGACAGAGAAAGGATCCAATGAGGAACAAGAAGACTTCAGACTCAAATATTAGATCAAACCATTGTGTGAGGGAAGGAAAACTTACATTGTAATAGTGTAATTGCCCAGAGATTTCTTTGCTCAAGGTCCCTCTGCAGACACCCAGCTCAAGCTGGTATTCTGCTGTACCATCTAAATAAACCATTTTTGTCAAATTCGATGCCTAAGACTCTGCTACAGGAAACCTAAGGTGAAGAAACTTCTTCAACAATAACCTTAAACCATAATCAGATAATCAGTTTCTCATGGAATCAGTGTAAGCTTGTGACTATATAGTCACATAGTCCTGCAAAACTGAATCAGAGAAATGAAATTTCTTCCAAAATGGAAAATCTGAAATTTTAAAACAATATTTGGTGATTAACAGTTCACTTCAGCAGGATGATACCGAGCAAATAAATTAAATATTTTAGAGCATAGCAAAACAAATCTGATACTTGGGATCTGATCCATTCCGTAGTTAGGCAGACAAAGCTTATCTCATATAATAGTAAAATATGGTGAAATCAGTTTAAAATTGAAATGTTGACATGTTAAAATTATAACTGGCCCAAAATCATTAACTTGGTTAAAACTACCCGAGTTTAGATCCTCATTTTCTTTGATCTTCATTATACATTCATTCTAACCGTCAGCACTGCTCCAAGGACAAACAACAAGTTCAATAGATAGTTCAACCACAGTGCTCCATTTCCACTAAATAAATATATTTTTTTACATTTTCACTGATTTTAAAACTTTATTTTGTTTTCTTTTCCTTTCTCCTACCTTCTGTGAGTGAATTAGGTGAGGAAGTTCTACATTTGAGCCTCTTCCTGAATTACAAATTGTTCAGGAAGAGTACTGCCCTATAAAAAAGAAATTTGGGCTTCAAAGACTTACAGCAATAGTCTAAAGAACTTTTAAACATTGGCTTATCCACTAGTGCAGGCTTCAATTTTTAGTTAAGAAAGAACATTTACTGAGAGATGAGAGTGAGGTTTGTAGTCATCTGAAAATATTTCTTTCCCCATTCTATGTGTAACATGGAACTGTGTGTGACCAGTTTTGCATCACCTGAAAAGGTTTTCACAATATGGAATCAAAAACCAGCTATGGAATATAGACTCACTAACCTTTCTGACCTGGAAAATTTTCTGTGTGGTGTTCGTTTGATCTGAAACCTTTGAAGTTTTTATTATCTGACAAAGAAAGGTTTTCTGTAGGATAATCTGTCACTCTCTCTCAAAGGGAGAGATCATGTTCTGTAAAGTCAATGGAAGTTTTGCCTTTAGCTTCAGAGGAGAAGGAAGACAGTGCTTCTCTCTTAGCTACCACTCGTAGGACACATCTGGAAATGAAGGAAGTAGCTGAAGACTCCAGACTGGGGTGCCCACTGATCCACAGGCCTGTGAATACTGTTCAAATCTGATGCTCAGTTCTGCTGACTTCTGAAACTTGAGAAATGAGACACTCGTTAATGAGCTGCTGGACCTCAACACTAACAAAGATTTACTTCTGTGTAGGACTGCAATATGTGCCCACTGATTAGATATAACTATTAATCCTCTCTGCCTGCACTAAAATGAACACTACTGAGGAGGTGGGAAGAATGTATGCTTGCTTGGAAGGAAAGAAAAGTAGTAGGTGGGAACCAATGGTTAAAGAATAATCCTGAGCAAGTCTAAATACTAGACAGAGCAGTCATTTTCATTGTTTCAAATGACTTATACTACTACTTTGATGCAGAATGTTTCCTTTCTTTCTGAGAGAAAATTTAAGAAAAATAAGAACAGAGCACCTTTTGAGTTCTACAGCAGATATAAAAGTGCTCTCAGAGTTTCTCATACCATACTGTCTTACAATTTCAGAGACTGGAAATTAAGGCCAGACAAATAAAACTACAAATGAAGATACTTCTTTCCAGTATGGACACTTATCAAACATATAAATACACTTGAACATGCCCATGTCTTCAAACCTGCTGGTCACAACTGGATACTTTTGTGAATATTGAACCCCAAGGGTGAACTATTTATCACTGGAAAAGATAAGGAGTAAGTTACAAGATGTATTTAAAGTTCTGGAGCAATGCAGCTATGGGAATAATTGTCTGTTGATTATTAGCAGTCTATGGTCACATTAGTGACAGTATCTCTAACAACGTACTAAGGTTGCTTGCACCCCAATATCTTTAGTTACACATGTGGTTTTTTTAAACTACAAACAGTAGGACAATATCCAGACCTTTTCACAGCACTAGGCTGAATGTGCTTACAGCCAAAGTATTAACCTGTGCAGAAATAAATATTGACAGTAAGCAGAGATCAAATCTTTAAAGAGCAATGAATTCAAACTTTGAAGAGTCTTAAATGACATTTTTGTAGGAAATCTTCCAATCTCAAGATGAAACACCGCCTGTTGCTGTATATCTAACAGGTACTGAAATCTAAATGCTAATAAATAATTAAAGAGTGCATGAGATTTCAAGAATTTTGGGGGCCAGCAACACCAGAGCTTTGCATAAAATTAATGCGGCTGTGCATTAAATTGTGCATTAGTATTGATGCCGAAATAAAAACGTGTCTTTTTCTTCCAAATGAAAATGCATATGGATAGTGGGGGATCAGCTTGAGTCATATACAAAGGTTCTATTTTGTATTTTGTTTTACAGTAGTTGTAGAATTGAGAAAGTAGATACCTGATGAAAGTATTTTTTTTCTGAATGAGCTCTGTTCATGTAGTGTCTTGATAACAAGTAAAAGCAATCTTGGAACGGCTGATAAGTATACATTTCACCAACTTAATTAGTGAGGTGAGAAAGTCTTAGAAGAAACTTTGTAATGACAGCATCAACCTCATTTGTCAGTCAATTAATCTGCCCAAGACCACAGCTCGTAGTTTCACCAGAAGGAACAGAAAGTGTAATTGCAAGAGTAAACCCTAATTTTCTATAGCAATTTGGTTTTGTGATATAACATATATCAAAAATAGATGAACACATTTCTTAGTCTAAAACTCGCCTTGAAAAGTTCTGAAAAAGTAATATACTTCAACAAAAACATTTCTTAAAGATTATGAAACAAAAATGTCAGCTACACAGCTGGATAAACCGAATATGACTGCTCAGACTCAGCTTCAGCCATACCAGAGACAGCAGCAGAAGCCAACTCAGGCACTACATGTCCAGCCATGCTAAGCTAATTCACCTATGCATCATTTACATCCATTTCAGGAAGCACTGATGTCATCTCAGAAATAGCAGTTCTATTCACAGAAGGGACTGGCAAGTCATTAGTTCACAATACTTCTTAAAAGTGCTACCAAGTAATGCCTGACTGCTGGGCTTTTTTCTCTTTCAATTCTTAATGAATGCTTGGAATTTGAACATTACTTGCTCACTTTAGATTTGTGCAGCACCTTGTCACAGAACCCATTACATACCAGGAGGAAAATACAGCCTCGGATTCTTCTTTTTATATTTGTAGCTCAGCTAAATCTACCACCCAGCAGTGGGTAAGTTCTTATGCTTTCTTGAACATAGATATCTTTTTTTCCCTTGACTGATAGATTATCTAAGATCCCTGTCTCCCAGCTGTGCAGCATCATAGAAGCTGGACATATAAATGTACATGAATATTTCTGGATTAGAAAAAGATTGCAGAGTAGATAACTTGGATAGATTACATGGATATGTCAAAGACTATGAGAAACTGACAAAGGGTTATCACCGCATTGTCCTACCCAGTGCCACAGTCCGGGATCCCCACAGTAATTAATGTGGCAGACAAAGTATCTGCATTGTGGTGGCCAGAAATACTTATGGACATCAGTGATGTTGGATTTAATCACATCCAGTTTCTTGGGTTTTTTTTTTAATTATTTTAGTCTGCAGGATCCCACAGCACCAGGTTGCCCTCTATAGCTTTCTAAACTGCTGGAAGACATGAGACCGTTTATCAGTACAGGCAATAGCAACATGTGTGTCAGGCATTTCTATTTTTCACTGACAAGAAATACCGACTGCATTTCCCAGGAACAGCACCAGATGAAAAAATTAGCACATGGATGGAAAATAATTGATGAAGCCTCAGTGCTGCAAAGACATAGATTAAATAGGTGCAAAGAAGGAATAAAGAAGGCAACTTTTCCTTTATCTTCAAAACTTAGCTGAGACAAAATCGGATTTAAAAATAAATACACAAAAAACATATTTACAGATATGTATTTGTATTTCTATGCCTGTATATCTATATGTAAATATACATGTGCATATATATGTACATGTATATATATACAAGAAAATCATTATTTGATTATCAAAACAATTGCCTATTTAAATAATATTTCAACTCGCAGCCCTATTTCTAGTATCCATTTCAATTTTCCAGAGTTTGGAAATATTCTGTGGGAAAGTGTCTTAATCAAGCAAAATTCATTATCTAATATAGAGATGAAGAAATTACAGTTTAGAAATACTAATTAAACACATAGAAATAATGAAAATTGTTGCATTTAAAATAGGATCAATGTTTTTATCTTTAGTGTCTAAGTCAGCTACTAATGAGAAAATATTTTAAACCAGATTGTATAAAAAAATTATTTTATAGATGTGTATGTACATGCAAACACATATATAATGACATATGTAGTGATTTTATAATCTTTCTCTGGTAACTGAAAAAGCTAGAATATTTGATTTAAATGTTCCGTGCATTCCCATTGCTGGTAACTTTTAATCAGAAAGCTTGATTTTTTTTCCTGCAACTCTGCAAATGCTTATTTCTACCTGGAAGCATGAAAATGTTACTTTAAACTTTTAATGGCACTGGTGTTTAGAAATTTGGTCTTCCTAAATTTGTTTTTTTCATCCCTGTTCTCCTCTTTCCCTTCTCTCTCTTACTAAATCAGGGTTACTGGCATGTTTATGATGCTTAACATTATTATCTAGAGATTGTAAAAAAACAAACTACGTGCATGCCAGTGTATATCACTCTTACGCAACAGTGTCAACATCTGGTTTATCACTGACACAGTTCCTAGAGGAAGAGAAGTTCAAAAAATGAGGAACCAATAAATTATCATCTTTTATTCCTTTTTCTCAATTCATGTAGCATACTTTTGCCTGTTGTCTATCCATGATCCAGCAAAGTATTTCAACAACCATGTTAAACTAACCACAAGAAACTGATTAAACTTTAGAGCTGCTAGATTCAGATCTTCCGAGTAACAAGCAGGTTTTGGAGTTTACTGACAATTCAAGGGAAAACAGTATCTTGTTTTGCAGTAATACCATCTTTTGTTACCATCTTGTCAGGGATGTATAGTCATCCTGCCTTTATAACTCAGAATTAGTTTGTCCTTTTGAGGAATGTTTGAGGCTGGACTCTGTAGCCTGAAAAATAACAAAATCAGTATTTTTCTGTAGTCTTGTATCACTGCTAATGTGTAAAATGACATTGTGAATGTATGTTGCTTGTTAGAGATTCTGATTTTCCATAGAAATTGTGTAGGCATATACTACCCTTTGCTTATTTGTGAGGAACACATAAGACATGGCTGTGCCTATCTATCAGCATACGCGTAGAGCACCTATTATCATCAGAGCAGACTGCAGAATGCAATTTTATTTTGTGAAAAACCCGAGGTTTAAAAATGTCATTTTCTGGTGCAGCAGAACTAAAGCTCTTTCGTCTTGAAATATTCTTTTTCAATACATTAAGAAGCAAAAATGCTTTACTTAATTTTGGAAGGGACAAGAGGTTACTATGGAAGTAGGTGCTACCTCAGTCTGGACGGCACACAATTACAAGAGTCACAACATATATAATGTGCAGGACTAGATAGCATTCATGAACAGTTCTACCTCCTGTAGAACACCCTAGTGAAAAAACTTTCTGTCTTCCTCACTGGTTTACTGACTAGAAAACAGATGATAGGGATCTAAGTTCAAACGTCCACTCTGTCTAGTTGAAAGCAGATCTTTTTCAACTTAATGCCTTCTCAGCCCGAGTAGTGATTTGACATTCCATAGTTCCTCTCTAATGCTGGGAAATTTTCTAGAAGAACAGCTGAAGAAGGGTTTCTCAAGGCAATAGAAGGTATGATAAAGCAGGTTTCACTTCTCAGGCAAACACTTGAACTTGCACTAAGACTCCACTCTAGCACTTTTCAGTTCCAAGACCAAGCACAGACAATTTTGGTAATTAATCTTGGCTAAGATCAGTGCATAATTTAAGTTCTAACCCTGGTAGTGAAAGATACAGATTCTTCCCAAGAAATAGCTTTACCTCTTACTTACAGGATTTATTTTTCTAAATTCCAGCAATTATTTCTCCTTCTTCATGGTCACTATTCAATTTGCCATACAATATCCTTTTCTAGACTTCAAGGCTGCAAAAAAACAAAGAAACCCAGAAAGAAAACCAAAGAAAAAAAATCCAACCAACTAGTAAAAAAGAAAGCTTTGGTATCAGCAGAAGGATTTTTTTTTCTAGTAGATTTCTTCATCCAATTGTCAGTATGTCACTCTGATTTCACAGAAAGATAATTTTCTGCTCTGGTTATTCTTGGGCACACTATCCTATCCTATGGCTTTCCTGCTATTTACTGTTAATCTTGTTCTCATCCTCATACTTCTGTTTAGCAGTACAGCACTTTATGTTGCCTAACTACCCGTTTGCTCTTCATGGTACACCGTCATTAGTTTTGGGTCTTCTACCAGTCTGTCTTGCAGTGTCTGCTGGTTGCAATGTCATCTGAAGCTCCAGGCAGGTTGAAATTCTGCTTGTTAGAACGGTATGTAACGTTTCATCTCACTTTGGAGAGAGAAACTGTTGAAAGTAATGAGAATCTTCTCATTAACAAAGAGTCTTAGCCTCTAGAAGGAGATATACTGGAGTCTTCTTGCTCCTTGACAGATATCAGCCTCTAACTTCCATGGAGGTCAGTGACATTACTTGAGGTAAACATGACAGGCTCTGACTTTCTGCATTCTTTCTCAAGCTAGTCATCTTGTCAGTAGCCAGACTCAGAAAATATATTAAATCCTAACTCCTGCTTTATACATGCAGGAAATATTTCTAGGAGTGTGGCAAACAGATACCTTGTTTGGATCTTGCCACAAGTGGCTAATCCAGAATATTTAAAGTATCAATTTCTGAAAATAAATGCAGATTTTGAATTGCGCCTTTATAAAGTCAGAAATAAAATGTTTAAAATAAATTTAAAAACAAAAAAACCTGCAAAACTGTTAACCTGCATTATTGCATTTTGTGTGGACTGATTTACATGCTTAAAGATAGATGTCCAGTGCACAGAGAAGCTGGGATATCCCCACAGGGAATGGCAGGCATGATATCCTGTATACCTGTAGGCTTCTGGAAAACCAGGAGCCTGAAATGATGACTAGACTTCTTCCTATAGGTACCCAAGTTGCTACTCCCCCCAACAACTGATTTAAGTGGGGCTGGGATGGATACTTAGATTGTTATCTTCCAACCAGCCTGAGGCTATTAATGTGACTTTCAGTCACGTATTTCTGTGATCCAAGCGCTGGTTTAGCACAGCTAAACTGGGTTTTCTTGACAGTTTTACTCAGCAAATTATTAAGGTGTGAAAAGCAATAACACGTGAGTGTAATTGTTGAGGCTGTCATAGGCAGCACCAAATGATTCAGGAGGAAAAGTATTGACATGAAAAAAAGCAGAGAATCAGAAGTCTGCAACTCAGCAACACGGAGGATGCGCCAACTCCAAAGCACAATAAAAGTCACCCCTTCTGTCCCCTGAGGACTATCTGACCAACAATGTCTTTTTGGATTAAGGAGGGGTGAGAATATTTATGCTTTGGCTGGTTGCTGATCAGTCCTAGCTGCTTTCTATGTGCATTAGCCAAAAACCCCATTGCTTTGTGTTAAATTGTGCATTTCCTACTTGTAGATCCTCTTTCTATACAGTAGAAGTTACCAGGGAAGGAAGATTACTCTGGGATCCTAAAACTGTGTTTCAGCATTTTGAAAGCCTACATTTCAGATGAGTCAAATATTTGTACTTCCCATTGACTTCAGTAAATATAAAAACGCATTAGTTTTTCAGCTCTGCAATGAAAAGGAATGAGAGTAAAAGGTTAAGATATGCAGCTGTGAAAAGATTTATCCTGAAACCTGGATTAATAATTCAGATAAGCCACATCTCGATGCTCTAGAAGCTTAAGAATAGATCTGTAGAATTTCTCCCAAAGCTTTTGCCAGTAATCTGGCTCTAGAATAAAAACAAATTTAAGAATGTGTAACTCAAAGTAATATTGGCATAAAATTAGTAAATAATTTCAGAAGTAAATAAATTGAAAATGTAATTTAAAATCTTGTAAGTTATCAATCCAACTTTAATTTTCAAACTTCATATTTTTTGTTTCATATACAAAAGCAAAAGTAGTTCTATGAAATATATTCATGGAGGATCTTTGTGGCAAGACACTGCAGTAGGGTTGTGTTTCAAGGCCTGAATTAGTCATTTAATAAGGAAAGCGGCTGTAATGATCCAGTATTTCCACAAGGTAATTATTTGGTCAATAATGTTATATCCCAAAATAATACACATTCACTTTAATGTCACCTATAGGAGCCTAGTACGATTGGAAACATTGATTAGATCAGAGGCCATTATGCAAAGATATAGGCTATGAAATGTAGCAAGAGTTGATTTGTATTCCACCATTTGGCTTCGTATGAATGATGGTCAAATACTCTGTAACACAGCACACTCACGCTACCCATGATAGCTGCTCAGTACTGGTACTTTACACCTGACAGCTACTGACTTCTTTTTTTTTTTTTTCAGTCTGTGCTACAATGGAAATCAGAGAAAGATGTATACAGAAATTTATTAAGCAATGCAGATATAATTAACTTCAAGGGAAAAAAAATTCTGAAAGTTTGAGTAGCATACAGTTATTGTGCCATGCATCTACTGGTCGAGTAGTGTGCTGTTTCATGGCACCTGAAGTATTTCAGAGAGTGTATTTCAGCTCAAAGTATGTGTAGGGGCAAAGTAACAGTAAGTAGAAACACACAGAAGATGAACTATTGTCAAATCGTATTCATAATTTTCATGCATAGCTTCTTTCCAGTTATTTGCAGAAGACATGTAATGTAGCTGCCGAAAAATATCTTCATTTCAGTAATTTATTGATAGGATACCTATACACTTTGTGATGTTTTGCTTTTGGTTTTGTTTGTTTTGGTTTTTTTTTCTTTTTTTGGCTCGTCTTTTGAGTTATGTTTAAGCATTTCCTTCCATATGAATAAAATGTTGAATATATATAATATATCAATTAGTCAACAAAGCGGGGCATGGATACAGTCTACAGTGATTTTTCTATCCAAAACTGTGCATATACATATAAAAACACATACTGAAAAAAGAGACTTCACATTTTGCTTCATATCTTTAAATCTTCCTGCCATTTCCAGTATTTTACCTTCTTCTTTTTGCTTTCTATCACATTCTCTCACTAATGAGAGACGAGAATTGAAGAAATTCATCAGATCAGCATGTTTCATTAATTTTAACTTTAAATGAGCTTGTGAGGCTAGGAGAATCTTAAAAAGAATTATGCTGGTTTAAATTTAATCACATGTGCATTGATGTTTCTGTTTGAGTTTTGTTGTATACAGCTTTTCATTTATTTGAGAGTTTTAGCAAACATTTCTGCAACATAAAGGCATTGATAAAAAGCCTTAACTGCAGGTTCTAGCCTACAGCTAGATTTCTCAATAATTGCATACTGAAAAAGAACCACATGATGTATTTCTTCTACTGTATATTGATGACTAGTCATCTTTTTCCTCATACCCACAAGAAAGAGATCATTCAGAATTAAGACTCTTCATTAGAAAAGACCAGCTATCTACAGTTAGGGAGAAACTCCAAATGTAGTTTAGTGGGACATGTACAAGTTCTTACTGAGCAGTTCAACAGAGTTGTGAATCTGTGTCACAGAATCATCACTGATCCCATCCTGCAGTGCCTCTTACAAGGATAATTTGATTGTTAGACGGCCATGATTTCTCTCTTCTGACTTTTTTAGATTGATATACTTTTCTTTTTTTCTTTTTTTTTTTCCCATAGATAGTAACACACACAAAAAAAAGATGAAAATCAAATTCTCATGTTGCTTATAACACAACCTGTTACTAGGCTGCTATATACCCAGGAAAGTGGTTGTTCTCCAATCACCAATCTGTATTTTAGGAGGAAACTCACTGTATATTGTGGTTGATTCTTGTGTGCTTAGCATGATCTTTGTTCAGTAGAGTTCAAAATGTCACTAGGATAGGATTTTCTTCTTGAACTCGTCAATTACACTATATAGTGTGTATTATGTATAAGTATAGTATTGACACCTTTGTAATGCATGAAAAGAAATATGCAGGCTAAGTGGAAAATACTAATGCTGTACAGAGTAAAGGATTTTAAAAGAGCTTAAAATTATATCAATATTTCTGTGTTAATCATCACGATTACAGGTTGTGAAAGCTGTGTTCAGAGTGAATTCATGCCTTTAGTTAAAGAGATTTCATGAGTCTGTACTTGTTCATCTCTGTCAGTTGACCACATGATAAGCTATCTCCTCTCCTAATGGAGCTTGGTTCTCTTTCATGGTTCACAAAAAATACTTCCTTTATGACTGCTACACTGTATATGAAACAGTCCATGGTCCATGTCCATAAAATAGTTCAGTCCCAGGTTAATACATTAGTATTTACTTCCCTTGAATAAAACAATGCTTCTGTGTTTTGGTGTGTCTGTGCTTGTGTATGAAATGATTCCTGAATTTCCTTGTTTACCCCTTTTTTTTGTGGACTCTCTTATTCCTGACCAGACTTATTTCTCTAACTGAATTTGGTATTCTTATTTACTATCATTATACTACTGGAATTTATGATAAACATTCAGGTGGGGTTTGGGAGGGTGTGGGTTTTTTTTTGTTTTGGATTTGGGTATAGAATATGTTCATATTACAAAAGATGGCAAATGTTTACCAACTTGAAGATGCAAATGTCCAATTCCTGGGCAAAAGCCAGAGTGAGAATATTACAAACCTTGTCACGATTAAAAATTTAGAACCAAATCTTTGTGGCATACATGAATAATGGGTGGATGAAATCCATGCCCTTTACTCTAAAAAATCAGTATCATCTAGTCTGCTTCAGTTGTCTTGACTCGGTAAAGATAAACCAAATCCCCAATAGGTGACTCTCTGCTTATGCAAAGGCTCAAAGGAAGTGCCACTCTGGAAGCCCTGTTTTTTTTCATACTGACTTCAAGCGATTTGTCAAATAATGAGACCGCTCCAATATTTAACTTTTAGACAGCTTCTAAATAATAGACACAATGAATGCTTACTTGGATGTTCATCTTCAAAAATAAGTCCATTATAATGTAGAACCTGTCCTCCAATATCTTTCTTAAGCATACTTAGTCAGTTGGACTCTCCCCATAAAGTTTGGATAGTCATTTCTTAAAAAGCACATCATAGGACTTTTTATGTAATAACTCTGTATTAGAACCCAAGATATGAAATTCTCAGGTAGAGACAGCTTTAAAAACAATAAAAGAAAAAGCAAGGCACTCCCCCTCCAATCCCACCACTTTTATATTTAATTTTAGGAACAGCTGATGGAAACATCTCCAAAGTCAGAAATCTTGGCTTCACTCCCAGATGTATTATTTTCATCACAACTTTTCCACATAACTTCATAACCTTCATAATCTAACTTTTCACTTCATAACCTTTAAAAAATAGTTGGTGGATTAATCTTTCCTGAGATAAACCATCTGATGGAAGAGTCAGAGCAAGCAGGATGTCTAAACAAGTCAAAATCCCTAAGTTTTGATATCTGCTCTCTCTCGTCATGATACTCAACTTCACAAAACCCAGCAAAATACATACAATGGAATACCTAAGAAAACAGATTACATTGTACATTTCATTGGTATCCTGTTTGCAAATGCTTGGACATTAACTTGTAAGACAAGCAGTAAAACCATGACAAACTTGAATCAATTATATAGCAAGAACTTTGATTTTCATGAAATGAATGCAGATGACATTAGAATTAGGCTCAGAGCATATCAGCCTGAAAACTGAATCCTTTGACTTGTGGTAATGGTCATAAAAGATAAACTAACCAGAGGATGAAAGAAAATTATTAAAAATGAATCATGGAGAAAGTGTATTTTACCTGAAGGTCTCAACACGAAATATTGTATATTGATTTGATTGAATGCAGAAGTTGAAATTGTATGTTTCTACATAAACATATGAAGACTTACATGTGGAGTTATATATAACTCACTCACCCCTTCCCTATACACACAAACACATGTACACATACATATTTCAATTATAGCTGGAATAAAAGATTACGTATCAGTTCAATTCACCAATTCATAATTAGATGGAGGAAAAGGTTTTTTTCTCAGGGGAAAAGAAGCTTCCAGAATTGACAGCTCTAATACTGCTTGGCTGCTTTTCATCTTTTCAGACTGGCTTGCAAATGCTTTTTGAGAACTAAGAGATGATATTATGTGAAACAAGCAAACACCCCTGACAAAGCATAAAACCTTGTTATTTTCTCTCTCTTTTTATTTTTATTTTTTTCTCCATACTTTCTGGACATAGATCACAATTATTTGAAACTGTTGCTAAATCCTGTGGTACAGTTTTGATTGAAACTCACCAGCTTCCACTCTGCTTTTTTACATTAAAGGGATGTAGTCCTTGAAGTGAAACTTGTCAGTATGGTGCTACAAACCTTTTTGGCAATTCCACTTATCAGGAGCATAATGCATATTTAAAGAGAGCTGCTGTTCAGATGCCTGCCAAACTCTCCTTGTATTCTGGCTTTCTTGAAACCTACATAGGCCTAGGAAATATATTCTTTATTGCTTTTCATGAGAGTATCAGAGGTATATATTGGGTTTTGGCAGATGCTACAAAATAAAACTTAGAACTGTCCAAATAAGAAAAACTGTGCATATAAGTGACACCAGCAGGCTACAGCTTTGGCAAAGATACATAAGATTACAAAAAGAAGACTGCGAAATCAATCTAATAATGTTTTCACCATCTCTGCTGGCATGCTCAGTAAGGGCAAGTCCACCAACTGAAAGATTCCCAAATGTCAACATTATCCAATCAGGTGCTTATTACTAAAGCAGATGCTCTATGTTAACAAGAGCAGTGGATTGTTTATGGCCCGTTTTTACCTTGTTCACCAAAATAAATACAAACATGGACAGTGAGGCAGTAAAGTGCTAATGCAAATCTGTTTGTAAGAGACTTAAGATAGAGCTTTATGAAAACAAACAAAAAGCACCTTTACTGAGTAGGAAGCTGAATATGCAAGCCACAAATCTTTGTGAAACTGCTTTGTGTGACTGCAGAGAGTCAACTGTATATTGTACATAACTCATTACTGACAAGATTTACTATACTATTTAAAATGATATCCAGAAGTGGCACAACTCAAGAAGAAAACCTGAAAAGAAAGAGGTATTAGTATAAAAACAGTCAGCATCTTCTTGTAAATATTTTCCTGAATGGATCTGCCCCTTAACAGAGACATGAGTGGATCAAAACTAAAATCTGCAATAAAATGCAAGTTGCAATGAATTATCACAATTAAGAGAAGCTTCTTACTAGGTGAAAGAAATGAGAAACTTCTTAATTCTCTAATTGTTATTGGCACTCCACTTAATCTCATAATCTCTGAAAAACTGAAGCCTATGTTATCTTAGCCTTCTAAAACCATCTATGTAAACCCATCTATGATTACTTCTTAAATTTGGTGAAGTCTTTGGCTACTTTCTAAAGAACTGGCATACCAACAAGAAAACAGAATACCTTTATAATAACCATCGCGTATAGAAATAATTTTAAGGGCTTGTTTCATAAGTCCTGGGGAGTGCTGCACATGACTGGCAATACTGTTAGAAAATTTTTAATCAGGCCTAGCAAAGCTTCACTAGTTCAGTGAATGCTTTCATAGCGTCTCTGATTATTTTACCTCAGACTTTCAGTTTAAGAAAGTATTGATAACAAAAAGGGAAAAAATTCTCATTCTTGTCTTTGCTATTCACCATTATTACAAAAAAGATTTTTTTTTTTAGAAAATTGATTGCAATTACAGAACAGAAAATATTTGGACAGGTTTATAAGACTGCATTTAGGCTACGCTTTGAATGGTCATTGAGAAGAAGACAGACACTTGTTACTAGGACATGGGCTGATGCGCTGTAATTCCATAGAGTAATAGTAAGTCGGGTCCTCTTTGTTTTTTTACGATCTCCCAGCAAAG